>OY804582.1:63247269-63835125 GCA_963680875.1 Bathymodiolus brooksi
TATGTGAGGGTCAGCATTCTTTACAACAACGCTGCACACCAAGTTATATGTGAGGGTCAGCATTCTTTACAACAACGCTGCACACCAAGTTATATGTGAGGGTCAGCATTCTTTACAACAACGCTGTCCACCAGGTTATATGTGAGCGTCAGCATTCTTTATAACAACACTGCCCACCAAGTTATATGTGAGGGTCAGCATTCTTTAAAACAACACTGTCCACCAAGTTATATGTGAGCGTCAGCATTCTTTACAACAACGCTGTCCACCAAGTTATATGTGAGGGTCAGCATTCTTTAAAGCAACACTGTCCACCAAGTTATATGTGAGGGTCAGCATTCTTTACAACAACACTGTCCACCAAGTTATATGTGAGGGTCAGCATTCTTTATAACAACACTGCCCACAAAGTTATATGTGAGGGTTAGCATTCTTTACAACACTGCCCACCAAGTTATATGTGAACGTCAGCATTCTTTACAACAACACTGTCCACCAAGTTATATGTGAGGGTCAGCATTCTTTAAAACAACACTGTCCACCAAGTTATATGTGAGGGTCAGCATTCTTTACAACAACACTGTCCACCAAGTTATATGTGAGGGTCAGCATTCTTTATAACAACACTGTCCACCAAGTTATATGTGAGAGTCAGCATTCTTTACAACAACACTGTCCACCAAGTTATATGTGAGGGTCAGCATTCTTTACAACAACACTGCCCACCAAGTTATATGTGAGCGTCAGCATTCTTTACAACAACGCTTCCCACAAAGTTATATGTGAAGGTCAGCATTCTTTACAACAACGCTGTCCACCAAGTTATATGTGAGCGTCAGCATTCTTTACAACAACACTGCCCACCAAGTTATATGTGAGGGTCAGCATTCTTTATAACAACACTGTCCACCAAGTTATATGTGAGGGTCAGCATTCTTTACAACACTGCCCACCATGTTATATGTGAGGGTCAGCATTCTTTAAAACAACATTCTCCACCAAGTTATATGTGAGGGTCAGCATTCTTTAAAACAACACTGTCCACCAAGTTATATGTGAGAGTCAGCATTCTTTACAACAACAGTGCCCACCAAGTTATATGTGAGGGTCAGCATTCTTTACAACAACACTGTCCACCAAGTTATATGTGAGCGTCAGCATTCTTTACAACACTGCCCACCAAGTTATATGTGAGGGTCAGCATTCTTTACAACAACACTGTCCACCAAGTTATATGTGAGCGTCAGCATTCTTTACAACACTGCCCACCAAGTTATATGTGAGCGTCAGCATTCTTTACAACAACACTGCCCACCAAGTTATATTGAGGGTCAACATTCTTTACAACAACGCTGTCCATCAAGTTATATGTGAGGGTCAGCATTCTCTACAACAACACTGTCCACCAAGTTATATGTGAAGGTCAGAATTCTCTACAACAACACTGTCCACCAAGTTATATGTGAGGGTCAGCATTCTCTCCAACAACACTGTCCACCAAGTTATATGTGAGGGTCAACATTCTTTACAACAACGCTGTCCATCAAGTTATATGTGAGGGTCAACATTCTTTACAACAACGCTGTCCATCAAGTTATATGTGAGGGTCAGCATTCTCTACAACAACACTGTCCACCAAGTTATATGTGAGGGTCAGCATTCTCTACAACAACACTGCCCACCAAGTTATATGTGAGCGTCAGCATTCTTTACAACAACGCTGCCCACCAAGTTATATGTGAGGGTCAGCATTCTTTACAACAACACTGCCCACCAAGTTATATGTGAGCGTCAGCATTCTTTACAACAACGCTGCCCACCAAGTTATATGTGGGGGTCAGCATTCTTTACAACAATGCCCACCAAGTTATATGTGAGGGTCAGCATTCTTTATAACAACACTGCCCACCAAGTTTTATGTGAGGGTCAGCATTCTCTACAACAACACTGTCCACCAAGTTATATGTGAGGGTCAACATTCTTTACAACAACGCTGTCCATCAAGTTATATGTGAGGGTCAACATTCTTTACAACAACGCTGTCCATCAAGTTATATGTGAGGGTCAGCATTCTCTACAACAACATTGCCCACCAAGTTATATGTGAGGGTCCGCATTCTTTACAACAACACTGTCCACCAAGTTATATGTGAGGGTCAGCATTCTTTATAACAACGCTGTCCATCAAGTTATATGTGAGGGTCAGCATTCTCTACAACAACACTGTCCACCAAGCTATATGTGAGCGTCAGCATTCTTTACAACAACACTGTCCACCAAGTTATATGTGAGGGTCAGCATTCTCTACAACAACACTGTCCACCAAGTTATATGTGCGGGTCAACATTCTTTACAACAACACTGCCCACCAAGTTATATGTGAAGGTCTGCGATCTGCTCGTATGTGGAGGAAAATTGCATGACCGCATCATTTCACTAAGAAGAGGGGTTAGGGCCCATACAACATTTTGTTGGGGTACCTGTGCTGGACCAAGAGAGTGAAGGTCATATATATGTGTTTGGGGATATAGTTTTTGCTTCTGTTTCTACGATTTTTCGATTAGAATTGTTAATTGTTCTGTTGGTGTGATTTTTTTTTCATTTTATTATTTACATTTCTCTGATGAATTGACAGGAAAGCAGAGACATCAAAGGCAAAATGAATATATTACATATGTATTTTGATATTAGTAATAAAATAACGTTTCGAAACATTCACAAAGTTCAATTTTATTATATTTATTTACCTTCTCTTTAATATGAACGTTTTCCAATGACTCCCACAACTCCGAATCAGGATATTTACCAAAGGGGTCAAGGTTGTACCTAATTATAAAGGTAATGATAAAATGATGATTATATTAACACCCAGTCTCTGATAGAACCATGCAAAAACCATATAGTACATTCCACATGACACTACAATGGATTTTTATGAAATTTGGTATACATGCTAACAAAAAAAAGAAAAATAGAGTATTTTTTTTCTGATGCTATTTATAGAGTTTAAAGCGCCATCTACTAGAAATGGCATTTTCCCATACTTTTTCTCTGAAATATAGCCTTTCCAGTTTTGGTTTTTTGCGAAAAACCTGAATTTTCCACACTAAAAACAAATTGATTTTTTAGAACATGAGACCAATCTAATTCAGTATAAATAAAGCTTATTTGTTCAAATATTTTCAGATTTCTTTTATTTTAGTCTTAAAAGTCAGAATTTGCAGTTTTCAGAAATACTACAAATAACCCCCTTAAAAGCGTGAATAACTCTTAGGGTATGATGAATTTTTAAAAGATGAAATAGTTTAAATAAAATAATGTATGTGTACCAGTTATTCTTAAATTTTGCATGGAGATCGCTTTGGGATTTATTGGAAATCCAGTTCCGTCAAGTGCAAACACCCGATTCATGGAGATACCAAAAGAAAGGATGACGGGGGCAACATGTTGTTGTTAGCAAACGTGTACAGCAAACAACCTGCCACCGATTTGGTCAAGCAAATGTGGATCAACAAGTGCAGTGTTCTGAACTCAAATTTGTTATCACATACTAACAAGGGCTTAAAAAAGGACAAGAAACATTGAGATTTTCTCCAAATGTTAACGAATATATGTATCAAATATTTTCTTACAAATCTAATAGATCTGTTAAAATTGTTAGCACTAGTTATGTCATAGAGGATTCTGACCTTAGCCAAGTGTTATCAGACATGAATTTCATTGAACAACAATTAGCTGCAACAACAGCTAGCTATAGAAGTTTTATCAAATGGAATTATTGCATCTTGTTAAAGTAAAATTATATGAGTATTTGGTGAACAAATGACCCCCTTAATCATAAGCACAAATAGTCTCATTACTAAGCCACCCACACGTGTTGCAGTAAAATTCGGTATCTTTACTCACTATTTACCTGCCAAAACCTGTACAAAATATACTATTTGTTCTAAGTTATAATGACTGATTATCAGGAATAACACTTGAACAACACTGACCCTCTGGGTCTCAATCGAATGGTAGTGAACTTTAGTGCTCTGGAAGAATAAGCAATACACTGCTGTGTTGTCCATTGTCGGATAGTAGTCAATTCCGATGAAGAAAGAAATCTTCAACAAGTTAAGTGTAGTTGCCATTTGGGTATTAGATATTTCATAGCTTTTTGTTCCCGAATATTACTTTTAATTCTACCTACTAATATTAACTTTGAGAGATAACTGCATTGTTTTATGCAATGTAAAGACACTGAGAATACATCGAAAACTAAGTAAATATGATATGAAAGTGGACTCAAAATCACAAATAAACTTATCAAAATATATGTTGAACACATAGTTTACAGGTAGCCAGCAAAATAAGTGCTGCAATGTTATGATATAAGGTTCCCTTAGTAATCACTGTCCATCTGTTGGATCGATTCTTTAATCAATGCTATTGTGGGTTTTTATAATATTTGTACACGAGGTATATGGAGGCTAATTATAAGAGATAACATTTTAGAATCCAGGTTTAGGGTTATGGTATCTGTAACAAAATAAGGAGTCCTTTGTAACTGGTCCATTTTGTGCTGATCACATATTGAACTTGAAGTGATATAGATAGGATGCAAAACCTACAACTACGACACACTTCTAATGTGGTAGTATAATATATAAATTATGTCAATTATTGTTGTCCTAAGGTATGTGCCTAGTGGCTTCATCAGCATAGTTCACTATTAAATGTAAATTGTTCCAGGTTTTAGATTTTGATATTTAGTGTAGCTACTGACGGTGACCATGCTCACAATTGTTATGATTTAGTGGTTATCAATAAATACACTTTTAGAAATATTATTTTCAAATGAATTGATAATTAAAAATTGCCGTGACCATTATGTCAAATGACCTCCCTTTGCATAATAAATAAATCAATTTAGTGAACGTTTGATGTTTTCTTCATTTCAATTAACATGATCAGAACAGGAAAATTCATAATATGTTTCTTTATATTACATGTTTTACTATTAACTGTTTTATCTAACAAGCTATGCATGGTTTTGTAAAATCTGACCTTAGTCACCTAACAAAGGTTAAATTGCATATCGTGTAAGCTCAATACGACAGTTCGGAGTTAGGGGAAAAGTTTTGTCTCGTGTTTAGCTCTTTGCCGTTAAGAGTACATAAGGTGTACATCCAGGTATCATTTTCGGACACTTTTTTAAGATGACTGCCGCCCTTTTAGCTGTAATTATCATCAGATAAAAAACTTTCCTTTTTATACCTTACTGGGTAGTGGTTGCGTGTTAATTTCATATTCTATGTTTTCACTGATCATTGCCTGGCTAGGTTAGGATTATTCATCAGAAGCTGAAACTGCAGATACAGAAACTTTGCTATATTGTGCAGTATCGCCGCATCCCCATCATCAGATGTAATGACAATGTTCAAATTTAGTTACCTTAGATGACACTGAACATTTCAGGTGTAAAACTAGGAAGAACTGTTTTAGATACCTAAAACTTATGTCTCCCCTTAATGCGGCCATCTGTACAACAACCTATCTCGAAAGACAAAAATGTTATGGCCCGGGCAAGAAAATACTATTTAAAAAACAATTATTTGACCTTGAGGTGAAAGGTCAAGGTCCCACGAAGGTCATTACGGTACGCGACACACCACATTATGGTCATGCACCCACATACCAAATATCATTGACCTATCTCGCAAGACAAAAATGTTATGGGCCAGACAAGAAAATACTATTAAAAAAACTAATTATTTGACCTTGAGGTCAAAGGTCAAGGTCCCACGAAGGTCATTACGGAATGCGACACACCACCTTATGGTCATGCACCCACATACCAAATAAATACTATTTAAAAAAACAATTATTTGACCTTGAGGTCAAAGGTCAAGGTTCCACGAAGGTCATTATGGTACACGACACACCGCCTTATGGTCATGCACCGACATACCAAATATCATTGACCTATCTCGAAAGACAAAAATGTTATGGCCCGGACAAGAAAATACTATTTAAAAAAACAATTATTTGACCTTGAGGTCAAAGGTCAAGGTCCCACGAAGGTCATTACGGTATGTGACACACCGCCTTATGGTCATGCACCCACATACCAAATATAATTGACCTATCTGGAAAGAACAAAAAGTTATGGTCCGGACAAGCTTCGCTGAGAAGCAGAAGAAAAAATCAGATTAAAACAATATGTCTCCCTTCGTTCGAAGGGGAGACATAATTACCTGCTTTATGGAAAAAAAATTGAGGAGACTATATTTAATGAAAATAATTGACATTTTATGATTTTAGTTGTCACATTAAAAGAAACATACTTCTTTTTTTTACGAAGGTATTTTCCCTGTATCAATGTTAGATTTACAGTAGCATAATATACAGACAAACCAATTATTATTTGTCATATTAGAAAAAATACACAAATAGCTGTGGGTATTATTTTTTAAATATTTTACTGCATGTTCAATTCAAAGGAACATAATACCAGGGGAAGAGTAAAACCCGCCATTTTGAATAAACGTCCAACGGCGGGAAATATAATAGTACTATTTTACCTCCTTCACAAAAGACTTTCTAACTCCGAACTTCTGTATTGATTAATTTTTCACAAATCTGGAATGGTCAAAATATTGGATTATCTCCTTTTGTATTACAAGAATTACTGTTTTTTATTTTTTGTCTCAACATTTTTGACAACTAATTTGAATACATTTGATGTGAGTTTCATCTTTAAAAATAAAACTGTATAGAAAATTTTGCTTTTACCAATTTTGAAGAATAAAAGATTACATGTAATGAAAAAATAGCTATGACCATAAAGTTGAATTACCTCCCTTTGAATGATAAAATCAATGAAGTGACCTTGGATGATATTTTATTCATTGTAATGAGAAACAGGAACATTAATGTATACTTACATATGTTATAACTGATTATTAATAGCAAATTTATGCACTGTTGTGGACAATTTGACCTAACAAAATTAGCTGTCATTTGGTGTAATTCATCAAAATTCGTCATTTTTTTAAGTAAATTGTTTATGTAAAATAAGTTTAGCCCAATTTATTTTGGCTCAATTGAGTATTTAACATATAAAGAATAATATTTGATCATAGCCTTTTTTTTAAATTGGACTGGATCGAAAAATGGATTATTTTTTTTAAATGTCATTTTTTTACAAATTTGCAATGGTCAAACTGACGGATTATCTCCCTTTGTTTTACTAGAATTACTGTTTTTTTTTATCTGAATGTGCTTAAATTCGGATTTAAGGTATAATATTAATAGAAATAAATACCTATTTCAAATATCTCCCTTGTTTGTTTTCCTTTTTAGCCCTTGAAATTCATCTATTTTCATTGTTTTTTCCATGTTCAAAATCAGAATAGACTGGTTCCCGATACATTTAGAGCTACCACATTCAAATGTAATGAGAACCGGATAAACTATTTTTTTCTGAAGACTTCCTATACCATAACTAATCAACACACAAAATTTAATGAAAATCTACATACCCCCATGTGGACTGTTTTGCATGATTTTCTCCAAGATTGGGTGGTAAAATGAAATGATCGACATTTCCATAAAGTATACCACACGGACATCAGTAGCTCTCATAATATGAAGAAGAGAACAACACGAAGGCTAAAGCTTGTTATATATATATATATATATAATATATACATAGCATTATTTATTTTTTATTACATATATACTTTTTTTTTTATTGTTGAATGAACTCAGTCAATATTATTATTGATTAGTTGGAGTTATCTCCTATTCACGATTGTAATACCCGTTGCTCATTTTTTGGTTTATATAGATATTTCTACAAAAATGTTGCATAATTATAGGTACTCATGAAATACAAATCAACCCTTATTAAGAAGTAGAAAAACAAATGAAACATATGTACCGATGAATATACCAACGCCATGCAACACTATTTGAGTTTAATTAAAATACCTTAACGTTCCTGCAAATAATACTGGATCCTGTGGGATTGTTGATAATCTAGAACGTAATACTTTCAGGGACACTTGGGACACATCTACGCCATCTATATAAATATGACCCTCAGATAAATCTACGAGACGAAATAGTGCAGCAGCCAGAGAGGATTTTCCTGATAATAAAGATTAAATCACACGGATATGAAAATTACCAATGAATACCACTACACGTATATTACCATTAGATAATAACTGAATACATATAGCAGTAATACTATAAAACAAATTCAAAAACAAAACAGGATAATAATAAAGGAGAATGAATCTTTTGATTTTGAGTGTACCTGATGAAGGTTATTTCAGAAATGCGCAGTGTGCCCTAAATCAGACATCTACGTTCTTCACTAAGAGGGGAGGTTTGGGCCCGTAAAATTAGTTTGTCCAGCGATGTTTTATTGAAGTACCTTAACGTGAACGTTCATGTATTTGTGTGTTAGGGGTATCGATATTCGCTCTTTCTACGATTTTTTCAACTGGATTTTGGTACTGTTCTGACAGTGTGATATTTTTTTGTTTTTCTTTTCATGAAGCATATTAATCAAGCATTAAGTAATATAAAATATAGTTATTACCTGCACCGGTTCTACCTACTATCCCTATCTTCATCTGTGGATGGATATCAAAAGTTATATTCCTTAAAACTGGTTTCATATTGTCACGATACTTCATTTCTGCTTTAGAAAATATAATTCTTCCTTCATTAGGCCAATTGTCACTTGGTGTTGTATTATATGTTTCTGGTTCTACTTCCAATTTCTATATGAAAAAAAACATTTGACATCGAGTATTTTTCTTCGTTATTTTTTTCATATCCTATGAATAGTTTGTAAAGATTTAAGTATAATGTCTACTTTCTATTTGTATTGTGTTGCATAGATTCCTTTCGGTCTTTGGGGTTATAAATTTATCATAGTTTTGCAAAAATATGTAAATACATTTTTTTGGGGTAAGTTTTCTGGATGCTTGCGACTATACACATACCGTTTCATAATGATGTAGACGTTCTATGGACGTAAACCTAGCCTCGACCTCATTCATAACACGGACCATGAACTGCATTATACCAACAACCTAAAGAATACAGATATAGACAACTAAATATTACACAAACTGCTTATAAACAGGAGATTTGTTGTAAAACTTGGTGTCTGTAGTAGTCACAATTTCCTCTTAGATTACTAATAATAGGATTTTCAACACGACATGTTCCACTAGTGAAGCAGAAACTGCATACCCTCCCGCAGCATCTGAGTTATCCCGGTTTTTAGTGGATTCTTGTTGCTCAATCTTTGGATTTCTGTGTGATATTTTGTCAACCATTGTTTGTCTTTTTGTTCTTTTGACCATTGTGTTGTCTGGCATTCATATTACGGCTTATAATTGAATTATTGCCTCCATGGTATCTTCAAGTTTTTCCTGGCAATGTTTTAATTTGGGAATCTATATTCTACAACGTTGATTGTACCTATAACTACCTATAATATATTAGTTTTGTATATTTATATAAGTTTTAGCTTATTAGAGAAAAATACTTTAAAGATGTCACTGATAATTATCTATGTATAACTTTGACAAGCTGTAAATTAATATAACCTTGATACACATCGTTAACGCCAGTCCTGCAAGTGCGGGAGTAACTGATCCCTTCGTCACTACTAACACTAAGGCAGTTGCTACATTTATCATCGATGAAGCCAAATCTAGTCGGACTCCAACCCATCTCATACTACATTCAAAGAGAAATGTTGCTGTTGTTGTAGCGTCTATAAGCTTCATAGAACTTAAAAAATAGATGTATAAATTGATATGAATACGATCATAGTAGTTATGTTTTATATATATATAGATTCATGCTTAAAATGCATATGTGAATCGATCATTGTCACATTTATTATATATATATATATCTGTGTGTGTGTGTGGTGTACTCTGTTTTAGGGAACGACCATTTAACTTGAAAGGGGGGAGGGGGGAGGGGGGGGGAGATGATTCAGAGTTTTTGTCATATAACCTAATGTTATTTCTGGGAAAAAAATTCGCGCTTCGTGGGACAAAAAAATTTTTTTTTTTAACTTTGGTGTTGTCCGAAAACTTTTTTCTGAACGAAACAACAAACCATAACCTCCCCCCTCCCCCCCCCCCCCTTTCAAGTTAAATGGTCGGTCCCTTACATAAATGTATTTTGTTTATACTTTTGGACATTATCTATATTGTAAAATACTGAATGTATTGATGCCAATGTTAATAAAAATTATATTTCGGCTGAACATACTAGTTCTACAATTCTTAAATTCTTTTATTTGTAAATCACACTTATAGATGGAAATAACTATTTGTTAAAACCTTGATAATGTTGAATACTGCACATGGTTTAAATGTCGTGTCATGGTGTAAATATCCATAAATCTAAGACTTGTGAAGTGAAGACATTCAAAAATCATTACAACACCATCAACATATAGATTCTGTTTATGCTGAAATCGGTATACTGCCTGAATAAACCTATACGTATAAGACTGCCTGAATAAACCTATACGCATAAGACTGCCTGAATAAACCTATACGTATAAGACTGCCTGAATAAACCTATACGCATAAGACTGCCTGAATAAACCTATACGTATAAGACTGCCTGAATAAACCTATACGCATAAGACTGCCTGAATAAACCTATACGTATAAGACTGCCTGAATAAACCTATACGTATAAGACTGCCTGAATAAACCTATACGTATAAGACTGCCTGAATAAACCTTTACGTATAAGACTGCCTGAATAAACCTATACGTATAGGACTGCCTGAATAAACCTATACGTATAAGACTGCCTGAATAAACCTTTACGTATAAGACTGCCTGAATAAACCTATACGCATAAGACTGCCTGAATAAACCTATGCGTATAAGACTGCCTGAATAAACCTATACGCATAAGACTGCCTGAATAAACCTATACGTATAAGACTGCCTGAATAAACCTTTACGTATAAGACTGCCTGAATAAACCTATACGTATAGGACTGCCTGAATAAACCTATACGTATAAGACTGCCTGAATAAACCTATACGTATAAGACTGCCTGAATAAACCTTTACGTATAAGACTGCCTGAATAAACCTATGCGTATAGGACTGCCTGAATAAACCTATATGTATAGGATTGCCTGAATAAACCTATACGTATAAGACTGCCTGAATAAACCTTTACGTACAAGACTGCCTGAATAAACCTATACGTATAGGACTGCCTGAATAAACCTATACGTATAAGACTGCCTGAATAAACCTATACGTATAAGACTGCCTGAATAAACCTATACCTATAGGGCTGCCTGAATAAACCTTTACGTATAGGACTGCCTGAATAAACCTATACGTATAAGACTGCCTGAATAAACCTATACGTATAGGACTGCCTGAATAAACCTATACGTATAGGACTGCCTGAATAAACCTATACGTATAGGACTGCCTGAATAAACCTATACGTATAAGACTGCCTGAATAAACATATACGTATAAGACTGTTTCAATAAACCTATACGTATAAGACTGCCTCAATAAACCTATACGTATAAGACTGCCTGAATAAACCTATACGTATAGGACTGCCTCAATAAACCTTTATGTATAAGACTGCCTGAATAAACCTATACGTATATGACTGCCTCAATAAACCTATACGTATAAGACTGCCTCAATAAACCTATACGTATAAGACTGCCTGAATAAACCTATACGTATAAGACTGCCTGAATAAACCTATACGTATAAGACTGCCTCAATAAACCTATACGTATAAGACTGCCTCAATAAACCTATACGTATAAGACTGCCTCAATAAACCTTTACGTATAAGACTGCCTGAATAAACCTATACGTATAGGACTGCCTGAATAAACCTATACGTATAAGACTGCCTGAATAAACCTATACGTATAAGACTGCCTGAATAAACCTTTACGTATAAGACTGCCTGAATAAACCTATACGTATAGGACTGCCTCAATAAACCTATACGTATAAGACTGCCTGAATAAACCTATACGTACTGCCTGAATAAACCTATACGCATAAGACTAATAAACCTATACGTATATAAGACTAATAAACCTATACGTATATAAGACTAATAAACCTATACGTATCAGACTAATAAACCTATACGTATAGGACTAATAAACCTATACATATCAGACTAATAAACCTATACGTATAGGACTAATAAACCTATACGTATCAGACTAATAAACCTATACGTATAGGACTAATAAACCTATACATATCAGACTAATAAACCTATACGTATAGGACTAATAAACCTATACGTATCAGACTAATAAACCTATACGTATAGGACTAATAAACCTATACGTATAAGACTAATAAACCTATACGTATAAGACTAATAAACCTATACGTATATAAGACTAATAAACCTATACGTATAAGACTAATAAACCTATACGTATAAGACTAATAAACCTATACGTATAAGACTAATAAACCTATGCGTATAAGACTAATAAACCTATATGTATCAGACTAATAAACCTATACATATAAGACTAATAAACCTATATGTATAAGACTAATAAACCTATACGTATCAGACTAATAAACCTATGTGTATAAGACTAATAAACCTATACGTATAAGACTAATAAACCTATACGTATAAGACTAATAAACCTATACGTATCAGACTAATAAACCTATACGTATCAGACTAATAAACCTATACGTATAAGACTAATAAACCTATATGTATCAGACTAATAAACCTATACGTATAGGACTAATAAACCTATACGTATAAGACTAATAAACCTGTACGTATAAGACTAATAAACCTATACGCATCAGACTAATAAACCTATACGTATAAGTCTAATAAACCTATACGTATCAGACTAATAAACCTATACGTATAAGACTAATAAACCTATACGTATAAGTCTAATAAACCTATACGTATCAGACTAATAAACCTATACGTATAAGACTAATAAACCTATACGTATAAGACTAATAAACCTATATGTATAAGACTAATAAACCTATACGTATCAGACTAATAAACCTATACGTATAAGACTAATAAACCTATACGTATCAGACTAATAAACCTATACGTATAGGACTAATAAACCTATACGTATAAGACTAATAAACCTATACGTATCAGACTAATAAACCTATACGTATCAGACTAATAAACCTATACGTATAAGACTAATAAACCTATACGTATCAGACTAATAAACCTATACGTATCAGACTAATAAACCTATACGTATAAGACTAATAAACCTATACGTATAAGACTAATAAACCTATGCGTATAAGACTAATAAACCTATACGTATAAGACTAATAAACCTATATGTATAAGACTAATAAATCTATACGTATCAGACTAATAAACCTATACGTATCAGACTAATAAACCTATACGTATAAGACTAATAAACCTATACGTATCAGACTAATAAACCTATACGTATAAGACTAATAAACCTATACGTATCAGACTAATAAACCTATACGTATAAGACTAATAAACCTATACGTATCAGACTAATAAACCTATACGTATAAGACTAATAAACCTATACGTATCAGACTAATAAACCTATACGTATAAGACTAATAAACCTATACGTATCAGACTAATAAACCTATACGTATCAGACTAATAAACCTATACGTATCAGACTAATAAACCTATACGTATCAGACTAATAAACCTATACGTATCAGACTAATAAACCTATACGTATAAGACTAATAAACCTATACGTATCAGACTAATAAACCTATACGTATCAGACTAATAAACCTATACGTATCAGACTAATAAACCTATACGTATAAGACTAATAAACCTATACGTATCAGACTAATAAACCTATACGTAAAAGACTAATAAACCTATACGTATCAGACTAATAAACCTATACGTATCAGACTAATAAACCTATACGTATAAGACTAATAAACCTATACGTATCAGACTAATAAACCTATACGTATCAGACTAATAAACCTATACGTATCAGACTAATAAACCTATACGTATAAGACTAATAAACCTATACGTATCAGACTAATAAACCTATACGTATCAGACTAATAAACCTATACGTATCAGACTAATAAACCTATACGTATCAGACTAATAAACCTATACGTATAAGACTAATAAACCTATACGTATCAGACTAATAAACCTATACGTATCAGACTAATAAACCTATACGTATCAGACTAATAAACCTATACGTATCAGACTAATAAACCTATACGTATCAGACTAATAAACCTATACGTATAAGACTAATAAACCTATACGTATCAGACTAATAAACCTATACGTATCAGACTAATAAACCTATACGTATAAGACTAATAAACCTATACGTATCAGACTAATAAACCTATACGTATCAGACTAATAAACCTATACGTATAAGACTAATAAACCTCTACGTATCAGACTAATAAACCTATACGTATCAGACTAATAAACCTATACGTATAAGACTAATAAACCTATACGTATAAGACTAATAAACCTATGCGTATAAGACTAATAAACCTATACGTATAAGACTAATAAACCTATATGTATAAGACTAATAAATCTATACGCATCAGACTAATAAACCTATACGTATCAGACTAATAAACCTATACGTATCAGACTAATAAACCTATACGTATCAGACTAATAAACCTATACGTATCAGACTAATAAACCTATACGTATAAGACTAATAAACCTATATGTATCAGACTAATAAACCTATACGTATCAGACTAATAAACCTATACGTATAAGACTAATAAACCTATACGTATCAGACTAATAAACCTATACGTATCAGACTAATAAACCTATACGTATAAGACTAATAAACCTATACGTATCAGACTAATAAACCTATACGTATCAGACTAATAAACCTATACGTATAAGACTAATAAACCTATACGTATAAGACTAATAAACCTATACGTATCAGACTAATAAACCTATATGTATCAGACTAATAAACCTATACGTATAAGACTAATAAACCTATACGTATAAGACTAATAAACCTATACGTATCAGACTAATAAACCTATACGTATCAGACTAATAAACCTATACGTATAAGACTAATAAACCTATACGTATCAGACTAATAAACCTATACGTATAAGACTAATAAACCTATACGTATAAGACTAATAAACCTATACGTATCAGACTAATAAACCTATACGTATCAGACTAATAAACCTATACGTATAAGACTAATAAACCTATACGTATCAGACTAATAAATCTATACGTATCAGACTAATAAACCTATACGTATCAGACTAATAAACCTATACGTATCAGACTAATAAACCTATACGTATCAGACTAATAAACCTATACGTATCAGACTAATAAACCTATACGTATAAGACTAATAAACCTATACGTATCAGACTAATAAACCTATACGTATCAGACTAATAAACCTATACGTATAAGACTAATAAACCTATACGTATCAGACTAATAAACCTATACGTATCAGACTAATAAACCTATACGTATAAGACTAATAAACCTATACGTATCAGACTAATAAACCTATACGTATCAGACTAATAAACCTATACGTATAAGACTAATAAACCTATACGTATAAGACTAATAAACCTATACGTATCAGACTAATAAACCTATACGTATCAGACTAATAAACCTATACGTATAAGACTAATAAACCTATACGTATAAGACTAATAAACCTATACGTATCAGACTAATAAACCTATACGTATAAGACTAATAAACCTATACGTATCAGACTAATAAACCTATACGTATCAGACTAATAAACCTATACGTATCAGACTAATAAACCTATACGTATCAGACTAATAAACCTATACGTATCAGACTAATAAACCTATACGTATAAGACTAATAAACCTATACATATATATCTACTAATGTGTCTTCTGTGTCTTATATAGAGATAAGCACAATAAAAATAAGTCCAAGAAGGATAGTGATGCAGACACCAAATAGTAAATTCAAACAAAATGTCCAATGTTATTGCCATTTCATTTATAACTTTACCAATTGTTCGCATACATGGTTTTAAACACAATATGCATACAATGTTGAGAAATGTCAAGTTAATTTATACTGACCTCGGAGGAAAAAAGTAAAGTTCACAAGAGGCTTGTTTTTCATCCGGTTTCTAAATCTCATACAAATGAATTTTATATTTACCGACATTGTACATTTATTGTCTATTTTAAATATTCAAATTTACATGAAGAATATTTTGCATATTACAAATATTTTTATAATGTACCTGTCTATGAATTTCTGTTGTTGATTAAATGGAACAATCGTATGCAGTCCCTGGGATGTTGTATTGACATGGGCTAGTAGTGGTGATCTGGTAACGTTTTCGACACGCTTCAATTGTCGTATTGATGTATTGGATATATTTTTCAGGAATGCAAAAAGTATAGCAACGGGTACCATGGCAATAAGTACCCATGGTAACACTATTGCAGTTGATAATAAGGAAAGTACTATAGTATTCAGTAGCTGCATCATAGTGTCAATTAACTGTGGCAAGAAAACATCGGCTGTTAAATACATAATATAAAAGTGGTATTAGTGAGCTCATTAAAAAGCAAAACTTAAAAAACAATTCAGTTGTCTATTTCAGAGTATAAATATATTGAAGATATTAGAAACTTCGGATAAAGGCGTACAATGTCAGTCGAAGTAGTGTTGATCGATATTTAACTAATCACAATACCATGAAGTACTCCGCATCCTCGGACAAACTTCGTGCTCATGAACACAGAAACGATCATGATAGAAGATATATGTATATGTTTCATACATAGTTCCATGCTTATGACTAGTATAAGGCACAAAAATGAAGGTGAGGCTAAACCGTTCAATGGGATTTCAATGTTCCTCTTTGATATTAAGATATCTAATGGGAAACATGAACACAAATATAATAACAAAACCACTAGCAGATTGGTATACCGGCAACATCAACATGGACAGCTATGTTTGGTATTTATAATGGGTTTTTCACTGTTTGGCGTCCAGCAATAAACCAAATTTAAATTCAGAAATGTGCACCTGTTTGTAGTATTATAAGTATGTAGTAATACTAACTATATTATTACATTGTTGTTTATCATTCAATTTGACATGAGGAGAACAATTTGACATGAGGAGAACAATTTCATTTCCAGCCAGTTGTATTCGTAAATGGTAAAGTATTTATATAACATACTTAAATCTAAATTGTACGATACATTCATATATGAAAAAAAATATTAGCACATTTGTCACATGATAAAGTAATAAATTATCTTATCTCCTATCACTTTGTATAAGATGTAGAATTGTTGAAATTGCATGCCAAGCTTAGCAGAATTGTTGAAATAATGGCAAAATATTTCAATATGAAAAATAGTATATGTTACCTTCATCCATGTCCTTTGAAAATCTGTTTAGTATTCTTCCTGGTGGATTTGCATCAAAGAATTTCATAGGAGCTCTCATTACATTTTTCAATATTCGATTGTGTAGTGTGACCGATGCTCGTATGGTTGCCTGGTATAAATAATCAAAACTATATGCATCAATATCTTTGAATATTCAAATTGTAAATACATTTGCAATAAAGATCATGTTTCTTTTCTATATGTGCTAAAAACACAAATGTTTTACTTGCAAAAATCATTATTTACCCGTTAGATCACAAGATTATACATATAATTTTGTATTCCATAGTCTGCATAATCATTAATGAGGCAGAGCTGTCAAGGGTGTCTGGGAGACAGTATGACGATTCTGAAGAATTCGCCAGCACTAAAGTGACTAAATGTGTATTACTTATAAAACATTTAATAACATAGGATATGCCTTCCCACGTAAACATATATGTGTCATTGGATTTTCAAATTGTTTTGTTAGTCGTTGAAACCGTGGCTGGTTTTCTGAGCCTGGCCAAAATAACTTTTCAAGAGTTATAGTACATTTCCAACGTATGAGAAACTGTCTTTTCTGACCCAAATCAACGTGTGGATACATGTTTTAAAACATGTTTATAGAAAAGCTATCTCCTCCTTTACGTGCTGCATTGTGTGCCTTATGGCAAGGACAGCCAACAAAGTACACATCGAGTTTTCCACCAGTACCCAACTTTTAATTGCGTTTCTTTTAACCATATTCACAGAGACTTTATCTACAGAGAAACCGACACACTTATCTGATTTTGTGTAATAACATTGCCAATTTTTTTCAAATTTATATGCGGTCGTAGCGCCTTTTGTTGTGCACATATCTAGAAAATTACTGGTTACTTTGTTTAAAAAGATGTCAAATATGTTTAAGGTCAACGGATTCAATTTGGTTAAATCAGAATCATTACCTCCGTCTGTTGCTAAAGTGTATGGGTTGGTTTTCATTTTAAATACTAGATCAACATGGAAACTTGTGTTAATGCTCTGTTTAGTATGCAACAAGTTTTAGCCTTAGCACATTGAAACTTTCTTGCAATTTGCAAATCTGGGAACATATTTCTGAACAATGGGTCATATTTGGTAGCTATAGTACAGCAATTGGCAAATTGTTTTCAACAACAAAATTGGTCATGAGAACTTCTGCCCTGGACATTTTAAAAGTCAATTCATGGTTTTGCAGAACATCGTTAATAGCAGTGATGAAGATTTGTCCTTATGTGTTTTAGTCAATATATGTCGCTTTATATCAGCTTCACCCTGATGAGCACAACTAAATTCCCGAGAACAAACCACACATAAAAGTTTGAGAGTTTGAAGCCTTCACTGATTAATTCCGTACTGAGCAAACCAGTTCTGTTTATGCAGTTTTATTATCTTCACTAAAATTTTCAAATTCGTCGAATTTTGTGTTAGCGTGATAATGGGGGTGAGCGTGAGAGCGTGATTGGATGCCTTGAAGCGTGACTCACGCTGAAAGCGTGAGACTTGACAGGTATTATGAGGTTGTATTTTGCTTTGTATCCAATCAGAATCAGTCATCAAAAAGTGCCAGCAGATGTTGCAATTGAATTTCCATCTGAATTTTCCAATATAATAGATTTCATATTTTATCCCAACGTAATAACCTTTTCATCAGGAAGCAGGTATGCCAGACTGCATATACATTTTTACTCAGAGATATAATAAAAAATATATTTATTAATGGGGTCAGACAGGGTCTCCTAATTTATAAATATGTGGTGGCCCTACCTTTTCTTATCGTTGTAAAAAAATAAAAGGTGTTTAAAATGTATTCTTTGTTTTAGATTGTAGATATTTTAAAGTTTTATTTCAATGATGAACGAAATTACAAAACTTCCGAAATCAAATAGATATGAACATGAAATAAAGGATTAATATTATATCCAAAAACACTCAAAGTAATTCAAAAAGAGGATGTGAAAAAAACTATTTCTTAAAATCAAAATAATACATGTAAATATTTTACAAAATATAATGGCAACATTCCACTTACAGTAGCTCCTGCAAATCCTCTAAGTATTGTCAGAAGTAAGATTCCTGCCAAGGAAGAGGCATATACAACTAGATAAAAGTCAACACCAGATTCCTTCTCTATCGGTAGTTGTTCCGTCGATGACACAGAAGTAGAATTGTATAAAAACCGTTGTGTGGTTATACTTGTATTTTGGTGATGGAAGGCACGGATATTCAAACTGTCCGTTGTATTTGTTGAGGTCGTTGTCTGTTCAAATACGTAATATATATAATTGCATCAACTACTTATTAAAAGTATTATTACATAAGCATATCGAAATAAAGAAAATAATAGTTTACAAATGTCAAACAATATCGCTTTGGTTATGTTGACGACATGACCATCCCAACCACCGATTACAAACCCCTATTTGAAAAAAAGAAAAGTGCTACTGCTCTCTAGACTGATATCTGTCGTACAAACATAATCTAGAACCGGTGCTCCAATCATGTTTTATACAGTATTTAGTCATAAAAAGTTATTAGATTCAATTTGACCGATGATCATTTTATCGTGTTTCTAAATAAATATTCTTATGCCAACATAACAACTTATTCATATTTCTTTCGATGGTACAAAAATAACCACAGCATATATCTCTGTAAACATGTAAAATATGGCTTGATTCTTTGATTCCAGAAGAAAACATCACTAATTTAAATTTGTCCAGGTGTTCCTATCTACAATATTCGTATCTTTATTCAAGTCTATTAATATATGTATAAAAAAATGATGTTCATTTGCTTTAATTCAAGCGTTAAACATCAATCAATCAATCAATCAATCAATCAATCAATCAATCAATCAATCAATCAATCAATCAATCAATCAATTCATTTCTATGTGAAAAGTTGGATAATCTTTTTCTCATTTACATTAATATCCTTTCTTACTAAACCTATTCACCTACCGTATCTAAAGTATTAATCCAGATACCAAGCCACCAATCACTAAAGACAACGGATCCCATGGTAACAGTATATGACATCATCACCAAGAAGCAGACTATAAAACCACCAGCAGCATTGATGTATGATTTGTATGTACCAAACTTTACTTTACCCACAACCATCTCTTCTCGTTCTGTTAACTTTCCTGTCAAGTGTGCATCAATTATGAGTGGGTATTATAAGAATGTTTCTTGCTAAAGTACCTCTATTGATTGATAACATTGCCAGGCTGCTATATGTGCATCAAACGTTAGAGAGTATCATAGAAAAAAATGCTCGTTACAAAAATACCCATGAATACAAACACAACTTGCCTGTTCGGTGTTATAAAAAAACGTCCTTACAAAAGTTTTCAAACAAAGCTAGGTTTGGTGATATTTTTTGACATTTGGGATGAGGCGTTGGTTTTCAATGTTGTGCATAAAAGTTGAAATCCACCACCATTGATGAATTTAACTACAGTAGGTGTATTTGATGCACTGAATTAATTTAGATATCTTATACGTTCATCACGTTACTTTATATACACCATCAAACAAAAAGTCACGAAAATATAACCTGGTGAACCGATTAATTATGATTGTGTTGGATTGTTGAACTTACTGGTGGAAGAGTGTGAGGTCACGTAACATCGATCATCAAAGATCCAAATGCTTTTTTTTTTAATTTTAAAATTTTTATTTGTTGTAATTTTCCATTTCTACATTACAATACATTTACACACATTAAACAAAGACATTAAGCACACTATATTGACATTTACGAGACCCAAATGTTGCTAAGCATCTGTCTTGCCGCAATGACAAATAGATTGTTGTTCCTGCAGACAAGGCCCCTAACAATATATTTTTTGTGTATAAATCACATTACATAGACTGCTTGATAAAGGAATTAGGTATTGACAATTCACTTGGTAACCATAGATATACCCCCGATGACACTAACGAAAGAGGAAATCGCGGTCCATAATAGGTCTGTTATGTGTTCCATTGAAATTTCAACCAAAGATGAAGAACTGGATCTTCCGTCACTCCACTGGATTCCAAAATTACACAAGTTTCCTTGCAAACAGAGTTATATTATTGGATCTGCCAAAATGCCCCACGCAATCTCTTTCCAAATTATTAATATCTATTCTATCAATGGACAAAACTGCTTCACAGTTTCTGTGACATTAGATACTCAAGAAGGGTGTGAATCAGATGTGGACTCTTAAAAATTCTAAAGATATGTTAGAGTAAATAGAATCAAGGTCACTCTAATCCTGCAATAACATTAAACATTTGACTTCTCTACCCTCTACGCTTTTCACCACTCAAAATTAAAAGACAGACTAAACGAATTAGTGCAACCGTTTTTCATAAAAATAAGAATGGCCAGCGTAAATACAAATACTTTGTTTTAGGAAGGGACAACTCTTATTCTGTAAAGAACCACTCTGAGTCTACCAATATTTTCTCTGAGGCTAAAACAGACAGTCGACATTCATATGGGTACTAACTGTGCCCTCCTTCTCGATGACTTGTTCATTTGTTCGTGCTTGTAGTAAAGGATACCACAGCTACAGATAGATCTGCTTCATACCTGACATACACTACAACATTGACAGTGAGGACCGCTTATGAACGAAACTTTACCACAAAAGAGATGCTTTTAATTTTCCCATTGTGAAATTTCCATTGATATGTAGCAACATTGCAGCATCACTTGTATATGGAGTATATATCTCCCAGTTGAAACGGTATTCCAGAATTTGTGGTTGCAATCATGATTTCCTTGATAGGGGATTGCAGCGTACAAGGGTTCCTAGTGGTTAAGTTGAAATCATCACTTTGAAAGTTTTATGGTCGCCACCATGACTTGGTTAACCAATATGAAGTTTCTCTTTCCCAAATGACCACAGATACGTTCCGTTTGTCGTAATCACAAGCCGGTCTTTTCCTCATCCACCGATCCGGGTTTGCAACAAGAGTAACACGACATGTGCGACATGAGGGACACCTTAGTTCATCCCTGGTTTTAGTTGGTTCATGTTGCTCGATCTTTAGTTTTCTGTGTAATGTTGTGCAGAATATGACGTTCTTTGTCCTTTTGTCCGTTTCCAATTGGTCATTGCATTGTGTGTCCTTCTTCCATTTACATCCTCCGATTGCCCCCTTGGTATCTTTAAGGTGTTCATTTCTAATTTCATTCCTGGAACCAAATTAATTTTGGTAGTATTTTACACTTTAATGTCCATTAATTACATCTCAATATTCACATATTGAAAATAAGCTAGATTTAACAATTATACCTTTTTCTTTTGCTGAAGCGTCTTGATTATTCGTAGATGGACTATCCATTGGAAGATCTTTTGTCTCTGTCTTAGCTCCATTAGCGACCTTGTTGGTTGCACCGTCTTCCTTTGATTGTGATGGTATAGGTACTTTATGAAAGACAGTCAAGATAAATTTATTGAAAATTCATATGGTCAAAGTAATTTCGTAATGTTTTATCATATATCATATTCTTATTGATGTTTTTTGAGTGAATTTTCGTATCATTTTCATAACGTTATTTATTTATTATAACCAAATGATTGTAAATGCTATGAAAAGACTTAGACAAAATTTAAATACATGGATCTTCTATACAAAATTTAAATACATGGATCTTCCAGACAAAATTTAAATACATGGATCTTCTAGACAAATTTTAAATACATGGATCTTCCAGACAAAATTTAAATACATGGATCTTCTAGACAAATTTTAAATACATGAATCTTCTAGACAAAATTTAAATACATGGATCTTCTAGTCAAAATTTAAATACATGGATCAGATCTAAAAGAATATCAGAAACAAAGATGATACATATTTGTAATGGATGAAATATGAAGGCAAACATATAAATAACTTGTTATTGGAGTGACTGTACCAAGCCAGGACATTGGGTGGTCATGTATTTGTGTGTTAGGAGTATCCATTTTGCATCTTTTAACGATTTTTCTATTGGATTTTGGAATTGTTCTGACGTTGGGATATTGTTTGCTTTTCATTTTATTTGATAAAGTTGAATAAAGTTGGATAAATCCAAATAATACATTAGAGAATATAATATACTTCCTCCATTTATTGGAAAATATTTATTTTATGCTTAAGATACTCTAATAAGATAAGAGTAAGAAAACTATGCAATTGAAATTACATATGGAAAAGAGAGACAATCCTTATTAATAATACGTAAAAGAAATAAAAATAAAAACAGCAATAGACTGCACGAAAACAACACACTACCAACCATGTGAGGAGGAACTGTAAATATACCTAATCTTATGGCTATAGTTCACTGTTGGAATTACTATATTTTTCTTACTCATTTCAGTGCATCTGTAACTTACATTGTTGCTCAGTCGTCGAGGGATTTGTGTTGTAGTGAAACTTTTGCATCATAGATTTATAATATCCGTCCCCTGACAATAAAATTGCGTGGTGTCCTCTTTCCACAATTCCACCATCTTCAAAAACAACTACCTCGTCACAGTGTTTCAGATACTGAATTCAGAATCATATATTTTCTAAGCCATACTATTACTACTCTGTGTGTTATTATTTTAGGATAAAGTAGAAATATTAATACAAGGACAATATACCAATTAAGCCAAAGCCAAATATGATAAAATGATCTAATAATACGAGCTTATATAAATACCGACGTCTTTTCAACAAGGGTAACGCGGCAGGTGCCACTACTGGAGCAGGAAATGTTTACCCTTCCAGAGTTCATCACCTCCGTTTTCAGTAAGGTTCGTGTTGCTAAATTTTTCAATATTTTGTGTAATATTTTGACGACAATTGGTTTTTATTTTTCATTTTTCTTTTCACCAATGAATTGCCTTTCCTCTCATTGAATTAGGGGTTCTGAATATCCTTCTATCATATTCAAACTGTTGTTATAAGTTATCAAATTTCTAATAAAACAACAGTTTAATTTAACCAGACAAAACTGCTGACATATCAACTACTAGATTAACCAGACAAAACTCCTGACATATCAACTACTAGATTAACCAGACAAAACTGCTGACATATCAACTACTAGATTAACCAGACAAAACTCCTGACATATCAACTACTAGATTAACCAGACAAAACTGCTGACATATCAACTACTAGATTAACCAGACAAAACTGCTGACATATCAACTACTAGATTAACCAGACAAAACTGCTGACATATCAACTACTAGATTAACCAGACAAAACTGCTGACATATCAACTACTAGATTAACCAGACAAAACTCCTGACATATCAACTACTAGATTAACCAGACAAAACTGCTGACATACCAACTACTAGATTAACCAGACAAAACTCCTGACATATCAACTACTAGATATCTAAATTCATATGTATAAACAAAACATAATGCTGTTCAATTATCTACATTTTGTGTAGTAAATTATATCTTATAATTTACCGCTATGATATAGCTGAAATACTGACAAAGTTGGCGATAAACACCAATCAATCAATCAATCAATCAATCAATCAATCAATCAATCAATCAATCAATCAATCAATCAATCAATCAATCAATCAATCAATCAATCAATCAATCAATCAATTAATCAATCAATCAATCAATCAATCAATCAACCAATCAATCAATCAATCAATCAATCAATCAATCAATCAATCAATCAATCAATCAATCAATCTATTTCATGATGCAAATTGATAGTTATAATTAATATTACATTTTATAGAGTTACTTATAACTTGACTTTTCTTTACATAGCTAATTATGTCAGAATATGCAATAGATCTATTGTTGTTTCTACCTGAAGTTGATGTGTTGCTAGTATTACTGTTTTGCTTGCAAGCGTCTTCTTAATACATTTATGGAACAAATGTCGACCAACATGGACGTCTACAGCAGACAATGGGTCGTCAAGGAGATAGATGTCGCTGTCGCTGTAAACAGCTCTCGCCAAACTAATACGTTGTTTCTGACCACCACTTAAATTGGTCCCTCTATCTCCTATCTGTATGAAATTTTTATTAAAAGCAATATATAATCCGGCCCTATGGTATATGATACTTTTTTTTTAATTTAATTACCACGGTACTATAGGACCCTGATATATATAGCAATCGATGACATAAATAATGTAATAAACAGGATCCACCCAAATTTATTGAAACTATTGACTTGCTTTGCAAAAATTTAGAAGAAATACTGCAATGCTTTTAGTTTTTTTCCATGTATTCAGATTAAATAATCATATTAGAAGCAAAAGAATCTACACTTATATTATGGGACATGGCACATACTGTATGCAAACTGGAAATGAAATAAAAGACTATAAAGAATTTGGTCATTACAGAATTACTAACCTCTGTTTCATCACCATCATCAAGAATAGCTAAATCTGGTTCTAGCCCACAAACGTAAATAACATCTTGATATCTGAAAAAAATGTTAAATACTTTAAATTCATTTGAACATTATTTGAAATTTTTTTCCAAACAACTCAACGTACTTTTCAATTTTCTTATTTTCATTGACGTGTTGGCATCTTGAAATTTCTTCAATAAAAGTAATTTGCAAAACTGTTTCGGTAATTAAAAAAATGATAAATTTTGAAGACCACACTTCAAACATATATGTTATAGCAATTACACATGGTGCCATTTGCTCTTCACTAGGTTGTATTCCTCACTTTCTGAGGGAAGCTAGGATAAATTTATTGAAATTAACATGGCGAACTTATTTCCAGTAATCTTTTAATGATATATATATATCTATATATATATATATATATGAAAATTAATCCAAACAGTGTTAGAATTAGATTTTTGAGCTGTCAAATTTTTGTTCTTCCCTCGACGGGATTTGAACTCACACCATTGATACACTGCAACACCATTCGCTTAGCCTTACGTCCAGCTCCCTAGACCACTCGACCACATCCGCTCCCTATTTAAAAGGAGCTTCAATAATCGTAGTGTTACCATGTCTCGTAAGGCAAATCTAGAGATAGACATAAGACATGTGTATACGCGTGTGTAGATGGTACATATATACTTAATATTATAATTTGACAGCAATCTAACTCAGCAATTTTTCTATTTATTTTTTCATTTATTTATTATAATTATTATTATTATTTGTTTAATATATATGTATATATACTAGTCAACAAAGGAAACGATATAAGGGTTTGAAGCTCAATATTTTTTACATAGAGAAAAAAAATCGACAAAACTTGTATAATTTAGAATCATATTTGGCCATAACAAATAAGGCATAATCAATTTTTTTTCTCAACATCATTATCAGAACAAATCATGGACAGAGAGAAATTGTCATGCAGTATGGAGGTTTGCAGAGTTCAGTAACGTGTGTGACCACCTCTTGCAGCAACTACAGCTTCGCATTTCCGACGCATAAAACCAATCAATCGTTGGATAAAGGCTTGCGGGATGTTGTTCCACTCGTGCACAAGTGCGACGCGCAGCTCCTGTAGTGTTTCGGGTGGATTTTGACGGTGGCGAACACGTCTATCGAGTTCATCCCATAAATGTTCAATTGGTGACAGATCCGGTGATAATGCCGACCAAGGAAGAACACGGACGTGATTCTGGTTCAGAATGTCTTGACAAACACGAGCCAAGTGACATTTTGCATTGTCATGTTGAAAGACGTGATCAAACTTTCGCTGTTGCAGAAAGGGCAGAACGATAGGATCAACAATATCGTCTTTGTATTTTACGACATTCAATGTTCCTTGAACAATTTTGAGATGAGTGCATCATGACAAATTCCAGACCATAACACTTCCACCTCCAAACGGTCGGACTCGTACACACACTGGTCCGTAAAACGTTCCCCACGCCTGCGGTACACACTATAACGTCCATCGCTAAAACGAAGTGAAAATCGTTATTCATCACTAAAAAGGATGTGTTATCAGGTGTGAAGCCTTCAACGACGGCGTGCACGAGCCCAAGCTAATCTCACAGTCCTATGGCGTTGATTAAGGAATGGCCCTATCACCGCACGCTTAGCTCGGAGTTCAGATTTATGTAGTCTTCTGCGAACAGTCTGACCTAAAATTCGGACGTTTGCTAGACCAGGTGCTCTACGGGCAGCGTCCTCAGCCGTTATCATACGGTTCCGGAGGTGAATAAGGCGTAAATGTCTGTCTTGACGTTGTGAGTTATGGGGTCTGTCGAAGACGAATCATTAGCCTTGAAATGGTTAATCTAGCCACATTAAAGTGGTCTGCTAGGGCCTTGTTTACTTTTGTTGACGGCACAATTAATGACAGCAGGTGATTTAAATGCCCAATTCGATCATCGCAAACTCGATCATGGGTCGGAAAATTTACTTTCCGGAATTGTTCCATAACGCAACAGGATGTTATTGTTTGTTTTGTGAGGATAAACGCGTCTCACGCAAACATTGACGTAAATGATAATAAACAATTGTTTTGGTTTTAGCATAAAAATATATTTAAACAAAATCTTTGTATCATTTCTTTTGTTGACTAGGATATATATATATGTATATATATATTAAATTGCAAAAATGTCATTATTAAACATAACACTTGACAGAAAACTAGTTTGAGAAACATGAACTAAACTTATTAATTTGAGTTTCAGCAACAGGCTTAGAATTATGATGCTTATCGCTACTTTCAACAATGTTTCAGCTATATTGTGACTGTCTGTTTTTTGGGGGAGAAAATCGGATAACTAGGAGAAAACCACCGACCTGCCGCAAGTCACTGACAAACTTGATCACATACTGTTGTATCATGAGGGGGATTCTAACTCACAACGTCAGTAGTGATAGACATTGATTGCACAGGTAGTGGTAAAATAATTACCATACGATCACGACCACCACGGCCCCGTGTCAGTACTGGCATTCCCTATGTTGTAACTACCATTTATCTGTGAGGTAGGTGTATTTACCGCTTAGTGCAAATGCAATACATTCATGTGTTCAAATGGCTTGTGAAATTGTAAAATGGTCTGGTATTTAAAATGATGATTATATCTTGTAGCTTGACAACAGTACCGTATTTAGGGTTGTATAATGCGCATTGGTGAATAATGCGCACCTCCTCTTGGCCTTGAAAATCTCCAGAAAAAAACTATTTCGTATCTATAATGCCCATGAACTTTTAAAAAAATCGCCGTCGGAAATGTAAGAATTAAATATCAATCGTATATATTTTTCAGTCCTTTGAGCATGTTTCATTTGCTGGGAGAATTTAAGAACTATTTATCTCTTTTCACCTTCAATAAAGTTGCAAAATATTAAATGTGTTGGGTTTTATTGGCGGACATGTGATTTCCCGGTCTGGGAAAGAGTGAAACACATTGTTCCTGTTTATAATGCGCACCCCTCTACAAATTAAAGAATCTGGGCAAAATTCTGCGCATTATACAACCCTAAATACGGTATGTGAAATAATTGTTGCCAGAGTATCAATTGATAGTTTTGTCATTGTTTTATTAGTCAATGTCAGTTGTTTTATATAATGCCAATGGCTTTATGAACATGATGTTTCTTCTATTGATAAAACTGACCATCACGCTACAACTGACATATTGCTGACAATTGCTATTAAACATACTCATTGTCCTACCACGATTCTAAAATATTAAATTGTTCCATTAATAATACGTCATATATACCTATCCGGGTCGTAAGGCTTCCCAAATAATATGTTTTCCCGTACAGTGTCGTTGAATATCCAAGCCTGTTGAGCTGCATATGCTATCGTTCCATTAACCGCAACATGGCCAGAAATAAAGGGCATCTGTTTATAAACAGTACAATAATCATTTTTTTGTGACTATGTTAATAAATTTACCCCTTCATTTCTTGTATTTATAATGAGAGATGATTGTTCGTTTTGTTGATATTGGATATTGGTTGACCATCACTTTTTTTTTCTTATTTCATAAATCTTTTAACGGACAAAACTTTCTACATAATTTACTAAGGTCATGTTTTGCAAAGTCTTTATTGCTTATCTTATCGTGACACCCGAAGTGGCTAAATAGTATATATGAAGAGTTTGATGATATCAAAGGGGTAATCGGAATCCGTAAGTCAAAGAAGAACAGACAACCCAATGGGCAAAAGATAAAGGACACAAATATATATATATTACCCTAGATAGAATTGCTGCCATCATGGAGGATTTCCCTGATCCAACCGGTCCACATATTCCAATAAGTTTTCCCTGAAAAGGAATAAAAAAACATGTCAATTTCTAATTTGCAGAATTTGGATATCCAGATAAATTGTCCCACATCCTAAATAGGCAATTTCCAAAAATAAAATGTAGCAATCGTCTGACTTACTGTTATAATCATTTTTTATATTGCATACATATGTCACAAGTAATAGTTCTTTCCATAAATAGACAGTATATTCCTATTATATACAGAGACGGATCCAGACAGTTCCATAAGGGACTTTTTTGCTTAAATCGAATTTCAAAAGAATTTGTTTTAAGAAAAATCAAAAGATATCGAGACGTAATTCAAAGCGAAAATTTCAAAACATAGTAAAAAGAAAAATGACCAGGACGAAATTGGAAATATTCTGTTAATACACGTTTTTTAACAGTCTATTACTTAGCTCTGTCTTGGAATATAGAACTTTTACCATATTTATATATTTAACACCTCTACCGACCAACAATTCAAATCCAAGAAAAATTTGAAGATGCCAAAAGGTAATCGGAAGCCTTAAATCGAATAAAGACACTGAATAAAAAGTAAAATGTTTTCATAACTTAACAATATTAATAATATACTGTGATGTTGTAATAGAGAATTTATTGCAGAAAATATTTGCCAAGATTCAAAGAATTATATAGAGAGTAATAGTATACTTAATCTCTACATAGCAATCCAATATTCTATATAACTTACTTTTTTTACAGTAAAATTCATCTTTTCAATATGAAAAGATCCCTTTAATGCTCTATCTACAAGAACAAAAATAGATTTATATAGACAGGTCTAATGTTAATCACGACAAAACATCCCACATTTATATCTTGATGATTGTAATGTGTATTTAGAGTTAGAACTTTCCAGTAATTTTTACATTGACAGATAATACTGACCCAACATTAACACAGAATTGCTTCTATACTATCCAAGTCACCGGGAGAAACCATCCAAGATGCATTGATAAATTGGTGCTGTTGAGTCAATTGATGTAAGATTCAAATCAAATATTTGTGCTTTCGTAATCTTTATATCAACTATACTCTCTCAGACAATAATAACTTATCATCATTTAGTAAAATAATCAATGTAATATCATCAAAATAATTTACACGAAGAGCAAATATCGATAATGTGACTGAATAACCTGACTGGTTCATACAGGTAATGTGCCTGAGTAACCTGATTGGTTCATATCGGTAATATGCCTGAGTAACCTGATTGGTTCATATCGGTAATGTGATTAAGTGACCTGACTGGTTCATTCTGGAAATGTGACTGAATAACCTGACTGGTTCATACAGGTAATGTGCCTGAGTAACCTGATTGGTTCATATCGGTAATGTAACTAAGTGACCTAACTGGTTCATACCGGTAATATGATTGAGTAACCTGACTGGTCCATACCTGTACTGTGACTGAGTAACCGGACTGATTCATATCGGTAGCATGGCTGAATAACCTGACTGGTTCAAACCGGTAATATCACTGAGTAACCTGACTGGTTTATACTGGTAATATGACAGAATAATCTGACTGGTTCATACCGGTAATATGACTGAATAACCTGACTAGTTCATACCGGTAATATGACTGAATAATCTGACTGGTTCATACCGGTAATATGACTGAATAACCTGACTGGTTCATACCGGTAACATGACTGAGTAATCAGACTGATTGATACCAGTAACATGACTGAATAATCTAACTGGTTAATACCGGTGATATGACTGCGTAAACTGACTGGTTCACACCAGTAACATGACTGAATAACCTGACTGCTTCATACCGGTAATGTGACCGAGTAACCTGACTGGTTCATACCGGTAACATAACTGAATAACCTGACTGGTTCATACCGGTAATTTGACTGGGCAACCTGACTGGTTCATACCGGTAATATAACTGAGTAACCTGACTGGTTCATACCGGTAATATGACTGAATAGTCTGACTGGTTCATACCAGTAATATGACTGAATAACCTGACTGGTTCATACTGGTAATATGACAGTAATCAGATTGATTCATTCCTGTAACATGACTGAATAATCTGACTGGTTAATACCGGAAATATGACTGGGTAACCTGACTGATTCATATCGGTAATGTGACTGAGTATCTTGACTGCTTCATGCAGGTAATGTGATTGAGTAATCTGACTGGCTTACACCAGTAATGTGATTGAGTAGCCTGACTGCTGAGGTAATACTGGTAATATGCCGGAATAACCTGTCTGACTTTTCATACCTGATTGTATCTATATACCGGTTATAGTGCGAAGAAATTTGACTTTTTAATACCGGAAATACAATTGCGCATTCGATTGTTTGATTTCGGTAATATGTCTATGACCTGACTCTCGGTTCATTTCGGTAATATGTATATAACCTGACTCATGGTTCATTTCGGTAATATATCTATGACCTGACTCTCGGTTCATATCGGTAATATGTCTATAACCTGACTCACGGTTCATATCGGTAATATGTCTATAACCTGACTCTCGGTTCATTTCGGTAATATGTCTATAACCTGACTCTCAGTTCATTTCGGTAATATATCTATTACTTAACTCTCGGTTCATTTTGGTAATATGTCTATAACCTGACTCTCGGTTCACTTCTATAATATGTCTACAACCTGACTGTTGGTTCATTTCGGTAATATGTCTATTACTTGACTCTCGGTTCATTTCGGTAATATGTCTATGACCTGACTCTCGGTTCATTTCGGTAATATGTCTATGACCTGACTCTCGGTTCACTTCGGTAATATGTCTACAACCTGACTCTCGGTTTATTTCGGTAATATGTCTATAACCTGACTCTCGGTTCATTTCGGTAATATGTGTAAAACTTGACTATCGATTCATTTCGGTAATATGTGTAAAACCTGACTATTGGTTCATTCCGGTAATATGTCTATAACCTGATTCTCGGTTCATTTCGGTAATATGTCTACAACCTGACTCTTGGTTCATTTCTGTAATATGTCTATAACCTGACCCTTGGTTGAATTAGGTAATATGTCTACAACCTTATTCTCGGTTCTTTCGGTAATATATCTATAACCTGACTCGCGGTTCATTTCGGTAATATGTCTACAACCTGACTCTCGTGTCATTTCAGTAACATGTCTACAACCTGACTCTCGGTTCATTTCAGTAATAAGTCTACAACCTGACTCTCGGTTCATTTTGGCAATATTTCTATTACCTGACTATCGGTTCATTTCGGTAATATGTCTATAGCCTGACGCTCGGTTCATTTCGGTAATAATATGTCTATAACCTGACTCTCGGCTCATTTCGGTAATATGTCTATAACCTGACTCTCGGCTCATTTCGGTAATATGTCTATAACCTGACCCTTGGTTGAATTAGGTAATATGTCTACAACCTTATTCTCGGTTCTTTCGGTAATATATCTATAACCTGACTCCCGGTTCATTTCGGTAATATGTCTATAATCTGACTCGGTTCATTTCGGTAATATGTCTATAACCTGACTCTCAGTTCATATCGGTAATATGTATATAACCTGACTCCTGGTTCATTTCGGTAATATGACTACAACCTGACTCTCGGTTCATTTCGGTAATATGTCTATAACCTGACTCTCGGTTCATTTCGGTAATATGTCTATAACCTGACTCTCGGTTCATTTCGGTAATATGTGTAAAACCTGACTATCAGTTAATTTCGGTAATATTTCTATAACATGATTCTCAGTTCATTTCGGTAATATGTCTATAACCTGACTCTCGGTTCATTTCGGTAATATGTCTACAACCTGACTCTTGGTTCATTTCTGTAATATGTCTATAACCTGACCCGTGGTTGAATTAGGTAATATGTCTATTACCTGACTCTCGGTTTATTTCGGTAATATTTCTACAACCTGACTCTCGGTTCATTTCGGAGCAATCAATAATCATTAAGTATACTACCTTCTTTGGTCTTTGATTTATTTTTTGCGTCTTCCCACATAAAGAAAGCATTCTCAATTTCAACTGCATTATCGGTGTTATCACATTCATTGCTATGAGGTTCATATTCTTCCGCAACAAGAAGTTTCTATTAAACAAAGAAAATATTTCATAACAGGAACTATCAAGTTAAGGTTGAGCTATTTCATTCATATCACAATAGTTCAATAGTTCAAAAATTCAATATGTTAATAGTCGCTTATATTAAAACTTAGTTCAAGTGCATATTTTTTCCTATACAGCAAAAATGAATAGTGGTTAGCCGGTATTATTGACGGTCAGATAATAATTGTGTTATCATTGTATTTATTATGCGGTAATTGACGTCATGATAGATGGTTGCGAGTTTTGTTCCAAGAGATTAAATATAATAATGAAAAAGTAAATGTCTAAATTAGTGTATTTCTTCTGGAATAACCTTCATCGGGTACGTTAAAAGTCAAATAATGTTAAAGTAATAAGGAGAAAGAATACTAAAGGTCCTTAACACGATGGCCAAATTCTGCTACGGCTACCTCTCCCTGATGGAGATATAGTTTTAATAAGAATTACGTTACTTATGATATGTACATTTCAATAATAAATTATGTGTAATAATGCACGACATTATGGACAGTGAGGTTATAGAAAATAAAGGATGAAAAGATGGACTATAAGTGTATCACTTATCAATTATGTATAATAAAAGGTGATTAGGAGGGCTGTAACTATCCCTCTAATATGAATGGTGTAGTGTAATGGGTAAGTAGGAGAACTATAATTATATCTCTAAATATTGGGAATAATCAAGGATGAGTAGAAGGGTGTAAGCATAGCTGTGCTAAGGTATGATAAAGGATGAGTAGAAAGATGTAAGCATAGCTGTAATGAGGCATGAAAAAGGATGAGTAGATGGGTGTAGGAATAGTTGTAATGAGGTATGATAAAGGATGAGTAGAAGGGACTAAGTAAAACTGTAATGGGGTATAATAAAGGATGAGCATAAGGATGTAAGCATAGCTGTAATGAGGCATGAAAAAGGATGAGTAGATGGGTGTAGGAATAGTTGTAATGAGGTATGATAAAGGATGAGTAGAAGAGTGTAAGCATAGCTGTAATGAGTATGATAAAGGATGAGTAGAAGAGTGTAAGCATAGCTGTAATGAGTATGATAAAGGATAAGTAGAAGGGTGTAAGCATAGCTGTAATGAGGTATGATAAAGGATGAGTAGAAGAATGTAAGCATAGCTGTGCTGAGGTATGATAAAGGATGAGTAGAAGAATGTAAGCATAGCTGTAATGAGGTATGATAAAGGATGAGTAGAAGAATGTAAGTATAGCTGTAATGAGGTATGATAAAGGATGAGTAGAAGAATGTAAGCATAGCTGTAATGAGGTATGATAAAGGATGAGTAGAAGAATGTAAGTATAGCTGTAATGAGGTATGATAAAGGATGAGTAGAAGGATGTAAGCATAGCTGTGCTGAGGTATGATAAAGGATGAGTAGAAGAATGTAAGCATAGCTGTGCTGAGGTATGATAAAGGATGAGTAGAAGAATGTAAGCATAGCTGTAATGAGGTATGATAAAGGATGAGTAGAAGAATGTAAGCATAGCTGTAATGAGGTATGATAAAGGATGAGTAGAAGGATGTAAGCATAGCTGTGCTGAGGTATGATAAAGGATGAGTAGAAGAATGTAAGCATAGCTGTAATGAGGTATGATAAAGGATGAGTAGAAGAATGTAAGCATAGCTGTAATGAGGTATGATAAAGGATGAGTAGAAGAGTGTAAGCATAGCTGTGCTGAGGTATGATAAAGGATGAGTAGAAGAATGTAAGCATAGCTGTGCTGAGGTATGATAAAGGATGAGTAGAAGAATGTAAGCATAGCTGTAATGAGGTATGATAAAGGATGAGTAGAAGAATGTAAGCATAGCTGTAATGAGGTATGATAAAGGATGAGTAGAAGAGTGTAAGCATAGCTGTGCTGAGGTATGATAAAGGATGAGTAGAAGAATGTAAGTATAGCTGTAATGAGGTATGATAAAGGATGAGTAGAAGAATGTAAGCATAGCTGTGCTGAGGTATAATAACGGATGAGTAGAAAGGTCTAAACATAGCTGTAATGGTGTGTGATAAAGGATTAGTAGAAAGGTGTAAGTATAGCTGTGCTGAGGTATGATAAAGGATGAGTAGAAGAGTGTAAGCATAGCTGTGCTGAGGTATGATAAAGGATGAGTAGAAGGGACTAAGCAAAACTGTAATGGGGTATAATAAAGGATGAGCATAAGGATGTAAGCATAGCTGTAATGAGGCATGAAAAAGGATGAGTAGATGGGTGTAGGAATAGTTGTAATGAGGTATGATAAAGGATGAGCATAAGGGTCTAGGCATAGCTGTAATGAGGCATGAAAAAGGATGAGTAGAAGGGTGTAGGCATAGCTGTAATGCTGTATGATAAAGGATGAGCATAAGGGTCTAGGCATAGCTGTAATGAGGTATGATAATGGATGAGTAGAAGGGCGTATGCATAGCTGTAATGAGGTATGATAAAGGATGAGTAGAAGGGTGTGAGCATAGCTGTAATGAGGTATGATAAAGGATGAGTAGAAGGGTGTGAGCATAGCTGTAATAAGGTATGATAAAGGATGAGTATAAGGATGTAGGAATAGCTGTAATGAGGCATGATAGAGGATGAGTAGAAGGGTGTAGGAATAGCTGTAATGAGGTATGATAAAGGATGAGAAGAAGGGTGTAAGCAAAGCTGTAATGAGGTATGATAAAGGACGAGTATAAAGGTGTAAGCATAGATGTAATAAGGTATGATAAAGGATAAGTAGAAGGGTGTAGGAATAGCTGTAATGAGGTATGATAAAGGATGAGAAGAAGGGTGTAAGCATAGCTGTAATGAGGTATGATAAAGGACGAGTATAAGGGTGTAAGCATAGATGTAATAAGGTATGATAAAGGATGAGTAGAAGGGTGTAAGCATAGCTGTAATGAGGTATGATAAAGGATGAGAAGAAGGGTGTAAGCATAGCTGTAATGAGGTATGATAAAGGATGAGTAGAAGGGAGTAAGCATAGCTGTAATAAGGTATGATAAAGGATGAGTAGAAGGATTTAAGCATAGCTGTAATGAGGTATGATAAAGGATGAGTAGAAGGGCGTAATCATAACTGTAATGAGGCATGATAAAGTATGAGTAGAAGGGTGTAAATATAGCAGTAATGAGGTCTTATGATAAAGGATGAGTTAGGAGATGCACGCTTAGTTATAATAAAGCATGAGGATGAGTAGGGAATCTGTAACTCTACCTCTAATCGAGCAAAACTGACCCTAACTTCACCAAGAATTCTTGTTGCATACGGAATCAATGCAACAATTATTCTAAGAAAATTAAGTGTACCAACAACTGCAAATGCCTATAAATAGATATGTATTTCATCATCTGAAAAGTGTCATATGTACATACATTCCTATTCCACTGTTTACCCTTTCGAAGCACCTGCGCTCACACTTGTCTTAGTGGGGTTTGTGTTTCTCGATCTTCAGTTTTCTGTGTATGGATTTTCATATAGTGAAAATGTATAAAGATAAGGTGTCAACAAAAATGTCAAAAATATTTTTTTATGTGTGACGTAAAAGTGTCTTTGAACATTTACTTCGCTGAGCTTGGTGCTGCTTTGACAACTGTTTTACCTGTTTTGTTCAAGTATTGTTATAAATACTGTTATAGTGACAGCCGGAAACTTTGAGCAGTAATGAAATAGGGAGGTTTGGCGCTTTAAAATCTGATTCAACCCACCATTTCTTTAGAAATGCCTGTACCAAGTCAGGGTCATTACGGTTTTCACAGTTTTCCGGTTGTTGACTGATTTTGTCTGTTTATATACTTATGAGTTTTGACTTTCCCTTTGTAAGATTGTTCGGAGTTCGGTAATTTTGTTATTACCCTTATTTACAGATCATTGTTTGTCCATTTGTCCTTTTTCTGTTGGCCCATATCACGCAACGGTTCCCCGATTTCATGGAAAAGAAAATACAGACTTAAGTGTTAGAAGTTTTGAATTTGTTGTTTATTTCATTGCATGGGTAGGATAGTTGAAGCTATAATAATCAATTACAAAGCTGTCCGGTATTATCGCGCGCCTAAGGGTTCAGTGGTTAATTTCACAGCTTACCAAAATTTTATTGAATAAATTTAAATCATCCTCAAATACTTTGAAGTATTATCTTTGTGGTCCTTATCCGGATTCCGCTACAATTTCTAACATTTCAGTGAAAACGAAGTGTAAACAAACTAACCCTCGATTTTTGACAAATGTTGCAACGTCCGGTGATATCGCATATGCATAGTTTGGATGGTTCTTAAAATGAAAAAAGGAAAGATTTTAGTTTGAAAGTTTTCGAAATTGAGGTTTATACCTATTCCTTCAAAATAAGCTCAAATTTGAAAACATTTTATATCTTCTAATATATAATTAGAGTTAATCCTCACATAGCAGTAGTCTCCATCTGAACTTTTCCAATGATTTTGCAATTGATATGTGAAATACGTATGCGCGGAATCACCGGATGTGCAAACATCGGTGCCAAGACAGTAAGCTCAAATGATCTTGCCAACGACCCTAATAAAATCTATTAGATGTTCGGACGAGTCAAAAGATTAGAAAGCCAAATAATTTCATAGCCTATATGGAGCAAGAAAACTAAAGAACATAAACAGGACAGCCACAATTGGCTATGGTCACGTATTCCTTAATGAGGACAACAATAGTTTTACAATTACATTACATAGAACTGTAAATATCAATAATGATGAATAAACCATGCGAGTGCCGAATCAATAATTTCTTAAATGTTTTTTCCATGGTTTGATTGAGTAGAATTGACTCTATATGAGTAACATGGCGGGTGTCTTATAAGAAGCAGGAACTGCGTACCCTTCGTGAGTTCAACTCCCCTTTTTTGGTTGGTTCGTGTTGATCATCTTTTCAGTTTTCTGTGTTATTATATTTCCAGTATTACATATGTCTCTGGACTCTCCATTCTTGATTACTCCTTCAAGTATTCTCTAACGTTTATTCATACTAACCTGTGAAGCTGATATGTTATTCCCATAGGCCCTGAATGTGGATATTGTTGCTACAGATGCTAATGTTGGAGTGACTGGTATAATAGCAGCACTAATAGAATTCAAAATGGCAGAAAACAACAAATATTTCTTCTCTTGTTTTCTTATTTCTACAAAGACATATTTTTCAATCAATGGTATTCACGTAAAGATTGGATAATTGATAAATAAATGTTAGAGGGACAATCAAGAATGGATATTTCAAGAGACGACGGCAAAAACAAACCACAACACAGAAAGCTATAAAACGAACGACACTGACCCACAAAAAACAAGGGTGAACCCATCTACTCAAGAATGATAAACGACCATCTCAAAATATTACGCTTTATTTTATCTAGTCACAATCATAAGTACTCAAATTAGGATTTATTATTGAGAATGAACCATCTCAGATCTTTACGTTTTGATTTTCCAAGCATGTGATAGGTTTTAGTTACAATTCGTCTGTCAGTCTTCTACAATGTTTAGATTATCTTTAATACACACGAATACAACTGAAGAAATATGTTAATAAAGTAACAATGTGGATATGTAAGCAGTAAAAAAAAAACACAATCATAAAGATAAGAAACAAATACTGAAAGAACAGAAATAAATTTATCGCAATAATAATATATCATAACATATTCATAAATTATTCAAAATATATATCAAATGATTTTGTTGAACATATATTACAATACCTATACTAATTGAGAATGATTAACCAAATCCGTAGGTAGAAATAGGAACGAACCCCTTGATATCTAGGAAGGAATATTAAAGTCAAGATTTTGCTTCAAATTTGACGCTCAATATTTCACCTTTGACGATCAATATCGGGATATCTCTCGAAGTATAATTAATAATGTCAGGATTGAGGATCTATCGAATCCCCCTTCCCTTCTTTGAACAATCCTGGCTACTGATGTATGTTTTATTATTTCTTTTCTTAAATCACTTAATACAGGGTTGTATATATTAATTTGGGTATGGTTCTTATTCAATTCTTAATCCTTATTGTTAGTGAATGCACCCAAGAAGTCAATCTCTGTCAGAGCTATCTTTTCACATCATGATGTAATAACAAGGAAGGATAACTCCAATAAAGGTTGCCGATATAAGAGTATGAACGATAACTCCGGTAGAGGTTGACGATGTAAGGGCAGGAACGATAACTCCGGTAAAGGTTGCCGATATAAGAGTAGGAACGATAACTCCGGTAGAGGCTAGCGATATAAGAACATGAAGATAACTCCGGTAGAGGTTGACGATATAAGAACAGGAACGATAACTATGGTAGAGGTTAGCGATGTAAGAGTAGGAACGATAACTCCCGTAGAGGTTAGCGATATAAGAGTAGGAAAGATAACTCCGGTAGAGGTTGACGATGTAAGAGCTGCTAAGAATAATAATTCTGGTAGAGATTGACGAGCAGCTGCTATATTCGAAAAGATTTGCTGTAAAACAATGCGAAATGAAAACAGAACAAACAGCAATATAATGCCAAAAACAACAAAACTTGGGACAGTCGAGGTGAAATGATAAACATGCATGATCCACTCGGACGGAATAAATTAACGATCTCAGCTTTTCTTGTTTTTCATTTTGATCATTTAATATGAACACATGTGTAAGTAACAAATAACTTACCAGATATAGTATGCTGGAAAGGTTCCTCCCAAGCGTACATCTTCAATAGTTTCATACTATTGAGTACTTCTGTCATTTTACGAACCTAAAATTAGTTCTATGTGTATTACAATATTCATAGATATTTTTATACTATAACAAATATCATATATTGTCGATCAACAGTTGGTAGATTAGCTGAAAATAGGTAGGAATACTATAGATAATAACTGAAGCAATTAGAGATCTGGAGTATACACTGAAGCAGCTTGAATGGTTGCGCTTCTCCTGCATCAGGTCAGAGACAGCAAGAAATTTCGGAGTTTGTGCAAATAATTGGATTAAAACTAAGATTCTCCTCCCTCAGGCATAAGTGACCGTAGCTGATTTGGCTATTCTGTTTAGGGCCTTTTGTTTTCTTGCTCTCAAGACTTTTAGATTATTTGACTATCAAACATTTGACTTTGAGGGTACCTGATGAAGGTTATTCCAGAAACACACGGTGTGCACTAACTTTGATATCTATATTTTTATTAAGATTTAGGTCAATAAAACATGTTCTACTAGTGGGGCAGGAACTGTTTACCTTTGTGGAGCACCTGATGTCACACCCGGCTTAAAGTGAGGTTCGTGTTGCTCGATCTTTAGTTTTCTGTGTATTTTTTTGTAGATCAGTGTTTGTCCTTTTTCTTTTGACCATTGTATTGCCTGTCCTTCATCGATTTACGGCTTCTGATTATCCCTTTGATATCTTCAAACTTTCTCAACTAAGCTTATCTTCAAATCATAGCTCGAGTGATATCAATTATAGATTATCTTCACAACGTCTGACTCATTTCAACTTGTTAAATTTTTAATGGACATGCGACATTTTTAATATGAGAAATGTAGTGTTCCATTAAGACATTCACAATATCAAATGTCAATATCAATTAGCTATAAACTAGAAGGTTTTATAAAACAAAGCCACATTACCCGTGTGTCTGTGTGTTTTAGAGTCTTTCTACGCATGATTTCTACACCTTTCGTTAAAATCCCCTGCAAGTAAATTTGAATATTTTGCATATATCTAACTATCTCTAAATTTCTCATAGATATGTGTATTATAATTATCGATTGTTTCTGTGATTTTCCGAAGAGAGTTTTGAAATCTTTTGACGGTGTGGTATTGTTTTTTTGTTTTTTTTGTGAGGAGAAATGGGGGGTAATTTTATTATCTAGATCTAAAATAAATCTGTCAAAAGGATCTATATTAGCGATTGCTCAAAGGAAATATCTGCGAACTTAACGAACACCAAACATGCTATCTTCCGTATATTGATATAGGTATCTTTGATTATTTACATATTATCAAATGAAGGTTACGATAATTAACTCATCATCCCGGGTATATAATGTCTGCAGAACTACCCATGTACAGTGTACTTAATTGTAACTATAATAGAATATTCATTGCGATCACAAGTATATATGAAAATTAAACGTCTCTATCTCAATACTCCAATACTTATTGTCTTGAAACTAATAAAAAATTTGTGACAATAAAGAAATAACACTTGACTATATGCAACAAATAAAATATTGCATTGTACATATGAATGCAAGAATGAAATAGAAAAAAAATATATGCCTCTAAATTCAATAGAAAAAAATTATCTGAGCCTGCGGTTTCAACGGAAAAAAATTGGCAACATTTGAAATATATTACCGATTCTTAATTTCCAAATATAAAAACACTCTGATTGTTATTTGTGTGAAAAAAAATAATTTCTGGCTCGGGGAAGACATAGTTCACACGAAGCGCTAAATGGTCACTCCCATGTTAAATGATTTTCTTTAATGAGGATAAAACGAGAAAAGTTAGACAAGAAAATTGACGGCTTAATGTAGTTGTACAGAAAGATGAATACACTTCTAGTAAACTACCTGAATAATGTAACACACAACAAACAATCCCATGGCAATAAAACACCAAGGTCCCATTAAATAGTAGGTATACACTGTACCAATTGTCATGTAGATTGGTAGAGCTAGTATATAGACAAACGTTACAGAGTTAATGTATACACGTACTGCATCTCCACCAAATATGTTGACTACCTATAATATAATAACATTAATAAGAAATAAACAGTACATCCTATCATAATATGTTGACTACCTATAATATAATAACATTAATAAGAAATAAACAGTACATCCTATCATAATATGTTGACTACCTATAATATAATAACGTTAATAAGAAATAAACAGTACATCCTATCATAATATGTTGACTACCTATAATATAATAACATTAATAAGAAATAAACAGTACATCCTATCATAATATGTTGACTACCTATAATATAATAACGTTAATAGGAAATAAACAGTACATCCTATCATAATATGTTGACTACCTATAATATAATAACGTTAATAAGAAATAAACAGTACATCCTATCATAATATGTTGACTACCTATTATATAATAACGTTAATAAGAAATAAACAGTACATCCTATCATAATATGTTGACTACCTATAATATAATAACGTTAATAAGAAATAAACAGTACATCCTATCATAATATGTTGACTACCTATAATATAATAACGTTAATAAGAAATAAATAGTACATCCTATCATAATATGTTGACTACCTATAATATAATAACGTTAATAGGAAATAAACAGTACATCCTATCATAATATGTTGACTACCTATAATATAATAACGTTAATAAGAAATAAACAGTACATCCTATCATAATATGTTGACTACCTATAATATAATAACGTTAATAAGAAATAAACAGTACATCCTATCATAATATGTTGACTACCTATAATATAATAACGTTAATAAGAAATAAACAGTACATCCTATCATAATATGTTGACTACCTATAATATAATAACGTTAATAAGAAATAAACAGTACATCCTATCATAATATGTTGACTACCTATAATATAATAACGTTAATAAGAAATAAACAGTACATCCTATCATAATATGTTGACTACCTATAATATAATAACGTTAATAAGAAATAAACAGTACATCCTATCATAATATGTTGACTACCTATAATATAATAACGTTAATAAGAAATAAACAGTACATCCTATCATAATATGTTGACTACCTATAATATAATAACATTAATAAGAAATAAACAGTACATCCTATCATAATATGTTGACTACCTATAATATAATAACGTTAATAAGAAACTGAAATAAACAGTACATCCTATCATAATATGTTGACTACCTATAATATAATAACGTTAATAGGAAATAAACAGTACATCCTATCATAATATGTTGACGACCTATAATATAATAACGTTAATAAGAAATAAACAGTACATCCTATCATAATATGTTGACTACCTATAATATAATAACGTTAATAAGAAATAAACAGTACATCCTATCATAATATGTTGACTACCTATAATATAATAACGTTAATAAGAAATAAACAGTACATCCTATCATAATATGTTGACTACCTATAATATAATAACATTAATAAGAAATAAACAGTACATCCTATCATAATATGTTGACTACCTATAATATAATAACGTTAATAGGAAATAAACAGTACATCCTATCATAATATGTTGACTACCTATAATATGATAACGTTAATAAGAAATAAACAGTACATCCTATCATAATATGTTGACTACCTATAATATAATAACATTAATAAGAAATAAACAGTACATCCTATCATAATATGTTGACTACCTATAATATGATAACGTTAATAAGAAATAAACAGTACATCCTATCATAATATGTTGACTACCTATAATATAATAACCTTAATAAGAAATAAACAGTACATCCTATCATAATATGTTGACTACCTATAATATAATAACATTAATAAGAAATAAACAGTACATCCTATCATAATATGTTGACTACCTATAATATAATAACATTAATAAGAAATAAACAGTACATCCTATCATACTATGTTGACTACCTATAATATAATAACGTTAATAAGAAATAAACAGTACATCCTATCATAATATGTTGACTACCTATAATATAATAACGTTAATAAGAAATAAACAGTACATCCTATCATAATATGTTGACTACCTATAATATAATAACGTTAATAAGAAATAAACAGTACATCCTATCATAATATGTTGACTACCTATAATATAATAACGTTAATAAGAAATAAACAGTACATCCTATCATAATATGTTGACTACCTATAATATAATAACGTTAATAAGAAATAAACAGTACATCCTATCATAATATGTTGACTACCTATAATATAATAACATTAATAAGAAATAAACAGTACATCCTATATCATAATATGTTGACTACCTATAATATAATAACGTTAATAAGAAACTGAAATAAACAGTACATCCTATCATAATATGTTGACTACCTATAATATAATAACGTTAATAAGAAATAAACAGTACATCCTATCATAATATGTTGACTACCTATAATATAATAACGTTAATAAGAAATAAACAGTACATCCTATCATAATATGTTGACTACCTATAATATAATAACGTTAATAAGAAATAAACAGTACATCCTATCATAATATGTTGACTACCTATAATATAATAACGTTAATAGGAAATAAACAGTACATCCTATCATAATATGTTGACTACCTATAATATAATAACGTTAATAAGAAATAAACAGTACATCCTATCATAATATGTTGACTACCTATAATATAATAACGTTAATAAGAAATAAACAGTACATCCTATCATAATATGTTGACTACCTATAATATAATAACGTTAATAAGAAATAAACAGTACATCCTATCATAATATGTTGACTACCTATAATATAATAACGTTAATAAGAAATAAACAGTACATCCTATCATAATATGTTGACTACCTATAATATAATAACGTTAATAAGAAATAAACAGTACATCCTATCATAATATGTTGACTACCTATAATATAATAACGTTAATAAGAAATAAACAGTACATCCTATCATAATATGTTGACTACCTATAATATAATAACGTTAATAAGAAATAAACAGTACATCCTATCATAATATGTTGACTACCTATAATATAATAACGTTAATAAGAAATAAACAGTACATCCTATCATAATATGTTGACTACCTATAATATAATAACGTTAATAGGAAATAAACAGTACATCCTATCATAATATGTTGACTACCTATAATATAATAACGTTAATAAGAAATAAACAGTACATCCTATCATAATATGTTGACTACCTATAATATAATAACGTTAATAAGAAATAAACAGTACATCCTATCATAATATGTTGACTACCTATAATATAATAACGTTAATAAGAAATAAACAGTACATCCTATCATAATATGTTGACTACCTATAATATAATAACATTAATAAGAAATAAACAGTACATCCTATCATAATATGTTGACTACCTATAATATAATAACCTTAATAAGAAACTGAAATAAACAGTACATCCTATCATAATATGTTGACTACCTATATATACAAAACTGTTGGTATTTGTGCATTTTTGTGTGGGGTATGCATATGTATTGTTACTTCATTCAACAAAATGGAAACACACATGTCATTTTCTATCGTTTCAGGGTTTTATATGTGCAATTGTGCCATTTTAGGGAATCGAGAGTAATTCTTGTGTTTAGTTAGTAATGTTTGCTTACATTCTAGTTTAGCATATGACTGACAACGTGTGTTTTTGCCCTCAATCGTCAGTAAGGGAAGAACAAAACATCGATGATTTTGTGTATTTGGAAAGTAACGATGCCACCTTTTTTTCAAACTGGATTTCAGTGTTTACAACGTCAATTCAGATGCCACTGAATGAAAAAAGTATTTTAAACTGCCTCTGTGTGCTACTATAACAGATAAGTGCATTGCATACATTGAAACAGGATAGTCACAATATCATGATAAAATATGGGGTATGTACTGCACAGAAGGCCTACACATAAATATACATGTTTTTTCATTTTTTTTGTATCGGGCAACACTTATTTATTTTTAGGGAATATATTCTTCACATTTATTAAACAATATGGATCATGCTATTAGTTCCGAAAGACCGCTACGATAATTTGTGAATTGTATATATGATGATGACATATATTACGGTCGGGCGGGGTATTTAAGAAAAATACCAGTCGAGAGACGGTCAAATGGACATGAAACACCCTAATTTTCATCTGGAAGCGTCTTGGTCTGATCTTTCTCTGTTCTCAAAGTCTTGGTCATATCCCTTTGATATGCAATATTCATAAAGAAGCTTAACGACATATTTGGTAGATTTCTGGGTGTTTTTCTAGTGCGTATCACTTAGAAGTTGATCAATTTCCTCTATCTAGCCGATTTATTTTTATACTCATATGAGTCGGAGTTTCTTCAAAAGCTTGTAAAAGATAAGAAGATTTATGAGGCTAGAGCCTTTAATTTCACATACAGGTATATTGATGACGTTTTATCTATCCATAATTCTAGATTTGCAGAATTTCTTCCATTGATATATCCTCCAGAGCTGGAAGTTAAAGAGACCACAGATACCGCTTCGTCCGCATCATTTTTGGACTTGTACCTCGAATTTGACGACAGTGGTCAAATCAATACTAAAATTTATGATAAACGGGACGACTTCAATCTTAAAATCATAAATTTTCCAAATATGTGCAGCAATATACCAGCTTCTCCTGCATATGGTGTTTACATCTCGCAATTGATTCGCTATGCAAGGGCCAGTAGCAATTATTCTGATTTCCTGAAACGCCATCTTCATCTGAGAAACAGGCTACTGGACCAGGGCTATGAAAAGATTCGCCTTATTCGATCTCTTAAAAAGTTTATATTCCGATACCAAGATCTTGTCGAAATATATTCCGTCTCTGCAGAAAAGATTATAAACGATGGATTTTCATAGAGTGAAAATGTATAAAGATAAGGTGTCAACAAAAACGTCAAAAATATTTGTTTATCAATGTGTGACGTAAAAGTGTCTTTGACATTTACTTCACTAAGTTTGGCGCTGCTTTGACAACTGTTTTACCTGTTTTGTTCAAGTATTGTTATAAATATTGTTATAGTGACAGCCGGAAACTTTGAGCCGTAATGAAAGGGGGGGGGGGGGGGGGGGGGGGGTTGGCGCTTTAAAATCTGATTCAACCCACCATTTCTTTAGAAATGCCTGTACCAAGTCAGGGTCATTACGGTTTTCACAGTTTTCCGGTTGTTGACTGATTTTGTCTGTTTATATACTTACGAGTTTTGACTTTGCCTTTGTAAGATTGTTCGGAGTTCGGTAATTTTGTTATTACCCTTTTTTGTCTCACCGTAGCGACCACCTGCAGCCGTAACATCTCTGCCTGTTGACCTATAACGTACATGTGACGGCATCAGACGTACAGAAAAACCCCGAGAAAACCAAATAAATTTGGCGCCAAGGGACACGCGAGGGTATAAAAAAGGAAATTCCAAAAATGCAAATTCCCCACTGCGAGAAATCTCAGTAAATCACACCTATCTATATTATAAAAGTAGCTCTGTTTTGTGGCGTATGCAAAGTATGCTATCTGTAAAGTACGACAAATAGTAAAGCTACTACATCTAAAGGTTGTCGGATATAAATACTTACCTCCGCAAGGCTCTTTCCTTTCAATCTTTGAAGTCTAAGAAGCTTTCTGTATGCTAATCCGAGGAATCCAGCTCTAAATCTTACACCTGTAAATATATATATATATATTGAGCAATTGTGAATAACAGTAACTATTCCTATAAATCATCTTATCGAAGTTGATCTAAAGTCGTGCTTGTAAATGAGAATGTCAAGTTACATTAAATATAATTTTAATAATCTTTTGTTGGTAAACATTTTCGTATTATGGTCAATACTAATAACCAATAAATAATAACACGATTCATTGACGTGGCAAACCAAAATTGTTTAAGCTCAACGTATATACAAGACACAACATGTGGCGGAGCTACCATTTTAATCCAAACCTTATCAATGGCTTTACTAATATCAGCAAATGTTATGCTAGTTATTTGTTTTTTTATCCAACCCAAATAAAATATTATTAGAGAGTTCAATTAACTGATGGGTAGTTGAATATTTTTTAAATGTCTTTTTCCCTGTTTTTTTTTTTATTATTTACCTTATTTTGCTGTTTTTTATATTTCGTCTCTGTTAGTACTGATTTAATGAGAGCGGGAGGTTTGGCGCCTTAAAATCTGATTCAACCCACCATTTCTTTAGAAATGCCTGTACCAAGTCAGGGTCATTACGGTTTTCACAGTTTTCCGGTTGTTGATTGATTTTGTCTGTTTATATAATTATGAGTTTTGACTTTCCCTTTGTAAGATTGTTCGGAGTTCGGTAATTTTGTTATTACCTTTATTTAAGAAAAGTTTTGCGAAAATGATCAGGTATTCGAATCAAACCAAACTCCCTTGTCGGAATGCATATACATTTTTGTACTAGCAATGTTCATGAACATCACTTGTACCAGTTACTAAATTGACCTAATCTGTTTCAGAATTTTTTGTTTCATAGGAAGATAATCTGCTAGTTTATAATGCCAAATTTTACGTTTATAATTTTTATTATTACTGAAACCACAATCTATTGTGAGGTATGTTCCATCATGATCGCTAAGCTCTCTGTCAATGTGTATTGTGTCACTATCAATAATACTAATCAAGTCGGTGATCAAAATTGAATCAAGTAAAGAATAATTATCTGTGCGATTATCACTATATGTTGGTTTATTAATAATGTTAGCAATTGATGAAAATAATATCCATAATGTTTGTAGGAATATTAGCCTTAAAATTTATGTTCAAATCGCCCAAACATACAATATTACTATTCTCGTCGAGAGCTCTGCTTAGCATAAAATAAAAATACTACCAATAATATGCAAGTGCTTGTCTCACTGACCGATAATCTATGTTGATCAGTATAGACTGAAATTTAGTTTTACGTTCAAACCACATACAATCGCCGATTGGTTTAAAAAGTTGAGGTTATTAGTCAATGTACGGAATCGAAAAATAGACGTCGTTCTCAAGGTGTCGCGTGCCGTTGTTATCCGGTGATTTTCTTTTAATGAGGCACCTTTGGTGTTATTTAAATTTATTCCCGATTGTTTGCCTTATTTTGAAAAAATCAATATATTTTTCAATATCATAGCAAAAAAAGTTTGAATTAATTTATAAGGATTGATCGAAATTATTTGTTCGGTTCATTCAAAATAACCCCAATCAAGTTGTACACACCCTTGCATAACCCCTACGCGGGTTACACCGTGTGTACAACCTAATTGAGGTTATTTCTTCATGAACCGGACAAAAATTGAAATCAATCCTTAACAAAACTTTCATAATAAAAAATAATACCACCTCCACTAAAGTTTCTATTCCTCCTAATGGAAACCTCAAATCCCGGCAATCTTAAGTCAGCATAACTGAAACTGTTTTCTAAATGTGTTTTCGTAAAGACTATAATATCAAAATCTTCAACAATATCTATAATATAATTTATTTATTTTGCATTCTTCGTATATTCGCATGAAAAATAGATGTAGGAAACTGGTGTGCCCTGTGGACCTGGGTTTAATTCAATATTATACCCCAAGCAAACAATAAATAAACTAAATAATAATAGGTAAAATAATATTATATTTAAATTAGACTTTTATTTCACTAAGCACCACGACATAACATATCATATCAATAAACTCACTCAAACACACCGACAACTTTCTGGCTTTAGTTTAACAAATCATACTAATTTTATTATAGAACAGTCCTACTGTTGCCCTGTATGATACAATATCAGCCATTATTAAAAGAAAATGCTTTGACTAGGATTAATAAAAAAGGCTGTGAAAATATACGTGTACATGTATAACAGTATGATTTAGAACAAAAACATTTGATATGAGCTACTAGTATACCGATTAATGGATCCCAAAAAAAAATAATCAACGTAATAAAAATGTAGATATCTAATTTAGTGTGCACGACGCGTTTCTGAAATGACCTTCATCGTTTACGCTTAAAGTCAAAATGTTTGAAAGTAAAGGATATTATACAGTGTAGATAATCTAAACGACACTCGTCCATTTATTTCTAACCACGATCATTTCAAAGCACAAGAGTCTATGTAAAAAATAGCTATGAACATTGCTGACACCTGTTTTGTGCATTATGTTAACGTTATCAATTTATTATTAGAACATGCATAATACTAAGCAGAATAACTCAGAAAAGGGTGTGTGAAATAACGCTTGCCTGTCTGTGCACCAAACACAATGATTATACAGAATGTTCCCGCTCTGATCACATTAGCAGCCATCATGATAATAACCAGACCAATCCCATATAACAGCGTGCTATCAACTTCTTCGAGATATGCAATGACTTGATTTATTAGAAACCCCTTTAAATAGAATATAAAACTTTATATTAATTAAATATGTTGACTGCATCTGCATGCACTATTTCAGAACATCTTTTTTTCAAAATCATGTTATTATTAGTCATATTATGCACATTTTTTAAATTAGTTAATCAATATGGAATTTTTGTAATTTTCCTCTATCCCTTAGTGAGTGGAATATTGTTGTTTAAAGTCAAGGTAGCAACTTTTCATCAGTATCATGGCGAGATCGTAATTAATTTCGATGAGATGATGATTATGTCCCCTTTGTACTAGACGTACTAGACCAACACTCTTATGAAGTTTATAGTGCGTGGTTGCTAACACAAGAGTCCACGGGCAGAAATGTAGCTCCACTCGGATCCACGGGCAGAAATGTAGCTCCACTCGGATCCACGGGCAGAAATGTAGCTCCACTCGGATCCACGGGCAGAAATGTAGCTCCACTCGGATGCATTATCCTGATTCTCTCTTACTTTTTAATACTGTGTATATATATGAAAAGCAACCATTGGCACGGTGCCGACTGGTGTTCTCTTTCTATTCCACAATTTACAGTTTATACAGTTCACAAAGGACTTTGATTAGCATCTTTCACTTTCCAATTTAATTAGGAAAATAATAGACGTTCGTTTGGTAAAACATATATCAAATTATATTACCGAAACAAGGAATGTTGATAATGCGTTGATGGCAAGTACGATAAGACTAGCCAAGGTTCTTGTCTGACTGAATTTTAGCCAACAGCGAAAAATCGAGGCTTTATTCTTTCCTTTTGATTTCACTTCGTTATTCCATATCGTCTCTAATCTGTAATTGTAAAAAAAGCAGAAAGTGGAAATATATCGTATATCAACTTCTGTAGTTGGTTGTCTTTGATATTTTGATATTTTATTTCATTTTAATTTTATGTATAACTAGTCTTATTTTTGTACTTCAGCCTCTAACTGCCGCTTTACTTATATATTATCTCTTCTTGATTTTACTAGTCACTGTTATTTTGTCTTTCTCAAGTATGTATTGGGTACTGTCTTCTCTGATCGTTATATTATGTATCTGATCGTTATATTGATAGAGAAAACAGGTACAGTTATGTAATTGTCAGAATTTAGGTGATGAATACCACTATGTTTTAGAGTGTTCCTCTTTAAACGATAAACGCAAGCAGCTTCTTCCAAAATATTTTATGAAAAGACATAATGTTGTCAAATTCTTTGAACTTCTATCTACCAAAAAAACAATCGCTGTTACGAAAATTATGTATATTTATCAAACATATCAATAAGGTCTTTTGTACTCCTGGCTTACCCACTGTTGTTCCTGTTGTTCCTTAACCTATGTATATTTTGTGAAAAGTCTTGTTATGTTATTATTATGTTGTTATTTTTCTCTGTACCATTGTATTTGGCTGTATGAGAATAAAGATATATATATATGTATTTTCGTCTCTAATTGGTATTTTACCTTTGTATCAACACGTGCTAATGAAAATTCAAAGAAGAATTTTTATAATCTAATACGAGGAGAACTTACACTAGGATGTAAAAATTACACCTAAAAACAATTAGTTTATTTCTTCATTAATTTCATTGTTCAATCGTTAGTTTTAATATAATTTATATTGCACTTGACTATGATTAACATGGACGGTGTCTTACAAGAATCAGAAACTTGGCGAGAACCTGGGTTCATTCCTGGTTGTTTGGCTGTGTACGTGTGGCTCATCTGTTTAGCTTTCTGTGTTGTTTCTATTGTTTTAAATATTGTACTCAATGTTGCCTGTGTCTCTGGTTTGTTCATTCTTGATTGCCCCTTCGATTTTGTCTAATTATTATCTATAAATGTGTAGAAAGGTCCCATGAAAAGGAATGGTCATATGCTATTTATATCAGAAAAGGGGAGATTATACATTGCATTAAAGATTTTATCAACCTGTCTGTATTTATCTTGCAAGCTTCCCAATCTGAACATTGCCAGATATCATCTTCTTTCAACTCCTCATCCCTCTGTTTAAACATCTTCATTACAAGTGGAGTCATCCAAATCATAAACATATATGAAAATAAGCCAGCCTTGTTTACCGGTATCTTACCATCCCTGAAATGCAGATAATTGTAATAAAGATACATTAATTAGAAATATGTGTTTATTTAATGCCGTTTTCAAAAGAAGCAATCTAGATCCAGCCTATGATCAAGGTAAAATATCAAAGGAAAATAAGCGACACAAACAACTTTTAATGTTTAGAGTTTGTGCTGTTGGCCATGTATATGAAAACATGTGGCAGTAGTTTATTTAACATATAATGCGTATTTTAATTTATTGAATATATAAAACGCTTACATAAAACTCTAATTTAAATTTACTGTAAACGGGCGTAGCTAATCGAAAAACTATGGCGTTGAAAATAGTCATTATCTTCTTCAAAACCGAATACAAAAATATCTAAATCTAGCTTTATTTTGCCAAGTGATTCATATATGAAGGGAAAAAGAAATGCAGGGTAACATAATATGCTCCTATTTTTTAACTGTGTGGCGTAAAATTACGAAAACTGGGCAAACGAATGGCTTGGTCAGTGTGCACTAAAATCGGTGTCTAAAGTTACTCAACCGTGAAAGGTATCATGTGACATAGCGAAAGTGATAAAAAGCAAATAACACGTGCAGAATAATAAAATCAAGTTCGTCAACACATCGTGTCATGTCACTTTATACTCTTGAGGTATGCACATCGTTTTCCACTATTTAAAGTTAATTTGAATCTCTTGTAATCATGCCACGGCTGACGGAAGTTCAGAGGGGTCAGGCTATTGCATTGCAAATGCAAGGTCAAAGGCAACAACAAGTTGCTTTGCAATTTGGTGTGAATGTTTCCACCATAGAGCGTCTTGTCCGTCGTCTGAGAGATACTAGAAGGGTTGCCGACCGTCCGCGACAAGGACGTCCGCGCGTAATGACGCCACGTCAAGACATGGCTATTCAGCTTGCCCACCTGCGTAATCACCACGTTACTGCCACTGAAACCGCTTTAATTACGGTAGGCAATCATAATCTCCACATTCACCCAAAAACTGTGAGAAACCGATTGCGCGAGTTTGGTCTGCGAGCTCGTCGACCTTACATTGGTTTTCCTCTCACTCGTGCACATCGCAAAAGTCATATGGCTTGGTTGGCGGCACATGGTCCCGGATAATTTTCAATGAGGCAATGGAGACGGGTCTTTTTAACAGATGAGTCGCGGTTCACTCTTTTTCGTCCGGACGGTCGACGTCGTGCATACCGACGTCGTGGGAAACGCTTCGCTGACGCTTGCGTTCTTGAGAGGGATAGGTTTGGGGGTGGCTCGGTTATGGTCTGGGGAGGGATATCTCACGGGTTAAAGTCGTCGTTGATTATGACAGCCGGTAATTTAACAGGCGTAAGATATAGGAATGAAATCCTTCGGCCGGTTGCAGTTCCACTTGTTCAACAGCATCACCTAATTTTCCAGCAGGATAACGCTCGGCCCCATGTAGCCAGAGTTTGTCAAGATTTTCTCGCAAATCATAGCATTAACCCACTCGATTGGCCTCCGTACAGTCCAGATTTGTCCCCAATGGAACATCTGTGGAACGAAGTGTACAGGAGAGTAAGGGGGCGTCGGAATGCCCCCGCTACTCTCGACCATTAAGGGCTGCCTTGTTGGAAGAGTGGGATAATATCCCCATGAAAAGGATAAATGCTCTGATGAACTTCATGCACAGGAGAATCAGGGCTGTAACAGATGTGCGAAGGGGGCATACGAGATATTAACGAGTTAATCGATTTCACTTTAACATATTGGGGGGTACTGTTAAATTGGTTTCAATTACTCATGAATTATTGATTAAAATCTAATGAAATTTTAAAAACTTGCTGATTAAATTTGTGTTTTCTTTCCTTATATATTAATATTGAAAAAAAACATTCGAATAAATAATATTAAATCACCTAAAATGTTGACCCTGCGTTTCTTTTTCCCTTCAGTAATATATGTTTTTAGAGTTTTCATTGTCTAATATGTTAATGAATTCTACAAACTAGCTTCAATTGCAATATAAATGACCGCATAAATTTATTATGGGGGAAGGGTTAACCCCATAAAACTAATTTAACCGCACCACTTCTTTTTTTATTAAAGTTCCTGTAGCAAGCCAGGAACTTGAACGGTCATGTATTTGTGTATCGAGTTTCCCTCTGTTTCAAAAATTTTCGAATGGAATTTTGAGCTGTCTCGATAGTGTGTATTATCTTTCTTTCTTTCTTTTTTTCTTTTTTTTATTTCATTGCAATATAAACAAGAAGAGATTGTATCTCTCACCTTCTTTATATAGGCAATGAATAAAAGAAGGACTGCCTATGGCAGCCGCGTTAGTTGTCAATCGGCACACACTGAGAAAGAGTTGATGAGATCCTCCCATACACCAATCATACAAGGCAACAATTCACTGGGCCTTGTAATTTCAGAGGAGAAAACTTAATAAAAGCCTAGCCCATAAGAAACAAGAATTTCCCATGTTTGCTTTCCAATTTGGACCAAATGAAGAAACTTTATACATAAACTTTAATAGGTGCTTCCTATCAAATTGCAATTAATTCGGAGTTCGGTAATTTTGTTATTACCCTTATTGGTCAAATTATTTCACAAACAAGAAATGCCTATGACGGCCATATTAGTTGCCCGATCGAAATATGGAAATTGTGTACAGGACCTCACATACAGCATTCCTACAAAGTAACAATTCATTGTGCCTCCTAGATTCAGAGGAGAAGATTCTTTAAATTTCGGCCAATCAGAAGCAAGAATTGCCCATGGTGACCATGTTTTTGTCCAATTGATATAAAATGAGGAAATCTAATAGAGGACCTTCCATAGACGCTTCCTGTAAAGTTTCGCTTTATTTGACCAAGCGGCTTCAAATGAGAAGATTTTAAAAAATCGACCAACCAGAAATAAGAATTGCCTATAGCGGTCATGTTTGTCAACGGATCGGGACGAAATGAGCATTGTTGTTAGAGGACATTCTATAAATGCTTCATACTAAGGTTCGGTTCATTTGGCCTACCTCTTGCAGAGTAGAAGATTCAAACCTGAAAAGTTAACAGACAACAGGTGAGCTAATTATAGACAACAGGTGAGTTAATTATAAATTAGATGTTTGCATGTTATCGCATATCATTAGCATAAGCCTATATAATATTGCTATACTTACTTTGAGGAAGGTCTGAATGGTTTCAGAATTTTGAGGGCGCTGGAATATTTCCGTGAACTACCAATGTCAACATTAGTGTAAGCCTGTGAAATCTCACCCACAGTGTCATATTCACTAAAAGAAACAAATCTTACAATGTTTAATCAAATCGCACCAGTGGCCGTCTTGGTTATGATCATATGATAGATGGATTTACAACTGAATGTGCAATCAGTAACCACTAATGTTCATTTCGAGGTGTATTCGATACAACATTATGTGATAAAGTTTGTCATTGACTTGATGTAGGTCGGTGGTTTTCTCCAGTACAGGTGCTCCTGTTTCCTTCACCAAAAAAACTGACAGCCACGTATAATCGAAGTATAGTTTATTGATTGATTGATGGTTTACTCCAACCTTAGCAATATTTCAGCTTTATCGTAGCGTGAATTTTTTATATGTTAACTTAGAGACCTAGAAAACCATTAGAAATAAAACATACTTGTCTATAAAACAAACGGCCTATATGTACAAATAAAAGTAACATTAAAAGATAAAACCATATATTTTAAACTGTTGCTTAAATGTTATTTAACTATATTGTTGTATATAAATTAATTGTTTAATTGTGTCGTCTGCGACATTTGTAAATAAATCAAATATAGTATTGACCTTGTAGAATGTCTGACTAATGTCAGAAACATCTACGCAGGAAGTCATCTATATAAAAATAACCCTCAATGTTATCACTTAAACCTTTAGCAAGACTGTTTATCTCAATACTAAACAATGTAACAGAGAGGATGCTTCCTTCGGGAACTCCCATCTCTTGTTCATGGATGCCAGAATAAGTTAACTCTGACCTTTCAGAAAGAAAATTCGAAATAAAAGTGGGTAACTTACCTACATGTATCAACCCCATATCAAAGAGGTCTTTTAAAATGCCATATTTCCATGTTGTGTCGTATGCTTTTTCGAGATAGAAAATGATAGGCACAGCATGTTCTTTTTTGGCAACAGCGTCTCGAATAAATGCTTCAAAACGGACAAGATAATCTACAGTGCTTCTACCTTGACGGAATATATACTGTATATTGGACAAGAGTCCATTGGATTCAAGAAACCATGCAATGCGAGAATTGATCATCCTTTCTATCGTTTCACAAGCGCAACTAGTTAGTGCAATAGGCCGATAATTCGACGGTTCGGAATGGTTTTTACCAGGTCTTGGAGTAGGAATTCCATTAGCTAATTTCCAAATTGATGGCAAGTCGTCAGTTTCCCAAATGTCATTCGTTAGATCTAAGAGTGTTTGCAGTGCCGATTCCCGGAAGATGCTTGAGAAGCAGGTAGTAGATATTGTCGGGGCCACACGCAGAATCATGTGCCTTATTTAACGATTTTCTCAATTCATCTAACGAAAACGAGCAATTGTATTCCCCATATCCTTTAATTTTAAATTTAACTTTTAACATTTTTGAATTCTGGATGGTAATTTCGGTAGAAGAGGTTTTTGAAAATGCTTGACCTAATTTATTTGAGATGTCCTGTTCAGATGTTAAAGTGTATTTAATTTTTTGTACCATATTTCAATCATTATTATTTGGTGTAGCGCAATTTAATTTAGAAACAAAATTAGGTCAGAGAGTGCGATGATTTTGTTTTATTGTTCTTCGAGCTTTCACTCTGAAGATGCAGAAATTTTCCGAGATTGTCCGATGTATGATGTTTTCCGTACTGTCGTTTTGCCTGTTTGCCATTTTTGATGGCATCTTTGCAATCATCATTAAGCCATGGTTTTACTGGGAGTTTTTGATTTGTCGAGGTCTTTAGAATGATCTTGTCAGATATTGATTTTATTGTTTCGTTAAACTTCAAAATTGGATCGGTTACATTTCACATCATTTGTGTTTGAAGTACTTCTCTGCACATCGCACAGAGGTCAGTCAGCTTTGTCAAATGTATATCGTGTAGGTCTTTCCCGTACAGTAGAATTTAAGTTTTCAAGAATAATGGCAAACTTATCACTTCCACAGAGAACGTCATGGACTTTCCGTGAGAAATCTAGAAGAAGTAATGGATCAGTAACAGTAAGATCAATAGCTAAATAAGACCCATTCCCAGGAGACAAATATGTATCAGTACCGTCGTTAAAGATACACAATCCCTCCTTGCAAGAAAGTCTTCATATTTTTTGCCTTTTTCATTGGTTGTTTTACTACCCCATAAGGGGCTATGTCCATTGAAGTCGCTCATGATAATGAACAGGGCTAGGTAACTGGTCAGCTAAATGTTTGATTTGGGCTAAACTGATTGAATTTCATCTACACAAGGGTTGTACACAGATAAATTTTGCAGAGTTATTTTATCACTTTTTTCAATGAGATTCTTGAGGACAAAATACAATATGGAGAAAAGCTTGGTCCAGTGAGGTGAATTCAATCAAATTAATTTTAAGACCTCGACAATTCCATTGGATGATCGGAGCCATTATCGGAGTCGGATAAGGGAGAATCTTTACTTCCGTTGTGACACTTTCTGTCGACCTCCCTTTGGAGATCTGCTGTGCGATCTCCGTGTTTCTAATGGCAACTCATCCATAGGAGATGGTGAATCATCCGAAGGAAGATTCCATATGGATTCTTCATCTTCCGAATGATCAAGATGACCATATCTATTGTGGGCCTGGGCATGGGTCCTTTTGTGCCTTGCCTTGTTTTTGCGACTGGCTTCGGGTTTCAACTTTCAGCCTGTGTTTTTTTTATCTTGATGTGAAGTAAAAGAATATGAACTGAAGTAGACGTTGTTCGTGATGAAGATGTAAACCTTTTCAGATGCAGTTATAATTTTTTCCTGTTGTCTTAACAGTGAGTCGTGTTGGTTTGTCTGCTTTGTTAAGCCGGGTAATGTCTGTTTGGGTTTCCACCAAGATGATAAAAAGGTTTGGTCACGCTGGCGTATGACTATTTAGAGACGAATTTTCGTGCCTCAGGGTATGAAATGTTTCTTTCGAATTTTATTGCCTGAATGTTTTTTCTTTTATGTAAAATTGACAGTCTTTAGAAGAAGCCATATGGGGTTCGCCACAATTGGTACAGATGTGAGCATTTTCACAAGAGTAACTATTATTGCTCTCCTCTGAACACTTGATGTTTCCTTTTCATTGGCCCTGTCCATGTCCAAATTTCTGACATTTACAGCAACGTACAGGGTTTGGAACATATGACCTTACCCTGACGTTATAAAGGCCAATGCGAATGGAGGTTGGAATGTTGGGAGTGTTAAATGTTATTAGAAAGGTGTTCAATTTGCTTTCTTGCCCAGTTTTCCTAGAAATGAATCTTTTGACATGTTTTATACCATGAGGTTCTAATTCATTGCATATTGCAGCATAAGTTAATTCAGATAAATCATCGTATCTATAACGAATGATTCCACGACTACTGTTGAGAGTTCTGTGCAGGAAGGCGAGATCCTGATGTCATTAATCTACCAGATCTCAGTTTTATGACATTCTTCACCTCTCCGTCACAACCTTTTATTTATTCCTATGATGATCATGAATGGTGACATTTTTGTCATTGATTTTTGATTTGATGCTAAAACTATAAATCTTGACCTATTTTCTACTTCAAATTCCTCTTCTATTATTTTTATCCCTTTTCTTAGATGATGTACGTTGGATTTTGGTTTTGAGACAAAAAGATGGCTCCATGGTGCCATGTATAATAGTTCACCATCCTTGTCCCCACTCACCACGGAGTGCCAACACGGGCGATATTTGCATTCTGAGTATCTCCGTCAGAAAGTATCAGAAATTCCAGAAGAATTTCTCGATGAACGCAAGCTTCGCATCAGGGCTGGTTCACCAATGAAACAACCGTTTGAAATACAACTACTCGATTGACACATTAGCCACCTCCTTCTTTAACGATCCCTTCTATTTTCTTCTGCTGCCTCTGCAAGATCCCCAAACGAATCCAGGGCGCCACACATAATGACCGACCATATATATATGATTGAGGGTGGCTTAACGCCAAAACTCTACCCCATAACCTCATTACATTCGTATGATTGAATCTTACCAAGGGTTAAGAAGTAAAAAAAAACATTAAAAACGAAACGACATTTAATCATTACTAAATTAAAAAGATTAAAAGCAAAATGTGATACTACTTCATGAAAGCTAACTACATGATTTCAGTGTTCTGTCTGAAATAGTTCCAAAAAGTATGAACATTAGTTATTAAAATAAAGTAGAAATGCGTAATGTACACTTAATTTGATAATCTTCGTTTTTTTTAAATTGTTTATGGTTGGTATAAAAGGAACCTGCACATTCATCTTAGACATGAAGAGTACAATAGCAGTGTCAGTGAATACTTGTACCTATCTGACTTCTAGATACAAATATATAATCTGTTGGTGTTAATTGTGTGAAAACTATTACGACGAACACGACCAGTAAATATTTTTAAATACAATTACGACGAACATGGACCGGACAGTAAATATTTTCAAATGTCATTACGACGACCACGGTCAGTAAACATTTTCAAATGTCATTACGACGAATACGGACAATGAATATTTTCTAAGGCAAATACGACGAACACGGAGAGTGAATATTTTCTAAAGCAAATACGACGAACACAGACAGTAAGCATTTTCAAGGGGCATTACGACGAACATGGACAGTAAGCATTTTCAAATGTCATTACGACGAACACGGACAGTGAATATTTTCTATGGCAAATACGACGAACACGAACAGTAAATATTTTCAAAGGGCATTACGACTAACACGGACGGTGAATATTTTCTAATGGAATTACGATGAACACGGACAGTGAATATTTTCTAAGACAAATACGACTAACACGGACAGCAAATAGTTTCAAAGGGCATTACGATGAACACGGACAGTGAATATTTTCAAATTCCTTTACGACGAATACGGACAGTAAATATTTTCAAATGTCATTACGACGAACACGGACAGTGAATATTTTCAAATGTCATTACGACGAACACGGACAGTGAATATTTTCAAATGTTATTACGACGAACACGGACAGTAAATATTTTCAAATGTCATTACGACCAACACGGACAGTGAATATTTTCTAAGGGAATTACGACGAACACGGACAGTAATTAATTGAAAGAACATTACGATGAACACGGACAGTGAATATTTTGAAAGAGCATTACGATGAACACGGACAGTGAATATTTTCAAATGCCATTACGACGAATACAGACAGTAAATATTTTCAAATGTTATTACAACAAACTATGACAGTAAATATTTCAAGCTATTTGTATGATCTAGATACAAACCGAAATAAAAACATGCAAGTACAAAATAAAGCAAAACTAATGAACTAAAGATTGCACAACATGACCTCTCATAGAGATTTGGAATTTGATGTGATGGAAAGGTATTTACACATATATGGGCTAACTGGTAATTGATTTTTAGCCTCACTTTGAACAATTTCATTCAGCTATACCGTGACTACCAGATTTACTTGAAGAGAAAATCTTCGAAAGCTATAATAGAAAACTGACTAGTGATACATTGAGCTTAATAAATTGATTCAGCTATATTGTGACTAGCGGATTTACAAGAGGTCTAAAGTGCTATAAGTAACTGACTAGTAAAACCATAGCATAGCTAGGTGTCTGGGAATCCCAATAATTGAAGAAGGTATACAAAAAAGTTCAATATAATGGAACGTTGAAAAATGAATGCTATAATTATACTCTAACTAATTGACGAATTTCATTATCAAATGTCAAAAATGTCAAAAATGCCCAAATATCGCTGTAACTCACGAATACACATATGAATAGAAATCTTGAATATTTACATTGCATATGTGTATTGATTGGTCTGTTAATATATTCGTAGAATCATAATTTTCAACAAAATGTAAAACCACGTGTGACAACAAAGCTTACACAAGGCATGTGACCAAGCATTTTATTAGATATATATGAATACATCATAAATCACTGAAGCAAATCACCAAATATTAACCGTAGCCATTATATTGTCCTAAGATACAGGTGACAAATAAAATCACAGTCCGATTAAGCGAAAGAAAACTAGCTAAATCTAACATACCAGTTACAGGACACAACGCACAAAAAATAACGATCCGATTTGACAAAACAGCACCAGTGAGAAGAGTTTGAAGATATCAAAGGGGTAATCAGAATCCGTATATCGATGACGAACAGACAATACAATGGCCAAGAGAAAAAGTACAAACAACGATCTACAAAACATACACATAAAACTAAAGATCGAATAACACGAACGCCACTAAAAACCGGGGGTGAATTCATGTGATCCAGAAGAGTGAGCAGTTTCCGCTCCCCTAGTGGCATTCGTCGTGTTAATCTAGTTACAAACCCGGCGATAAGTCATGAATGAGGAATTGGATTCTTTTTAATTGGATTTTTGGTGTTTAACGTCACTTTCAGCAATATTTCAACTATACTTTCCCAAAAAAGAAACAAAACAGCCAACATTTTTTTTTCAAATATAAGTTTTCTAAAAAATGTACGTAATTGAGATATGCAAACATGATCATGTTCAAATTTAAATGTCCGATAATTGAATTTAAGCTCCTGATAGTGGCTGTTGATCACAAGTGACCTTTTCAGGTCAACATGTGTAACGCTGTACGAGGAAGGCGTACCGGAATAAGTAGGGCAGTTGTACCTGTGAATCATGGTTTATCTTTAAGTGGGTTTAATGGGTATAAAAGACACCTAACCGTTTAATTGAATCCAGTCGTTAAATTGTTTCTCGACCCTGCTACGATATCCCAAGACTAGACAAAGCTACCGGAACATCGTCAGTGTTCGTCTCCTGGCCGGTGAATCACAGAATGCAGTCGCTAGATTTCATAAAGTTCACCGGAAAACGATTTCCAGACTCTTGCAACGGTATCAGCAATCCAGCTCAACAGCTGACCGTCAACGTTCTGGCCGACCTAGGACCACATCAGCAGCCCAGGATCGCTACATCCGAATACTTCACCTGTGAAACCGGACATACAACATGCACGAGGCATAAATTATCAAATATAGAGAACAGTACAACAATAGTCGTCATCCGACCAGACAATACAAGACCAGTGAAAAATAAATTATCAGTCATAGGGAACAGTACAAAAGGAGTCGCAATCCGACCAGACATACAACACCAATGAAGAATAAATTATCAGTCATAGAGAACAGTACAAAAATAGATGCAATCCGACCAGACATACAACACCAGTGAAGCATGAAATATCAATTGTAGGGAACAGTACAAAAATAGTCGCAATCCGACCAGACATGTAACACCAGTGAAGCATAAATTATCAGTCATAAAGAACAGTACAAAAATAGTTGTAATCCACTCAGACATACAACACCAATGAAGCATAAATTAGCAATCATATGAAACAGTACAAGAGTAGTCGTAATCCGACCAAACATACAACATCAGTGAAGCATACATTAGCAATAATAGGAAACAGTACAAAAATAGTCGTAATCCGACTACACATACAACACCAGTGAAGCATAAAGTATCAGTCATAAAGAACAGCACAATAATAGTCGTAACCTGACCAGACATACAACACCAGTGAAGCATGAATTATCATTTAAAGGGAACAGGACAAAAATAGTCGTAATCCGACCAGTCATACAACATCAGTGAGGCATAAATTATTAGTCATAGAAAACAGTAAAAAAAAATAGTCATAATCCGACTAAAGATACAACAGTAATCCAAGTAGACATACAACACCAGTGAAGCATAACTTATCAGTCATAGTAAACAGTACATAAATAGTCGGAATTCGACCAGACATACAACATCAGTGAAGCATAAATCATCATCCATAAAGAACAGTACCAAAATCGTCGTAATCCGACTAGACATACAACAGCAGTGAGGCATAAATTATAAATAATATTTAACAGTACCAAAATAGACGCAATCCACCCAGACATACAGCTACAGTGAAGCATAAATTATCATTCATGGGAAACAGTACAAACAAGTCACATTCCGATTAGACATACAACACCAGTGAAGCATAAATTATCAGTCATAGGGAACAGTACAAAAATAGTAGCAAACCGACCAGACATACAACACCAGTGAAACATAAATTATGAGTCATAAAGAACAGTACAAAAATAGGCGCAATCCGACCAGACATTCAACATCAGTGAAGCATAAATTATCAATCATAGGAAACAGTACATAAATAATCGGAATTCGACCCGAAATACAACACCACTGAAGCATAAATTAGCATTCATAAAGAACAGTACCAAAATCGTCGTAATCCGACCAGATATACGACACCAGTGAGTCATAAATTATCAATTATATTTAACAGTACCAAAATAGTCGTCATCCGACCAGACAATACAAAACCAGTGGAAAATTAATTATCAATAACAGGGAATAGTACTAAAATAGTACCAATCCGAGCAGACATACAACACCAGTGAAGCATGAATTATCATTCATAGGGAACAGTACACAAATAGTCGTAATCTGACCAGATATACAACACCAGTGAAGCATAAATTATCAGTCATAAATAACAGTGCAAAAATAGTTGTAATCCGACCAGACACACAACACCAGTGAAGCATAAATTATCAGTCATCAAGAACAGTACAAAAATAGTTGCAATCCGACCACACATAAAACACCAGTGAAGCATAAATTATCAATTATAGGGAACAGTACAAAAATAGTCGTAGTCTGACCAGACATACAACATCAGTGAAGCATCAATTATCAATTACAGGGAATAGTTAAAAAAAATAGTCGTAATCCGACCAGATATACAACACTAGCGAAGCATGCGTTATCAATTATAGGGAACGGTACAAAAATAGTCGTAATTTGACCAGACATACAACATCAATGAGGCATAAATTATCAGTCATAAAGAACAGTACAAAAATAGTCGTAATCCGACTAAACATACAACACCAGTGAAGCATAAATTATCAATCATAGGGAACAGTACAAAATTATCGCAATCCAACCAGATATACAACATCTGTGAGGCATAAATTATCAATCATGGATAAGAGAACAAACATATTCGTAATCCAAGCAGACAAACAACACCAGTGAAGCATAAATTATCAGTCATAGGAAACAGTACAAAAATAGGCGCAATCCGACCAAACATTCAACATCAGTGAAGCATAAATTATCAATCATAGGAAACAGTACAAAAATAGTAGCAATCCGACCAGACATACAACACCAGTGAAACATAAATTATGAGTCATAAAGAACAGTACAAAAATAGGCGCAATCCGACCAGACATTCAACATCAGTGAAGCATAAATTATCAATCATAGGAAACAGTACATAAATAATCGGAATTCGATCAGACATACAACACCACTGAAGCATAAATTATCATTCATAAAGAACAGTACCAAAATTGTCGTAATCCGACCAGATATACGACACCAGTGAGTCATAAATTATCAATTATATTTAACAGTACCAAAATAGTCGTCATCCGACCAGACAATACTAAACCAGTGAAAAATAAATTATCAATCATAGGGAATAGTACTAAAATAGTCGCAATCCGAGCAGACATGCAACACCAGTCAAGCATAAATTATCAATAATAGACAACAGTACAAAAATAGTCGTCATCCGACCAGACAATACAAAACCAGTGAAAAATAAATTATCAGTCATAAATAACAGTGGAACAATAGTTGCAATCCGACCAGACACACAACACCAGTGAAGCATAAATTATCAGTCATCAAGAACAGTACAAAAATAGTTGCAATCCGACCACACATACAAAACCAGTGAAGCATAAATTATCAATTATAGGGAATAGTTCAAAAATAGTCGTAATCCGACCAGACATACAACACCAGTGAAGCATCAATTATCAGTCATAAATAACAGTGAAAAAATAGTTGCAATCCGACGAGACACACAACACCAGTGAAGCATAAATTATCAGCCATCAAGAACAGTACAAAAATAGTTGCAATCCGACCACACATACAACACCAGTGAAGCATATATTATCAATTATAGGGAATAGTTCAAAAATAGTCGTAATCCGACCAGACATACAACACCAGTGAAGCATCAATTATTAATTATAGGGAATAGTTAAAAAATAGTCGTAATCCGACCAGATATACAACACAAGCGAAGCATACATTATCAATTATAGGGAACGGTACAAAAATAGTTGTAAATTGACCAGACATACAACATCAATGAAGCATAAATTATCAGTCATAAAGAACAGTACAAAAATAGTCGCAATCCGACTAGATATACAACATCAGTGATGCATAGATTATCAATTATAGGGAACAGTGCAAAATTGTCGTAATCCGACCAGACATACAACACCAGTGAAGCCTAAATTATCAATTATAGGGAACAGTGCAAAATTGTCGCAATCCGACCAGATATACAACATCAGTGAGGCATAAATTATCAATCATGGATAAGAGAACAAACATATTCGTAATCCAAGCAGACATACAACACCAGTGAAGCATACATTATCAGTCATAGGAAACAGTAAAAAAATAGTCGCAATCCGACCAGACATACAATTCCAGTGAAACATAAATTATCAGTCATAAAGAACAGTACAAAAATAGGCGCAATCTGACCAGACATTCAACATCAGTGAAGCATAAATTATCAATCATAGGAAACAGTACATCAATAGTCGGAATTCGACCAGACATACAACATCAGTGAGGCATAAATTATAAATTATATTTAACAGTACAAAAATAGTCGATATCCGACCAGACATACAACACCAGTGAAACATAAATTATCAATCATAGGGAACAGTACAAAAATAGGCGCAATCCGACCAAACATTCAACATCAGTGAAGCATAAATTATCAATCATAGGAAACAGTACATAAATAATCGGAATTCGACCAGACATACAACACCACTGAAGCATAAATTATCATTCACAAAGAACAGTACCAAAATCGTCGTAATCCGACCAGATATACGACACCAGTGAGTCATAAATTATCAGTAATATTTAACAGTACCAAAATAGTCGTCATCCGAACAGACAATACTAAACTAGTGAAAAATAAATTATCAATCATAGGGAATAGTACTAAAATAGTTGTAATCCGAGCAGACATACAACACCAGTCAAGCATAAATTATCAATAATAGAGAAAAGTACAAAAATAGTCGTCATCCGACCAGACAATACAAAACCAGTGAAAAATAAATTATCAATCATAAATAACAGTGGAACAATAGTTGCAATCCGACCAGACACACAACACCAGTGAAGCATAAATTATCAATCATAAGGAACAGTACTAAAATAGTCGTAATCCGACCAGACATACAACACCAGTGAAGCATAAATTATCAGTCATAAATAACAGTGGAAAAATAGTTGCAATCCGACCAGACACACAGCACCAGTGAAGCATAAATTATCAGTCATCAAGAACAGTACAAAAATAGTTGCAATCCGACCACACATACAACACCAGTGAAGCATAAATTATCAATTATAGGGAATAGTTCAAAAATAGTCGCAATCCGACCAGACATACAACACCAGTGAAGCATCAATTATCAGTCATTAATAACAGTGAAAAAATAGTTGCAATCCGACCAGACACACAACACCAGTGAAGCATAAATTATCAGTCATCAAGAACAGTACAAAAATAGTTGCAATCCGACCACACATACAACACCAGTGAAGCATAAATTATCAATTATAGGGAATAATTCAAAAATAGTCGTAATCCGACCAGATATACAACACTAGCGAAGCATACATTATCAATTATAGGGAACGGTACAAAAATAGTCGTAATTTGACCAGACAAACAACATCAGTGAAGCATAAATTATCAGTCATAAAGAACAGTACAAAAGTAGTCGTAATCCGACTAGATATACAACACCAGTGATGCATAGATTATCAATTATAGGGAACAGTGCAAAATAGTCGTAATCCGACCAGACATACAACACCAGTGAAGCATAAATAATCAATCATAGGGAACAGTGCAAAATTGTCGCAATCCGACCAGATATACAACATCAGTGAGACATAAATTATCAATCATGGATAAGAGAACAAACATATTCGTAATCCAAGCAGACATACAACACCAGTGAAGCATACATTATCAGTCATATAGGAAACAGTAAAAAAATAGTCGCAATCCGACCAGACATACAATTCCAGTGAAACATAAATTATCAGTCATAAAGAACAGTACAAAAATAGGCGCAATCCGACCAGACATTCAACATCAGTGAAGCATAAATTATCAATCATAGGAAACAGTACATCAATAGTCGGAATTCGACCAGACATACAACACCAGTGAGGCATAAATTATCAATTATATTTAACAGTACAAAAATAGTCGATATCCGACCAGACATACAACACCAGTGAAGCATAAATTATCAATCATAGGGAACAGTACAAAAATAGTCGCAATCCGACCAGACATACAATTCCAGTGAAACATAAATTATCAGTCATAAAGAACAGTACAAAAATAGGCGCAATCCGACCAGACATTCAACATCAGGGAAGCATAAATTATCAATCATAGGAAACAGTACATAAATAATCGGAATTCGACCAGACATACAACACCAGTGAAGCATAAATTTGCATTCATAAAGAACAGTACCAAAATTGTCGTAATCCGACCAGATATACAACACCAGTGAGGCATACATTATCAATTATATTTAACAGTACCAAAATAGTCGCAATCCGACCAGACAATACAACATGCGCGAGGCATAAATTATCAAATATAGAGAACAGTACAAAAATAGTCGTAATCTGACCAGACATACAACACCAGTGAAACATAAATTATCAGTCATAAAGAACAGTACAAAAATAGTCGTAATCCGACCAGACATGCAACACCAGTGAAGCATAAATTATCAATTATAGATAACATTACAAAAATATTAGCAATACGACCAGACATGCAACACCAGACATGCATAATTTATCAGTCATCAAGAACAGTACAAAAATAGTCCTAATCTGACTAGACATACAACACCAGTGAGGCATAAAATATCAGTCATAAAGAACAGTACAAAAATAGGTGCAATCCGACCAGACATACAACATTAGTGAAGCATAAATTATCAGTCATAAATAACAGTACAAAAATAGTCGTAATCCGACCAGACATGCAACACCAGTAAAGCATAAATTATCGATTATAGATAACATTACAAAAATATTGGCAATCCGACCAGACATGCAACACAAGAGAGGCATAATTCATCAGTCATCAAGAACAGTACAAAAATAGTCCTAATCTGACTAGACATACAACACCAGTGAGGCATAAAATATCAGTCATAAAGAACAGTACAAAAATAGGTGCAATCCGACCAGATATACAACACCAGTGAAGCATAAATTATCATTCATAAGGAACAGTACAAAAATGTCGTCATCCGACCAGACATACAACACCAGTGAAGCATAAATTATCATTCATAAAGAACAGTACAAAAGTAGTCGTAATCCGACCAAACATACAACATCAGTGAGGCATAAATTATCAATCATAGGAAACAGTACATCAATAGTCGGAATTCGACCAGACATACAACATCAGTGAGGCATAAATTATAAATTATATTTAACAGTACAAAAATAGTCGATATCCGACCAGACATACAACACCAGTGAAACATAAATTATCAATCATAGGGAACAGTACAAAAATAGGCGCAATCCGACCAAACATTCAACATCAGTGAAGCATAAATTATCAATCATAGGAAACAGTACATAAATAATCGGAATTCGACCAGACATACAACACCACTGAAGCATAAATTATCATTCACAAAGAACAGTACCAAAATCGTCGTAATCCGACCAGATATACGACACCAGTGAGTCATAAATTATCAATAATATTTAACAGTACCAAAATAGTCGTCATCCGAACAGACAATACTAAACTAGTGAAAAATAAATTATCAATCATAGGGAATAGTACTAAAATAGTTGTAATCCGAGCAGACATACAACACCAGTCAAGCATAAATTATCAATAATAGAGAAAAGTACAAAAATAGTCGTCATCCGACCAGACAATACAAAACCAGTGAAAAATAAATTATCAATCATAAATAACAGTGGAACAATAGTTGCAATCCGACCAGACACACAACACCAGTGAAGCATAAATTATCAATCATAAGGAACAGTACTAAAATAGTCGTAATCCGACCAGACATACAACACCAGTGAAGCATAAATTATCAGTCATAAATAACAGTGGAAAAATAGTTGCAATCCGACCAGACACACAGCACCAGTGAAGCATAAATTATCAGTCATCAAGAACAGTACAAAAATAGTTGCAATCCGACCACACATACAACACCAGTGAAGCATAAATTATCAATTATAGGGAATAGTTCAAAAATAGTCGCAATCCGACCAGACATACAACACCAGTGAAGCATCAATTATCAGTCATTAATAACAGTGAAAAAATAGTTGCAATCCGACCAGACACACAACACCAGTGAAGCATAAATTATCAGTCATCAAGAACAGTACAAAAATAGTTGCAATCCGTCCACACATACAACACCAGTGAAGCATAAATTATCAATTATAGGGAATAATTCAAAAATAGTCGTAATCCGACCAGATATACAACACTAGCGAAGCATACATTATCAATTATAGGGAACGGTACAAAAATAGTCGTAATTTGACCAGACAAACAACATCAGTGAAGCATAAATTATCAGTCATAAAGAACAGTACAAAAGTAGTCGTAATCCGACTAGATATACAACACCAGTGATGCATAGATTATCAATTATAGGGAACAGTGCAAAATAGTCGTAATCCGACCAGACATACAACACCAGTGAAGCATAAATAATCAATCATAGGGAACAGTGCAAAATTGTCGCAATCCGACCAGATATACAACATCAGTGAGACATAAATTATCAATCATGGATAAGAGAACAAACATATTCGTAATCCAAGCAGACATACAACACCAGTGAAGCATACATTATCAGTCATATAGGAAACAGTAAAAAAATAGTCGCAATCCGACCAGACATACAATTCCAGTGAAACATAAATTATCAGTCATAAAGAACAGTACAAAAATAGGCGCAATCCGACCAGACATTCAACATCAGTGAAGCATAAATTATCAATCATAGGAAACAGTACATCAATAGTCGGAATTCGACCAGACATACAACACCAGTGAGGCATAAATTATCAATTATATTTAACAGTACAAAAATAGTCGATATCCGACCAGACATACAACACCAGTGAAACATAAATTATCAATCATAGGGAACAGTACAAAAATAGTCGCAATCCGACCAGACATACAATTCCAGTGAAACATAAATTATCAGTCATAAAGAACAGTACAAAAATAGGCGCAATCCGACCAGACATTCAACATCAGGGAAGCATAAATTATCAATCATAGGAAACAGTACATAAATAATCGGAATTCGACCAGACATACAACACCAGTGAAGCATAAATTTGCATTCATAAAGAACAGTACCAAAATTGTCGTAATCCGACCAGATATACAACACCAGTGAGGCATACATTATCAATTATATTTAACAGTACCAAAATAGTCGCAATCCGACCAGACAATACAACATGCGCGAGGCATAAATTATCAAATATAGAGAACAGTACAAAAATAGTCGTAATCTGACCAGACATACAACACCAGTGAAACATAAATTATCAGTCATAAAGAACAGTACAAAAATAGTCGTAATCCGACCAGACATGCAACACCAGTGAAGCATAAATTATCAATTATAGATAACATTACAAAAATATTAGCAATACGACCAGACATGCAACACCAGACATGCATAATTTATCAGTCATCAAGAACAGTACAAAAATAGTCCTAATCTGACTAGACATACAACACCAGTGAGGCATAAAATATCAGTCATAAAGAACAGTACAAAAATAGGTGCAATCCGACCAGACATACAACACTAGTGAAGCATAAATTATCAGTCATAAATAACAGTACAAAAATAGTCGTAATCCGACCAGACATGCAACACCAGTAAAGCATAAATTATCGATTATAGATAACATTACAAAAATATTGGCAATCCGACCAGACATGCAACACAAGAGAGGCATAATTCATCAGTCATCAAGAACAGTACAAAAATAGTCCTAATCTGACTAGACATACAACACCAGTGAGGCATAAAATATCAGTCATAAAGAACAGTACAAAAATAGGTGCAATCCGACCAGATATACAACACCAGTGAAGCATAAATTATCATTCATAAGGAACAGTACAAAAATGTCGTCATCCGACCAGACATACAACACCAGTGAAGCATAAATTATCATTCATAAAGAACAGTACAAAAGTAGTCGTAATCCGACCAAACATACAACATCAGTGAGGCATAAATTAGCAATAATAGGAAACAATACAAAAATAGTCGTAATCCAACCAGACATACAACACTAGTGATGCATAAATTATCAGTCATAAAGAACAGTGCAAAAATAGTCGTAATCCAAGCAGACATACAACACCTAGTGAAGCATAAATTATCAGTCATAGTAAACAGTACATAAATAGTCGTAATCCGACCAAACATACAACACCAGTGAATCATAAATTATCAATTATATTTAACAGTACAAAAATAGTCGTAATCCGAACAGACATACAACATCAGTGATGCATGAATTAGCAGTCATCAGGAACAGTACAAAAATAGTCGCTATCCGACCAGACATACAACACCAGTAAAGCATAAATTATCAATTGTAGGGAACAGTACAAAAATAGCCGGAATCCGAACAGACATACAACACCAGTGAAGCATAGAGTATCAGTCATAAAGAACAGTACAAAAATAGTCGCAATCCGACCAGACATACAGTGTACAACACCAGTGAAGCATGAATTAGCAGTCATCAGGAACAATACAAAAATAGTCGCTATCCAACCAGACATATAACATCAGTGAAGCATAAATTATCAATTATATTTAACAGTACAAAAATAGTCGTAATCCGAACAGATATACAACATCAGTGAAGCATGAATTAGCAGTCATCAGGAACAGTACAAAAATAGTCGCTATCCGACCAGACATACAACACCAGTAAAGCATAAATTATCAATTGTAGGGAACAGTACAAAAATAGCCGGAATCCGAACAGACATACAACACGAGTGAAGCATAGATTATCAGTCATAAAGAACAGTACAAAAATAGTCGCAATCCGACCAGACATACAGTGTACAACACCAGTGAAGCATGAATTAGCAGTCATCAGGAACAGTACAAAAATAGTCGCTATCCAACCAGACATACAACACCAGTGAAGCATGAATTATCAATAATAGGGAACAGTATAAACAAACCTCCGAATAGACAAAACAGTAGAGAAATATACAATGCAAATTATATCTTTGTTATGGTTTTTTTATAACTATTACGTCTTACTTCCAAAAAGAATTCTTTCTTGAGCTTTCATTATACATGGCAGGATTGTCGTACGAGAAATCATCTTTATTGTTAGTTTGTTCATCGAGTCCTGTAAATATACTGAATTTCCGAAGTACTGGAACTGATTTCTTCCTCTTTATTTGACTGTCAGACATTCTGCAACTGGATTCCAATATTGTACAGATTAATTATTATAAATATTAAAGTTACATGAACGATAGATCAATTTTTTTTTCAGTATATATGTGTTGTAAAATATATATAAATATTTCTGAAAATTACAAAAATAGTATTTGGACTATGGCTTTCAATACCCGTATATATATTTAAAAACATATTTTATTCCATATATATGAATATATATTATACAAGAAATTGTTTGAGTATTAAGATTATAAAAGATATATTACTTGTATCAGAAATGGCTTGGTTTCCAGTATATATATATATAAAATAAAATTCCAAATAATGATATATATGCAAGACTTAAAATCCGTGGCTGAGATTAATTTGATTTGAACAATGACACAAAGGGGATTTGGATGCATTGTTTGTAATATTTCGTTCTCTATTCGAAAGTATCTTTCACTATTCTAAAGAGATGATTTCAATTTTCCCATTGTGAACTTTACATTTATATGTAGCAACATTTCAGCAACACCAGGATATGGAAAATATCTCTCAGTTGATACGATATTCCAGAATTTGTGGTTCCTATCAGCATTCCCTTGATAGAGGGTTGCTGCTAGCAAGGAAGCTCATGAACCAAGGGTTCCTATTGGTTAAGTTGAAGTCATCACTTCGAAGATTTTACGATCGCCACCATGACTTGGTTTACCGTTACGGAATACCTGTGTCACAAATGACCACAACTATGTTCCACTTGTCATAAACATTTCCCGGTCCTTTCCTTATTCATAACTTATTACCGGGTTTGTAACTGGATTAACACGACGTGTATCAGTAGTGGAGCAGAAACTGCCTACCCCTCCGGAACACCTGAATTCACCCCCGTTTTTTTGTGGGGTTCCTTTTACTTGATCTTTATTTGTATATGTATGTTTCGTAGATCATTGTTTGTCCTTCTGCCCTTTTTCATTTTGGCCATTGTGTTGTCTGTCCTTCGATTTACAAATTCTGATTACTCCTTTGATATCTTCAAACTCTTCTAAGCATGTATTAGAATATACACAGGGTGCTTTGAGAGCTACTATGCAGTCATAAAACAATTTCATTCCTCCAGTTTTATAGTTAACAAGTGTGCCTATTTTGGCTATCCTGTTTAGGTCCTTTGGTTTTATTGTTCCAAAAGATGTTTGAATTATTTGGCTTTCCAATCTATTGATTCAGATCGTATCTGATGAAGGATATTTCAGAAACGCGTCGTGCTCACTGAATTAGATATCTACGTTTTCATTGCATCTGCTGGTATACTACTAGTTCTCGGGGATATCATCCGCCCAATAGTCAGTACTTCGACACTGACTACAGACTTGGGGTGAATTATTTTCAAATGTAATCGATTACATTACAATTTCTTTGCAATTTTCATGATTACATTACCTTACGATTATATCAATTTTGAAATGTAATTGATTAAATTACAATTACTTGGTAAATGTAATCGATTACATTACTGATTACATTTAATGGCATGACAACCAATATATTAGTGCTTTATGTTATTATGTCTCATGTGCATTTAGTCCAATATCTTTCTATTCTTTAATGTATTTATTACTCAGAATTATGAATCACAATTCCGTTTTAATGTGATCATTACATGCAATAACATACAGTACAGTGTAAATTATAAACAGCAATTCTCATTTTCCTTTTTTTTCATAAAATATGTTGTGTCTTATTACTATGACCAATATTCATTCCATCTTATACTATTAGTAAATATTATACAATTAATCACTCCCTAAGAAGTCAATACCAGGATATGAGGACCTCGAAACTTGGCACTCAAGGTGACCTGACTTGACCTCGGCCGTTGGCCTCGGTCAGGTCAGGTCACTGAGAGTGACAAGTCGAGAGGTCCTCATATCCTGGTATTGACTTCTTATGTAGTAATCAATTGTTTTATTATACCGAAATAAACAGGATAAGGCTGTTAACTTGTCTTTTGTCATTGTCTTATAATTTTTACTCTTCTAATAGAGTACGAAAATAATTATTGGTCGTCACCAGATATATAATCGTGTTTTAATCATGTCAAAACTTCCGGTGTAGTAATTATGAATGTCACCTGTGCATGTACAATTTCCTAAAATGATGGTATGTATGCTTCAGATTATAAACTTGGATAATGTTCAAGTGTTTTATACACATCCAGGGGAGGGGGCGTCGTGGTCTGATGGTATGGTAGTGGGGTCTACAACAACATGTGATAAAGTTTGTCAGTTACTTGCGACAATACCACGGCTTCCTCCACCAATATAACTGACCGCGACGACATAACTGAAATATTGTTGAATATATTCAATGAAGTGCAATAATTATATACTATTCCATATTTCAATCGAAACGGGATTAATTGGTCGCCATTTTAATTTTTTCAATCGGTCAATATCTACAGGTCAGTGTAAGATCACGTGATAAATAAAGACTTCTTTGGAAGACTTAGTGGTCATACCGTGGAAAATAAAATAAAATCACATGACAAAGCGTAACCAATAGAAAGCGAGTATATCCTTATTAATATTCATGGGGTATAATAATATAACATACATTTGCACATTTTAATCATATATATCAGATAATTTCAAACATCCTGTATACTTTATAATGATTTTATTGTCAATATATATAAACAATTGGATTGGGAACAAGTTTTTACAATTTACTAGTCCCTCTCCATACAAATACATTAATAGCATAAACAAAACAAATCAAATGACAGCAAATGTACAGGCTATATCAATTATAATTAGTAAATTAAGCAAAATCATGTCAAACTAAGCATACATATTAAATATTGTTTTAATATTTAACAGAAAAAAAGGGGGGGGGGGGGGGGGGGGGGGGGTAAAACTAATAAATTGTGTTGAGATAATATCACGGTTGGGGATAATAATTATTAAATCTACAAGTTTGCCGAATAAATTTTTGCACTGATTTGAACAAATAAGTATTCAATTCTTCACTAATTACGTTACATCCAAAGAGTATATATTCTATAGAGATGGGAACAATGTTATTAAAATAGTTAAACATAGAAGTTCTATCGTGTTGATAAAGTGGACATTCAAGAAAAAAATGAATAGCATCCTCAAATAAATGACCACATACACAACGTGGATCATTCTTCAAATTTACTCTATATAAATCGGCATTAAGGTCACTACATCTATGTCTTAGCTTAGTATGTATTATGTTAGTTTTCCTATCGCCAATATTGTAAAATGAAGCCACCGGAATTTGGACAGGCTGAATGGCTTTTTTAAATTTGGAAAAAGTGGGTAGAGATTTTACACTATCAGGTAAGGAATTCCACAACTTTATAGTGGAAGGAAAGAAAGACTTGGAACTAGTTTGCAGACGACACCTCTGAGTGCGATAGTCATCATTATTACGGAGATTATATGTTACTGTTTCTCCAATAGTAGTTGGCAAACAGTCAGATAAGTATGTGGGAGCCATATTATTTTCAATTTTATAAAATAAATTGAGTTTCCTAGACTTCCGACGGTCTTCCAATTTTGACCACCCAGTTTCAAAATATAAACTTTCAGCACTAGAATAAATAGGTAGACCCGTTACAATCCTTGCTGCTTCAAGTTGCAAACATTCTAATTTTTGGGTATCACGAATACAACAGTCATCCCACAGTTCACAAGCATACTCTAATATAGGTAAAATATATGTTTTATAAATCTTACTCAAATGGGATCTACTTAATAAGTATTTTAGTTTTCGTAAAATGTGAATTCGTTTGGTCGCCCTTTGACATGTGTTGTTAATATGATAGCACCATTTACAGTTACTAGAAAGGCAAACACCTAAATGAGTATAATATTCTACCTGTTTAATATTCTCACCATTAAAAAGAATGTTTACTTGGTCTATATTTTTTTTATTACTAAAGATGACAAATTCTGTCTTTTGTGGATTAAATTTTACCAACCATGTCTCAGCCCATGTATTTAATATATTTATATCAGAATTTAATTTTCTTTCAATTTGAAGTAGGTTAGTTGATGAATAGGATAATGAAGTATCGTCTGCAAATAGTCTTACCAAGCTAGATAAATTATCAGAAATATCATTGATGTATATCAGAAAAAGTAAAGGTCCCAACACTGAACCCTGAGGAACACCAGCTTTAAGTAACCCTATCCGTGACTCTGAATTGTTAATGAACACAATTTGTTTCCTATTAGAAATATAATCTTGAAACCATTTAACTAAACCTTCACTTAAACCATAAGATTTTAACTTTTCAGTAAGACCTTTATGCCACACTCTATCGAATGCCTTCGATATATCACAAAAAACTGAACAAAAAAATTCTTTTTTATCTAGAGATATACATATTTTATGAAATATTTCAATTAACTGATGTACTGTTGAACATCCTGGTACAAAACCTGATTGATATTTACATAACAGTTTGTTGTCTAAAAAATAATTAGATACATGCTTGAAAACCACTCTTTCAAATGTTTTCCCCACACAGCTAAGTAGGGATATAGGTCGATAGTTGGATACTAAGGACTTGTTTCCATTTTTAAATAATGACATAACTTTAGCTAATTTCCAATGGCCTGGAAAAGTAGAAGTTTGTATGGAATAATCAAATATAATTTTTAAAGGTATACTAACAGTATTGGCTGTGTTTTTTAACATATGATGACTAATCAAATCGTGCCCGGAGGCTTTTTTTTATATTTAGGGACTTTAATATATCTGAAATTTCCTTAATTGTAAATTCTATAATAGCTAACTTTGAATTTGTCAAAAGTTTATTGTGGATAATAAACTAGCAGTTAACCTGTGCCACATATAAAGGTCTCTTCCATCTAATCCCACTTTTTAAAAACACCTATCGCAGCGGGCGCAGGACATTTGAGCGCCAAATTCAAAAGTACATATGGACATTTGAGCGCCGTACTTATAACCCATTTGAGCGCCAGGTTAATGAGTTTACCTGTAATTTGCATAACCCATTTGAGCGCCGGATTTTTTTTTTAGCCTACCTGTATTTTCCATAACTCATTTTAGCAACGCCTTGCCTGTAAAAGGGTAAGTAAATGAAAAGAACTCACTATATTTTCATTAAAGGAAAACTCCAGTCAGTTGAACAATTGTTATAATTCAATATATTGTAACATTTTATTCGTAAATAATTAATTATTAAATAAAAAACACCTTTATTAACATTACTATACCCAATTAGAATATGAATATTTGGAATTTCCTGTCGTAGTGTAAGCGGCCATGACACCTCTTCATTGTGACGTCACAGAGACAGATCATGTTAGTTGAATAAATACATAAATTTTGACTCTTCCCAACATCGAGCCCTTTTGGTTATGTTTTAATATCAGATCAACTGCAATACAATGTTAACAATTTGTATATCGTCCTAATTTTTTTTCCTTAATATTCCCATCCCATGTTACATTTTCATAAAACCAATGAGTTTATTTGTATTGGGGGAGGGGAGTATCTACGTATAATTCCATGTTTTACATGATTGGCCGTAGAATAAATAACTCTCACTTTTAGCTCGTTTTATGTCACAATCACCATTACCAAATTTCACACCAATGTGCGTCCTTGATATATAATTCAGAAGATAAAAAAACAAGTCATTCTGATTATAAAAACTTGCTTAAAAATATGCATAATTTCTCAGTCTAAAAATGAAAACTAAATCCTTAATTTATGTAAATAGGCTAAATAAAATATCCATTGCAAGTTGCATAGAAATGATTTTTTTTTTTATATAATATCTTTATTGAAATTTAGATATCTTTTTAAACTTGTATAAGACATCTTCATGAGATACCTATGTTTTGGTTAACATAAAATATTTCTTTATCTTATGGGAATCATGAGGACATGGTGATAGTCTTTCATAGAAGCAATTTCATATATGAAATCTTGAAAGTTGTGTCAGATAATTTATATATTTTAGAGCTTGTTGTGTTTTACATCAGCCGACAAACTGTTTTCACTGATATTTTGAAACCCTAAAGAAATTGAAATTGAGATATTTGCTTGGATATCAAGTCTTTGAAGCCATAATTAATACTTAATATTTTTTGTACCTGTGATAGTTTTGATTGCAATCAAACATAAAATAATATCTTTTGATCATGTTGTGAATGCCACTTTATTTTAATAGATTTTTTTTGGGAGTTTTTAACAATTGAATTTCATAGCATATTTTTTTATTTAGATGTCAATAAACTTTTTAATTTTTCTAGTAAACCTTTCTACATTATTTGTTTAATAAATTTCATAAAGAAAATTCATTTACATAAAGCATACATTAAATATTTAAGGAGATACATGTTCCAGTTAAGACAGAATAAGTCAAAATTATGAAAAGTAATCTAAATGTAATCAGAAAGTAATCATGATTACAGGTTTAAAAGAATGTAATCGATTACATTACAATTACATGTAATCTAAAAAAAAATGTCCGATGACAGATTACATGAAAAAAATGTAATAGATTACAACAGATTACGGTTACAAATTACGATTACCCCATATCTGTACTGACATAGTTAAATAAGATACATTTATGTTTGAAATTTACAGTTGATAAATAAGGTAATTTATTATAACTAGGGTCAATCTCTCTCCGTCATAGGGAACCTTAGGCCATTTTGGCTATCTTGCTTAAGTCATTTGGTTTCCTTGTCCTAAAAGACATTATTTGGCTTTTCAAAATTTTGACAATCAGCTGATATGTCATATGCCCTAATTTAGACTACTATGCATTTTCACTTCCATTAGAAATTCTCTGTTGTACACACAGATGATACATTTACCAAGGATATATTAATTTGTAAATTATAAACAAAATGAAGAAATATCATGGATGAAATTGAAAATACAATACCTCTCTCCTAAGATTGATATATCCTGAACTAACTATATTTCAAGATCTAATACGCTTTAAATCCTCAAGTTCTAGATTTTCACTGAAACTGATGATAAAGAGTTGTGACCCAGAATAATGAGAATGAAGGGGTATTGTGAAATTTGTGTAATTACCATAAAGATAAATATATTCATATTAAATTACCATCCTTAATCTTAATATATAATATCAGTTATCTTTTCTTCATATCATCATTGTTTCAGAAATAAACCATTTATTATTTTTCATGAAAGAGGTGTTTGTGGTATACTAAGTGCATGTGCAATAGCTATCGAGTAGTTCTTAAACTTACGTGGAAAAACTATTTCAATCTGTTATTTACATATACAGTATGGGAAACCGACGCTCACCAACAGCGAATCTAAAATGATTTTAGCGAGTATTTCCATCCAAGTTCACATGTCTGGACAAGATACATGTACAATGATTTGCCAGTTGATGTAGCAAAATAAATAGTCCGAAAGGGATTGATTCAACGCGATTCACTTACGTGTTCTGATAAAATAGTATCGAAACATAAATCTTTATTCAAATTGTCAATCGTCTTTTGTTTCGGATGCAATAACAGTTTTTATGGAAACACTAAAAATATGAGCTTTATATTCAAAATAAATCTAAAAACGGCTAATGATAAAAAAAAATTTAATAGCAATAATGAATTTATGTTTGTAATAAACAATCCAAAGGGAACACATTTATGATTATTTTCAAAAAAATTCAGCAAAAAATATTTTTCATCTGTTGGTGTAATACCACTAAACATGGGTACCAGTCGAAAAGAACATATGGGAAAGTACGTAAACAGAAAATAGATTCCTACATTGTTGGATAAAAAATAAACCCTATTAGATACTGCAAAATACTGAATGTCAGCAGAAACATATATATTTTAGGATAATTTTAAACCCATATTTGACGTCCTTGTGGTTTTAAATAAAAAAATGATTGCATTGGAAAGAAACCACATGAATTTGTGTTAAATCGAAAATGAAAGTAGGATTTTTGACGGTAGACATCTTCAGACTGGCTGTTTTTTCTTATATGCAATTAAATGTATGTTGATATTCGGAGTTAAGCTTCCAATTAGGTACCCCTTCCATGAGATATGAGTGTCACTTAGATTAAACTTAAGATGAATCCTGTATGAAAGCTCAAATGTTTTTTTTTATTTAACATAGAAGGCTATGGAGAATTCTTTAGTGGTATTACACCTGTATGATATACCAGTTTACGGAAAGGAAAAACTTAATTGACCTTCCCTACCTAAATGATCACAGTTTTTATTTTTGAAACATATTTTCCTTTTCTCATTTTTGTTTCAATTTTTAGTTTAAGCCACACAAAATAAAATTCTTTTTAGATTCTCATCCCCTCCCTTCCCACTTTTTACCATCAAATTCACGATTTTCTATTTCCAATCAATTCATTTTCAAAATTTAATATATTCTTCATTAGGGTATCAAGTATACCAATTAATTAATTTTTTTATTATGTGATGTTCTATCACGATAGTTTCCGGATGTATCTAGTTCTACAATATTTAACTCAGTAGTCCGCAAGAGACCTTTGTGGTCGTGATCGCTTGGTAGTTGGATTTACAACTACCTATGCAATCAGTACATATCACTACTAACGTTATGAGTTCGAATCTCGCCCAGTCGATACAACATTATGTGATAAAGTTTGCCAGTGACTTGTGGCAGGTCCGTGGTTTTCTCTGTGTACTCCGCTTTCCCCCACCAATAAAACTGACCCCCACTGAAATTTGTTGAAAGTGGTGTTAAGCACCAAACCCAGTAGTTCGTAAGTTTCCAATAGTGTGCGTTTAAATTTTTTTATTATTATTTTTTTTATTGTATAGAACGCTGGGTTTTATGGAAAGTCCCGATTTTTTTCGTAGCATTACTGAAATTGTAATTCAAATCGTTTGACTGTTCATTTCAATAACAGGCAGCTAACTAAAGTTATAAATAACGTTTTTACCTGCATTAGAATGGAATAAACCTACAAAAATCATGTGCTTTGCCTTTATTCCTTTACCATTAAAAAGTTCATTATGCCAAATAATTGTAATCTTCAATATATTTTTACATATATATTACACTGAAATAAATTTGATAATTGGGATAGTGGTGCGGGTATAGGTCAACAGATAAGAAAAGTTTGTAGATGCCAAAAGAGTTTTCGGAAGTCGTATATCGAAGAAGGACAGGCAATGCAATGGCCAAACGAAAAAGGACAAAATGATAAACAGTGGTCTACAAAAAACTACACAGAAAACTGAAGATTGAGCAGCAAGAATCCTACTTAAAAACCGGACGGAACTCTGTCGGTGACAACTTGAGTCTTTAGTTTTACATTGTATGGCAGTTCCAGGTTTTGTACAATGATCAACCAGTCTGATTGTACACAATATTTGAATGCTACCAAAATCTGTCGAAAACAATTTAAAATAGTAAAAAACAACGAATTTTCTTTATTCAACTATTCACTATGCCATTCATAATACATCTGCTCAAAATCTTTCTAAGATAAATGCTATGATTAATCCGCTTGTTGTCGAATCTGCAACAGTTAATAACACTACACGAAGAAAGAATATAGTATCTGTATAATTTTGTACCACATAATTTTAAAGAGTGTGATTTAGATTTGAAGATTGCCTAAATATAGATAGACCTAGATATATTCATTCAAAATTTTGTATGTGGAGATGGGGACTGTATTATTCTATTTTGTTCACTTGGAGGTAGTATTTCCCGAAATTCATGTACTTTAAAATGTTGGAATGAAGTTCATCAGTATTACAGTGTGAGTAACCAAACATGATGTACAATGTACACCTTTTATGAACATGCGTAGGCTACACCAACTTGGCAAGGTACATGTCGATATGGCTTACAAACGTCCATTGTATTTCTTAATATGGTCATAATAAAACTCTTTTCTTGCGACTTACAGATAATACTTTTATTTGACATATACTCGTCTACTAAATCTATACTTCTAACAGGTAATATCACACGCGCTGTACTAGTTAAGCTTCAATGTTTGCACCATCCAAGTTTTATAATTCAGTGCCGTCATTAGGTTAACGTTAAGATACAAGCGTCTTTGTGATCAAACGCACATGTAACCACTTATGGAACAGTAGCGTCACCAAACGGGAGAAGCGGTGAATGATTCCTATTGATACAGTAAATGTACAGTTGGGTTAGTCTGTTATTAGAAGAAGCAGATCTGTCTAGAAAAATTCAAAATATCAATTTAACAAATGTAGTCTATTTTACAGGTGGGCACACTCTCCCAAATGACATAATGTCAGAGTACCCAAATTTTGAAAATCTAGCTGATTAAATTACAAAAATATCTGTAACTGTGTACATCAGTTCACTGAATATGAAGGGTGTGAAGATCAAAATGAAGAGCTTAAACCAGTAAATTCATTTGTTTATATATTTTTTTCTCTCAAAAAGTAAACTAATTACTTGCTGTTTCTGGTATGTGGGTTCGATTCCCACCCAGGGTATGAAAATTAAATTACTTGTACTCGTAAAAATGGCTGTATCCCGGAACGCCAACATTTTGAAAGATCAAAGAAAGTTGTCCTTCCTAATTAAGAGGGATTAAGGGGTCACATTAAGGGTGGATAATCAGAGCAATCACAGGTAAAATAATAATGAATATTTATTATTAAATTTTAAAACTATATAAGCACACATGAAATATGAAAAATAATAATGAATATTTATTATTATTATTAAATTTCAAAACTATATATAAGTACAATGAAATATGAAAAAATAATAATGAATATTTATTATTAAATTTTAAAACTATATAAGCACACATGAAATATGAAAAATAATAATGAATATTTATTATTAAATTTCAAAACTATATATAAGTACAATGAAATATGAAAAAATAATAATGAATATTTATTATTAAATTTTAAAACTATATAAGCACACATGAAATATGAAAACATAATAGTTACTATTTATATTAAATTTTAAAACTATATAAGCAGACATGAAATATGAAACATAATAATCAATATTTATTTTTCAATTTTAAAACTATTTATACTGCAATCGTTCTATTTGAGCAGTCAAAATGCGTTGACAGTATATTTACAATTGATAAACGGTCACTGAGTTTTCATTAATTAGACGATGAAGTCTGAGTGTTCCGAATAAATATAAAACTTTTATCCAATCCGGTCGCGGAACTAAAAATGTAGAAAATTTTGTAGTGATGTTCATATACTGAGGTACAATAATTATGTTTATTGATGTTTTTCATATAATAGTCATGTTGATTGATGTTCATCATATGATATAGAGGTTTATTGATGTTCATCATATGATATGGAGGTTTATTGATGTTTATCATATGATAGTCATTTTTATTGATGTGCATCATATGACAGTCATGTTTATTGATGTTCATCATATGATAGTCATGCTTATTGATGTTCATCATATGATAGTCATGCTTATTGATGTTCATCATATGATAGTCATGTTTATTGATGTTCATCATATGATAGTCATGCTTATTGATGTTCATCATATGATAGTCATGCTTATTGATGTTCATCATATGATAGTCATGTTTATTGATGTTCACCATATGATAGTCATGTTTATTGATGTTCATCATATGATAGTCATGTTTATTGATGTTCATCATATGATAGTCATGTTTATTGATGTTCATCATATGATAGTAATGTTTATTAATGTTCATCATATGATAGTCATGTTTATTAATGTTCAACATATGATAGTAATGTTTATTGATGTTCAACATATGATAGTAATGTTTATTGATGTTCAACATATGATAGTAATGTTTATTGATGTTCAACATATGATAGTCATGTTTATTGATGTTCATCATATGATAGTCATGTTTATTAATGTTCATCATATGATAGTAATGTTTATTAATGTTCATCATATGATAGTCATGTTTATTAATGTTCATCATATGATAGTCATGTTTATTGATGTTCATCATATGATAGTCATGTTTATTGATGTTCATCATATGATAGTAATGTTTATTAATGTTCATCATATGATAGTCATGTTTATTAATGTTCAACATATGATAGTAATGTTTATTGATGTTCAACATATGATAGTAATGTTTATTGATGTTCAACATATGATAGTAATGTTTATTGATGTTCAACATATGATAGTCATGTTTATTGATGTTCATCATATGATAGTCATGTTTATTAATGCTCATCATATGATAGTAATGTTTATTAATGTTCATCATATGATAGTCATGTTTATTAATGTTCAACATATGATAGTCATGTTTATTGATGTTCATCATATGGTAGTCATGTTTATTGATGTTCATCATATGATAGTCATGTTTATTGATGTTCATCATATGATAGTCATGTTTATTGATGTTCATCATATGATAGTAATGTTTATCAATGTTCAACATATGATAGTCATGTTTATTTATGTTCATCATATGATAGTAATGTTTATTAATGTTCAACATATGATAGTAATGTTTATTAATGTTCAACATATGATAGTCATGTTTATTGATGTTCATCATATTACAGTGATGTCTATTGCTGCTAGAAAAAAAGTTTGAAGGTACCAAAGTGGGTGATCAGAACCCTTAAATTCATTCCTTCATATGACATTATACATATAAAATCCCATTATATTTTATTCATTTCTGTTTTCATCAAAGACTAGCCATGAAACATTAGTTTACCAAACCTCAACTGGTCAAACATGTTAAAATGAACCAGAAAATGAATTATGAGACCAGTGACTGAAAGCATTGAAGGATAGTTGACTCCATTATTTATTTGTACACAAAATGACACGATTATGCCATAACAAAACTATTTTCAGTGTTAAAGAAAACCAGATGTGCGATGATGTAAGTTCCCTGCTGATCAGATCTAAAGATAAAACAATATACAAAGCAAAGTATATAATATAAAAGTTAGCTTACAATTTCAATTCCTGATTGATAATTTTCCTTTCAATTTCCTTATTTAACAAACAATATTTCATATGTTTAACATCATAATAATAAAGTGGTTCATGTATGAGATCGATATCAAATCCTTCTGTTTTTATGGTAGCTTTCTGCTGCTTGAAAGTTGATGTCAGATCTAAGAGTTGTCGAAATCGCAAAAATCGAGGAATGGCATATCCTGCTAGTTCTTTTATACATTGTTCTTCAATCTTCAATATCATATCTTCACTTGGTGTTTTCTTCTCGTTTTCAGCTAAAGTAATAGCTGCCATACCTGCCCTCCCTTCACAACCTGTTAAAGTATATTGAAATTATGTTCAGAATGTTATTTCTGAAACTCATCATACATAATTGATAAGATATTTAGGTTTCTATTCAATAAACGTTAGAGAAAACCGGAGGGACAAGTTATAGAATGGAGGCTTCCATTGTTAGCAATATAGTTAGTTAATGGGTGATTTTTGTTTAACGTAATGTGGATGATTATTAAGTTCTATAATGGTCAGAACAAGTTATTTTTATGATAAAATGAGTGAGTGAGATTGTTGTGTAATGCTAACTCGGCAATTTTTCAGTTATATCATGGCGAGAACAAGTTAATTTTCAATGAGATGTTGACGAGGTCCGCTTTGTACTAGACCAACACGCTTAGTTGGATTTTTGTAGTGCTAATTCACTGCAAAAACAGTCCGCGGACACATGTGGCCCCACCCGGACACATTATGCTGATTCGGAGCCAACCAGTCTTCAGTCTTTCTCCTTAATGCTGTGTGCTTAGCGGAGAAGCAATAAATACCAATTTTATAGTCTTTGGTTTGACCTGATGGGGGCTCGAAACCTGATCTAACCATTATACCACCGATGCCATTATATAATGAGATGATAATGATGTCTATTTTGTAATTTTGTTCCTTCACTTGGAAACATTATCCTGGTAGCCAGTCTAACTATTTAATAATGGGTGGAGGAGCACCAAATGCCATTTTAATAGTCTTTGTTTTGACCTGAATGGGGATCAACGTACTATCAAATGTAATAGAGGCGTACATGCTAACCACTACACAACCGAGGCGGTTTTAGCACTATAGGCTGAAGCATGAGCTAAACAAATGTTTGAGGATACCAAATATATCATCAGAATCCGTAAATCAGGACAAGCAATAGAATGGCCAATAGAAAAATGATAACAAGACAATGAGCGATAAAAGGCTACCAATAAGTAAAGATTGGGCCGCACTAAAAACCGGTAGTGAACTCAGGTGCTCCGGTTAACAGTTACTGCACCAGTGGCACTTGTCATGTTATTCTACTAAGACCAGGTGATATGTCGTGAAAGAGGAAAGAAGGACGGCAATGGGACTATGACAAATGGAACATATTCGTAGTAATCTGTGACAAAGATAATCGGCATCGGTTAACTAAGTCACGGTAGCCATCGTAATTGACTCGTACGAAGTGAGGACTTCAGCTTGGTTCAGTGTCTTCGTTGCTAGCAGCAATCCTCTATTATGAAAATCCTGATAGGAACCACAATCTGGAATCTCGGATCAACTTAGAGATATATACTCCATATGCAGGTGCTTTTGGAATGTTACTAAATATAAATTGAAAGCTTACAATGGGACAATTAAAATGATCTCTTTTAATTTGTCGTAAAGTTTGGTTCATAACCGTCATAACCGTTCTTGAATATGTTAATATATATGTCAGGTATGAGGCAGACAAAGCTGCAAAGTGAAGACAATGCTGCACATGTCCTACTTGGTCAGGTGATCTAACAAGCAATCGTCAATTTTTTTTAAATCAATTAACACATGAAATGAAATGTCGAAAACCAATAAAAGTAATACGAATAACGTATCACCATGTAATTTATATTGACATCGGAACAAAGAATCTTATCATTATTCTCCAATAATCATATTCTAGGTTTTCCACATGACCTACTGCATGATATGGAATAACGTTATAATACATACCAGGAACAGCAACTCCATACACACATGTATCTGTTATAAATGGTAATTCTGACATGATGTTTGCTATTTCTGTTGTTGATACATTTTCGCCTTTCCATCTATATGCATAAAAAATAATTGAAATATAATAAAACAAACACCATCAGCAGTCCAAATTGATTTAGTGATTGTTGTTTAACAGTGTTTTAATGTCAAATGAGCAGTATTCCAGCTCTATTTGTGTCTGGGAAAACTAGCTTACAGCCCCCCAAAAACTAGGTGAAGTATGTGCCAATGGATTATGAATACATGCGTATGTTATGGGTGTGCTGTATATTTGATTCGTGCTGCACAACAATGGAGGTCTCCTACACAAGGACTGTAAGTAACTCTACAGAGGAGAAACCAAGCCTTTTCTTTACCTTAGAGTTTTCTTTAGGATGGTAATTATTAGAGATGCAGAACTCTCACAGAATGAATTAAAAATATAAAAAAAACTTCCCGACATACAGAATACTGCATTAGATTACAAACTGTATTTCCGTGAGCTTTACTAAAGGTTACTTTAATTTTAAAATCTCGTTATGAGTAGCAAATTAAAGACAGACAGAGTTTGAAACATTTTTGCGTCAGTAGCTGAGCTCTGTCCAGAACATCACTGTATTGGGCACAATCCTCATAATTACATTTGAGTTTTGAAATGCAAACTCTATACATTGGTGGTTCTAGAAAATTACTACTGATGAATTGAAGCTTCCATATATTCCCAGTTGTTTGTACCGGATGCGTATTTTGAATACAAAAGTCTCGCACATGCTACTTAATAGTACGATGAAAGTTTCATGGTTAAAACTTTTTGGGTTATACCATATCTGACTGTGTGTATATTCAAAGCAGTTGTTAGGGAGATATGTCTCCTTCTACCAAATGTATTTCTTCACAGTAACATGTATTTGTATACATATAACTTTTATACTTTATTCATGTTTTATTTATCAGGAGAGTGAATATATATGTTTTTCTTCACACAGTAAAACCTGTCTAAACCTTGAATAAAACAGAATCCTGTATAGACCACACTTAAAGTCCCAATGTAGGAATTCTTTGTCTATTACGAACACAGCAGTTTCGGATTAGACAGGTTTCATTGTAGTAGGATTTTACTTGTATCTATCTAGAGTTAGGGTTAAGGTGTTTAACGCCACTTTCAACAATATTTCAATTATATTGTGGCGGTCAGTTTTATTGGTGGAGGAAACAGGGGTACCAGAAGGAAACCACAGATCTGCCGAAAGTCACTGACAGACTTTACAAAATAAAGTTGCATCGAGTACACCTCGCCATGAGCGGGATTCGAACTCACAACTTTAGTGGTCATAGACACTGATGACAGAGTTAGTTGTATAAGGGATGCAGTATGTGTATATTTTAGAAAAAATATTAAGTCTTACCTAAAAGTATCTCCAAGACGATCGTAGAAATAATAAAAGTGACCTTCATCAAATTCAAACAAGTCCCCAGAATTGACATACTTGTCATCTTTTTCAAAAACATCATGAATGATCTTCTTTTTGTTAGCTTCTTCCTTGTTTTTATATCCATCAAAATGTATTCTATTGTCAAGTTTAACGATCATTAAGCCTGCTTCCCCTTAAAAAATAAATAACTCATTCATAGATATTTCATTTTTAGACAGACAAAAATATTTACCCCTGTTTAAGTGGGGTTCGATTGGTGTTGCACAATCTTCAGAGTTTTGTGTAGTATTTTGTGGACCATTGTTGATCCTTCTGTCCTTTTCCTTTTGACCATAAACGCATCGATAGCATAATGGTAAGCATGCTCACTTCATGTGCGGTAGATCGTGGGTTCGAGCACGATCGGGTCAAACCAAAGACTATAAAATTGGTATTTGTTGATTCTCCGCTAAGCATGCAACACTAAGGGGAAAGAGCAAAGACTGGTTGGCTCGGAATCAGGATAATGTGTTCGAGTGGGTCGATATGTCTGTTGTTTCAGTGACCTATCACTGTAAAAATCCAACTTAACTGTTTATCTAGTACAGAGTGGACTTCTTCATCATTTCATTGAAAATTAGCTTTTTCTCACCATGTTATACATGAAAACTTGCTGAGTTGTTGCTAAACAACAATCACTCACTCACTCACTCACCCCTTCTGACCATTGTAATGTCTGTCCTTCTTCGAATAACTGCTCCTGGATATCCCTTTAATTTCTTAATGCTTTTCTCGAGGAAGATTAAATTTATTTGATTTTGATCTTTTATGATTCATAGATATTGTAATGTTTTAATGCAAAAAATTGTGGTTGTCCTGTTAATAGTAGAATTCGTTTTTTCGTACTACTTACTATTATTTTTTAGGGAAGAACATTGGACCAATTAATCCGCACAATATAAAAGAAGGTTAACGATGTAGTATAGATAGGTGTTTAGTAACACATGAATATATGTTAGATAATCTCTCATGTTCCTTTACATCAATATACTTTCTTACTAATTCAACCATTTAAGTATGTAAACACACAAAACAAAAACTCACTACAAACTCCAACAATGGAAGTAAATGAGTGAAAACTTACCCACTTTAACAGGAATACATTGTCCCTGTTGATTGCGCACTGGTTGAAATGTCTCTGCATCAAATCTTATAAATGCAAGGTTAAATAGTTTTTTCTGTAAAATAAATGGAAAGCAGAAGACCATTTAAGGGAGTCGTAAAATATTACAATGCGAATAGATTCATAGGTTCTTACAGGAGTCAATATTGATGATCAGGGATACTTCAGTGAGAAATTCCGTCCATTCTCGCATGGGGTGCAGCGAAACGATGGTAAAAGACGTAACATAAGTGCAATATATCTCGATCTTGAATTGTGGCCGAACCCCTTTCTTTCATAAAATACGATGGCAAAAGTCCAAAGACTTAAGGAGTGAAGGCAAAGGCTTATCATTCATTGGTACGATAACCATTTTGACATTAAATTATTCATGAAGTATATTATGGTTACTGTGAGGTCGAACGAATCGGTACGAATGATTAAACAATTACACATGCGAGAAAACTTCGATTCACACGACCATGTCTGCTCTTTTATCAGCTGTCTCCATGGAAAATTCCATTTACGGAAGACGAAAAAAACTTATGTTCCAATAAAGTGTAAATATGTGGAATATGCGATCAATTATTGATTATGCTTTTGTCTGACAAAGAATCAAACTGGCTCATTTAAGGGTGTAGACCTGGGTTACCCTAAACATTTCCCACTGTTCAATTTTTTTTAAATTTGCATCATGGAATAGTTATGTCTAAATACATTATCTGCCAAAGTTTCAAAAAATTTCTCCCTGCCGTTTTCTCCATAGCACATCCTAAATATAGCAATTTTGGGGGTATTATTGACGCCAGATGGTAATACTAGTTTCGGCCTGAAGATTCTAATAGATATGCACATTTATATCTGATTGAAAGGGATTATTTTGGCTTTAATACACTTGAGTGTTGTTGTTGAATAAATATGAAATATCTAGCATATCTGAATATCCTGTTTGGAGGTAATCACGTGCAAAACAGTGGAAACTGCAAAAAAGGGTGATGCCCTGAGGACCACCTTGGTATTGAAAATCGGATTAAAAACATTCCTGTCGATTAATTTCCACCCAAAAATGTCACACTGAAGAATAGACATATAGACATCATTGCACCAAATTTTACAAACTTTTACCGTCAGATTTTTAAAATATTTAAATTTATGTTTTTCATGGATGGCTCTCAGAAAAAAATGAAATTGTCGAGGAAAGTTATCACACACCCATCCTTTGGTAGTTTCTATGTTTGTGAGATAAAAAAATAACTAGTTACGAATCACAAAAAGCTTTTGAATTCTTATAATTGACACAGTGGATGTCCAAATTACCAAATGACTGCATTTGTCTTTTTATTTTCAGGTCGCTGGGGGTTGGCTTGAGGGTGACTCCACTTGATTAATTCATTACAATAAAAAAAAAAAGACAGCCATCCAGCTGTATTGTTAAATTCCTTCAAATTCTGTGCTTCAGTTGTATTCGTTTCATTCTGGTTATTCTTTAGTTGTCTTAGGAGAAGGGGGCGGCGGTATAAGAGGATCAGATATTACAATTTTTTTCCCAAACATAGCTTTCTATTTTTTTAATACCATAAAATGAATTTGCTCTATAGTTTCATAATATCTAAGATTCTGGTGTATATATATTTAATTTTTTTTTTGACAAACCCTTGAAATTTAATAGAAAAAGGTTGTCACACAAATTGTGTTACATTTCTGGCATTTTTTACAACAAATTTCGATGAACATTTTTTCTGGAAAGAGATATTTCAACGATATTTTGTGGGCACCGGCATATAATAATAGCACACTGCCTGACACTGGCATAAACAGCAATAAAATATAAAAATACAAGGAGCACAGCTATGGAAAGGTAAAAGGAAAAGGAGTCATTTTTTTTAACTGGCCATATCCAATGTAAACAATCTTTTTCACCAAGAAGCTTGGAATTGAGGGGGAATTTTCAAATGCACAGATGATCATATATTTGAGAAGACACTGAAAATAGAGTTATCTTCCATACCCCAGACCTACACCCTTAAGTAGTCAAACTTGTATATATATTACAAGACACTGATTGCAATATGAACATGTACACTTTATGAACAGTTTCACTTTATATACAGGATCAAATAATATTCATTATTCGTGAAATGGAGGAAATGAAACTGTCCTTTATAGAAAGAGATTTGTTATATACAGGTGATCTTTAAGGCAGGTTAGATTGTCCTTTATAGAAAGAGATTTGTTATATACAGGTGATCTTTAAGGCAGGTTAGACTGTACTTATACAATACAGATTTAACATGTAGGACAACACGAACTCTTCATTATAGGAGATAAAATATATTATTATACTGTATTTCAGACAATATACAATTTTAATCAAGGTATATACAGGAAATTAAAACTTTATTAATAAGATAAAATAAAAGAACAAAAGAGTTGACAGTTGCATAACACGAACTTTATATATTTTTGTTGTCTCCTTTACAGCTCTTGATTTATCTTAAGCTAAAATAAACGAATTTACATTAATGTGTTACCCTTCCAGAGCACATGAGTTCACACCCATTTTTTTGGTAGGGTTCGTATAGATACGATAACGTAACCCTCATTCCGCTTGTGCTCCAAAAGTGGACTGAGGGTTACGTTATCGTATCTAGGGTTCGTATTACTCAATCTTTAGTTTACTAAATCTTTGTCGACAATTGTTTATCCTTCTGTCCCTATTTTCTTGTGGCCATTATATTGTCTGCCGTTCGTTAATTTACCACTCCTAATTACCCTTTGATATCTTCAAACTTTTCTTTTACTTATTTTCATCTCATAATAAAACTGACGTGTACTTAGCGTGAAATAGCTGAAAAAATGTCCACTTGGCTTTAAATATAAATCACTCACCCCAACACTATATTGCTAACAATGGAAGCCCCATTCGAATTCGGTAACATGATTTACGGCTTCTGATTACACTTTGGTATCTTCAAACTTTTCTTAAGATCGAAGTGTTTGAAAGTCGAAATGTCCACGAAATGAGGGAAGATTAAGTTCTGGAAAATAAGCCTCTTTTATTTGAATCTAAATTAATTATTTAAGACTCCAAAACCAGCCTGCTGTTTTAATCAGATACTATCATCCTTTCACTTCGACAAGAGGTTTGAACTCATAAAACTAATTTCAACACGTAACGTTTTTATTGACATACGCATGCATATATCAAGCCCGGAAAGTTAGAGGTCATATATTATGTGTGCTAAGGGTATCGATTTTGCCTCTGTTTCTACGATTTTTCGATTGTTTTTTTCTGAAACTGCTACAACAGTGTGGTATTTTTGGATTTTTTTCCCTGCTCGTTTTATGCCTAGTTTTCATAAACATGTTGAGACAAACTAACAAGCGAAACTGAAATTTTAAGTGATATTCATAATTCTATCATGTAACATTTCTACTTAGACATGAATGCTACTCGATTATACCTGACTAAACAGTTAAAATTGTCTACATGTAACGGAGAAAGTATTTGATAATCATTACAAACCAAAAGAGGGTTTATTTTTCCAACGGCACCAGCCTGGTTATATATATTAATAAACCCCACAGGAAGTTCAGTAGCTCCATAAAACTCAACTATATCTTTTATCTGAAATCGGCTCTGAAATTCAGTCCAAATGTCTTTCCTTAATCCATTTCCAAGGGCAACACGAATCTTGTGATCTGTATCATATGGAGTCTACAAAACAGATATAAAACCAAAAATGTGTATGAATATTACATGTGAAAATAAAAACAACTAGAAAAACATTAAAAAAAATACTTCCTGGTGTGAATTGTAAACATATACATCTCTCAGTCAAATATGTCTATATATAAATCATTCTACAAAAAATGTAGCTATGTATATAGCTAAGATTAAGCTAAATTAGCACGATGTGGAGGAGGAACTGCTTACCCTTCCGGAGCACCTGAGTTCATCCCCGGTTTTTAGTGGGATTCGTGTTACTTGATCTTTAGTTTTATGTGTATGTTTTATAGATCATTGTTTGTCCTTTTGTACTTTTTCTTTTCACCATTGTGTAGTCTGTTCTTCTTCGATTTACGGATTCTGATTACCCTTTTAGTATCTTCAAACTCATCTTGTTATTAAAGCATGTCGAATGTTAAAAATCATTGCAGAAAAGATTATAAAATGAAATTGAGAATATGTCCTTCCTTATTTAGTTTCGAAAATTAGGAATGAATGATTGGACGGGGCCATTTATAGAATTGTTAAACTTTCCAGACTACCTTGCCTCATTCTCAGTCTTGGGTATTCGCATTACCAAGTGCGAGCAAAACCAATATATCTGAATTACTTTATTCAATTTATAATTTCACAATATCAACATAACTGTATAAAATAAGAAAACAATATTTAAATATTGTTTACTGTAACGCAGAGCGCTACAAATGTCCCCCAAACGAACAATACAAGTACTAGTGGTATGAATGAAGAATAGTGTGAGAACATAGCAAGAAATAATTAGAGCACAATTTTTGAATCTATCATGTCTATTATAGAGCTTCTTTGTTATTATGTGCTACAATAAACTAGCATTTTGAAATTTCCAAGCCCCAAAACCATTTATACACATGCCATACAACATTTCTATTAAGTTTCATCCAATTCCGAGCACTTTAAATTTTTCACATTTTTTTGTGGCAACGGCGGCCATTCTGAAATTTCGAAGCCTCAAAATTATGTGTACACATGTCAGACAAAATTTCTGGAAAGATTCATCCAATTCCGAGCACTTTAAATTTTTCGTGGGTTTTTGTGGTTTCCATGGCAACGGCAGCCATTTTGAAAATTCCGAAAGTAGTCTGCACATCTACTCATAGTGCTTAATATTCCTGTGAAGTTTGGATATCAATTCGCAACATCATAATCTACTTGGAAACCAAATTTCGCCCAAATCGGAGGATTTTTGTATTTTGGCAGTCATTTTGAATTCATAATGGCCGCCATAGCAGACCGAAATGGTCACAATATGGTGCAGCATGTCTTACTCCCTGTAAATATCCATTTCCATTGAAATCTTTTCATTTTTGAATTTTTAACGATTTTTTGAATTTTTATATTGGTGGCCCTTTTGAAATGTCGGCCATTTTGAAAATTTTAAAAACAAAGAGCACAATTTGAGTGATGATCTATTTTTGTTTCAAGTTTCAAAAGGATCCGCTGTTTGGAGTAAATTTAACATTTTTTACACCTTGGTTACCATGGCAATGGCCGACATTTTGAATTTTTTCAACCCCTCAAAAGCTGCCACACACCACGATGGATATTCCTACAAAGTTACATGAAGTTTGATGAAAGGAATCAAAAAACATTTTAATCCCCCGTTTTTTGTTTCCATGGCAACTGCGGCAAAGTTTGTCCAACTGATTCCGATTTTTTTGGCTTATCTCGTTCCACTAGATGTGGATGTTGTTACTATCAAGTTTCATCAATTTCTGTTTGGCGAATAACCTGCTATGGTCATTTTTGTGTTTTTTTATTTTTTAGCATTTTGGCAGTTTACATGGCAACGGCAGCCATTTTGAAAAAATCAACCCTTAAAGAAACAATTTCACATGGCATATGATATTCCTACAAGGTTTCATAAAGTTTGATCGAGGCATCTCCGAGAAATGTACAAACTTTTGACGGAAGAAAGAAAGAATAAGAATAATAATAAGAAACGGAGCAAACACAATATGTCTCCCAAACTTTGATTGGGGGACATAATTACAATAACATGTTTTATTACAAAATGATTTTATTTAAACAATTTTATTAGCTATCATGCTGTCACCTGACATTCCGTAAAATTTGATATTGTTTGATTAAACTCGTATTGACTTGGTTTCACTTTCTTTTTCTAACGAAATCTATAAAAAGAATCACGTGAATTCTATTTCTATTTGACCAATGGACATAAAGGTAATGTGAAATTTCGTCCAATCAGAATCGTCGTATTAGCGTTACTTTAGAATGAACAAGTAATCATCATGTCCGACGCAGGCGATGGGCTTGCAGAAGTCAAACGGAGATTTGCAGAAATCTCGGAGACTTGGTTTCTCTTTCACTTTTCATTTTAATGTAATAAAACAATTACAGTCTTTTGTATCGGTCAATACGACTTTTTATGGACCTTAGAAATCAATATTCAACTCAGCCTAAAGTCTTCGGTGAATATCGTTTTTAAGGTCCATAAAAACTCGTATTGACCTCAACAAAAGACTATAATTGTATATTATTACATAAGGCTCTATTTCACTCTTTTACTATTGGCCAGAAGCAATACACGTGAAATTCCATTTTCTAACATATTGATTAGCAAAAAACAATTTCTGTGCAATAAAAAAGCATATTGCACTCTCGTGCAAAATCAATGAATGAAATTACGTGGCACGAGAGTGCAATATGGTTTTTTATTGCACAGAAATTGCTTTTTGCTAATGAATGTTAGAAAATTTCTTAAATTTAAAAATTCAAAATTTTCATAAAATTTCAAACTTTCAAAAATTTTATAAGATTTCAAAATTTTCAAATAATTTTAAAATGAAAACATTTTCAAAAATTTCAAAATTATAGTAAAATAGAACCTTATGTAATAAAACAATTACTACACTTGAACTTGATCAATATGAGGTTTTATGGAGCAGAGTACAACAATATTGAACTCTGCTCCATAAAACCTCATATTGATCTCGTTCAAGTGCAGTAATTGTACAGTATATGTGTATACACAGACTTTGTAGTGTTGACCAAATAGGAATATATACATTAATTGATAAACACAATCCTTTGGAGTAAGTACCTGATAGTGACACACCAGGGACAATACTTTGCAATTGTGTAGCAGTTGCCAGCTAGGTTCCTTGTAATATAAGTTAGTAGCCCAACTGGCTACTTTGCTCATGTAATATTCAAAATGTCAGTAGCCAGGTGGGCTACTATCTAAAATAATTGAGGAGAACAGGCCAAATTTCAGGTGGTCTTGGGCTACTGGGTCCCTGTTAAGTTGTATCTTTGCACATATGTGTAACACTGACCTTTGGAGAATTCACCAAATACCGACACATTTCACCCACATAATGTATCATTGTTACTTTGTGTTTATGGCAATCTTCAAAAAATCTGCTTGCAGAAAATTTTTCTTCAAGAACTAATGTTAATCCTAAAAAAATCAAATCCATTTATTAATAAAACTGTATTCCAAAAGTATGCAAATTGATGAGGACTCTTTCCAACTGTCCCCCATGTGTGTGTTGTGTTAGATGATGGAGATAAAAATTGAATATAGATATAAATTATTTATTATATAGAGATTCTACAGAAATTTGTTTATTAAAAAGCTGCAATCAAATGCCAAATGTCATGGTATTTTTCGTGTTCAATGGTTCAAGATGAGAGGTGTTCAATGGTTTGAGATGAGAAGTGTTCAATGGTTTGAAATGAGAGGCGTTCAGTGGCTTGGGATAAGAGGATTTCAATGGTTTGATATGAGAGGTGTTCAATGGTTTGAGATGAGAGGTGTTCAGTGGCATGGTATGAGAGGAGTGCAATGGAGTGAGATGAGACGATTTCAATGGTTTGAGATGAGAGGGGTTCAATGGTTTGAGATGAGATGTGTTTAAATGCTTTGAGATGAGAGGTGTTCAGTGGTTTGAGATGAGAGGAGTTCAATGGTGTGAGATGAGAGTTGTTCAATGGTTTGAGAATAGAGGAGTTCAATGGCTTGAGAATAAAGGAGTTCCATGATTTGAGATGAGAGGAGTTCATTCGTTTGAGATGAGAGGTATTCATTGGTTTGGGATGAGAGCTGTTCAATGGTTTAAGATGAGAGGTGTTTAATGGTTTGAAATGATAGGTGTTTAATGGTTTGAGATGAGAGGTGTTTAATGGTTTGAGATGAGAGGTGTTCAATGGTTTGAAATGATAGGTGTTCAATGGTTTGAGATGAGAGGTGTTTAATGGTTTGAGATGAGAAGAGTTTAATGGTTTGAGATGAGAGGTGTTTAATGGCTTGAGATGAGAGGTGTTCATTCCTTTGAGATGAGAGGTGTTTAATGCTTTGAGATGAGAGGTGTTCAATGGTTTGAGATGAGAGGTGTTCATTCGTTTGAGATGAGAGGTATTCATTGGTTTGGGATGAGAGCTGTTCAATGGTTTAAGATGAGAGGTGTTCAATGGTTTGAGATGAGAGGTGTTTAATGGTTTGAGATGAGAGGTGTTTAATGGTTTGAGATGACAGGAGTTCAATGGTTTGAAATGATAGGTGTTCAATGGTTTGAGATAAGGTGTTTAATGGTTTGAGATGAGAGGTGTTCAATGATTTGAGATGAGAGGTGTTTAATGGTTTGAGATGAGAGGTGTTTAATGGTTTGAGATGATAGGTGTTCAATAGTTTGAGATGAGAGGTGTTTAATGGTTTGAGATGAGAGGTGTTCAATGATTTGAGATGAGAGGTGTTTAATGGTTTGAGATGAGAGGTGTTTAATGGTTTGAGATGATAGGTGTTCAATAGTTTGAGATGAGAGGTGTTTAATGGTTTGAGATGAGAGGTGTTCAATGGTTTGAGATGAGAGGTGTTTAATGGTTTGAGATGAGAGGTGTTTAATGGTTTGAGATGATAGGTGTTCAATAGTTTGAGATGAGAGGTGTTTAATGGTTTGAGATGAGAGGTGTTCAATGGTTTGAGATGAGAGGTGTTTAATGGTTTGAGATGAGAGGTGTTTAATGGTTTGAGATGAGAGGTGTTTGTCCATTTTGTAGATAATGGTGTGGAATTGTTGAACATCACTGTTTAAATGTTCTTTTAATTATAGCTTTGATGCATATGAGAATGGTTTAAAGGATGTCTTTATTCAAAGAAAGACATTAGGATATTCGTAAGTATTGCTTTCTGTTCTTTCCGAAGAGTTTTGTGAAAACTTGATATTTAGTTCATGATATTGGTTTTAACCTTTACACTGTGTTGACCTGATAATTTTCCCACGTGGGGTTACTTACCAACATACCAACACACGTCATGTTTCTATCCTTACATGATATCGGAAGAAAACTTATATAATAATGTATGAAATATCCATTGTACATTGTATCAATTAACAAGGCTGGTTCATCTAGGATCAGACAGATCAATGGTGTTATGGTTATTGTGCTCACTTCTAGTGGATCCTGGCTCTAACCAAAGTAGTGCCAAATACTATAAAACTGGTTATCTCTACTGAGTATGTACCATTAAAGAGAACATAAAACTGGTTATCTCTGCTGAGTATGTACCATTAAAGAGAACATAAAACTGGTTATCTCTGCTGAGTATGTACCATTAAAGAGAACATAAAACTGGTTATCTCTGCTGAGTATGTACCATTAAAGAGAACATAAAACTGGTTATCTCTGCTGAGTATGTACCATTAAAGAGAACATAAAACTGGTTATCTCTGCTGAGTATGTACCATTAAAGAGAACATAAAACTGGTTATCTCTGCTGAGTATGTACCATTAAAGAGAACATAAAACTGGTTATCTCTGCTGAGTATGTACCATTAAAGAGAACATAAAACTGGTTATCTCTGCTGAGTATGTACCATTAAAGAGAACATAAAACTGGTTATCTCTGCTGAGTATGTACCATTAAAGAGAACATAAAACTGGTTATCTCTGCTGAGTATGTACCATTAAAGAGAACATAAAACTGGTTATCTCTGCTGAGTATGTACCATTAAAGAGAACATAAAACTGGTTATCTCTGCTGAGTATGTACCATTAAAGAGAACATAAAACTGGTTATCTCTGCTGAGTATGTACCATTAAAGAGAACATAAAACTGGTTATCTCTGCTGAGTATGTACCATTAAAGAGAACATAAAACTGGTTATCTCTGCTGAGTATGTACCATTAAAGAGAACATAAAACTGGTTATCTCTGCTGAGTATGTACCATTAAAGAGAACATAAAACTGGTTATCTCTGCTGAGTATGTACCATTAAAGAGAACATAAAACTGGTTATCTCTGCTGAGTATGTACCATTAAAGAGAACATAAAACTGGTTATCTCTGCTGAGTATGTACCATTAAAGAGAACATAAAACTGGTTATCTCTGCTGAGTATGTACCATTAAAGAGAACATAAAACTGGTTATCTCTGCTGAGTATGTACCATTAAAGAGAACATAAAACTGGTTATCTCTGCTGAGTATGTACCATTAAAGAGAACATAAAACTGGTTATCTCTGCTGAGTATGTACCATTAAAGAGAACATAAAACTGGTTATCTCTGCTGAGTATGTACCATTAAAGAGAACATAAAACTGGTTATCTCTGCTGAGTATGTACCATTAAAGAGAACATAAAACTGGTTATCTCTGCTGAGTATGTACCATTAAAGAGAACATAAAACTGGTTATCTCTGCTGAGTATGTACCATTAAAGAGAACATAAAACTGGTTATCTCTGCTGAGTATGTACCATTAAAGAGAACATAAAACTGGTTATCTCTGCTGAGTATGTACCATTAAAGAGAACATAAAACTGGTTATCTCTGCTGAGTATGTACCATTAAAGAGAACATAAAACTGGTTATCTCTGCTGAGTATGTACCATTAAAGAGAACATAAAACTGGTTATCTCTTCTGAGTATGTACCATTAAAGAGAACATAAATATACAATACTTGTGCACTGTCGAAGCATATGGGTAATATGTGTACGAGGCTTAGAAACGCGGGAAAAGGCGAGGCTTTGCCGAGCCTTTTCCCGCGTTTCGTGCCGAATACACATATTTACTTATATGCTTCGACAGTGCACATGTATTGTATTTATCCTGCAATTCTAAATCGTAAATAAACGTTTACTGGACGATGATAAAAGTATTTGAAATAATTTTGTGTATGTATTTGAAAACAATATCCCCCGATGTGCCCCGTTTTGCATTTGTATGTTCTATTTATAACTGACCAATATAAAAAAATGTTCTATTTATAACTGACCAATATCAAAAAAAATATTAGGCAGGCTATATTGGTCGGTAAATGCTGTCTTTGCAGGATAAAACTGGTTATCTCTGCTGAGTATGTACCATTAAAGAGAACATAAAACTGGTTATCTCTTCTGAGTATGTACCATTAAAGAGAACATAAAACTGGTTATCTCTGCTGAGTATGTACCATTAAAGAGAACATAAAACTGGTTATCTCTTCTGAGTATGTACCATTAAAGAGAACATAAAACTGGTTATCTCTGCTGAGTATGTACCATTAAAGAGAACATAAAACTGGTTATCTCTTCTGAGTATGTACCATTAAAGAGAACATAAAACTGGTTATCTCTTCTGAGTATGTACCATTAAAGAGAACATAAAACTGGTTATCTCTTCTGAGTATGTACCATTAAAGAGAACATAAAACTGGTTATCTCTGCTGAGTATGTACCATTAAGGAGAACATAAAACTGGTTATCTCTGCTGAGTATGTACCATTAAAGAGACTATAAAACTGGTTATCTCTTCTGAGTATGTACCATTAAAGAGAACATAAAACTGGTTATCTCTGCTGAGTATGTACCATTAAAGAGAACATAAAACTGGTTATCTCTTCTGAGTATGTACCATTAAAGAGAACATAAAACTGGTTATCTCTTCTGAGTATGTACCATTAAAGAGAACATAAAACTGGTTATCTCTGCTGAGTATGTACCATTAAAGAGAACATAAAACTGGTTATCTCTTCTGAGTATGTACCATTAAAGAGAACATAAAACTGATTATCTCTGCTGAGTATGTACCATTAAAGAGAACATAAAACTGGTTATCTCTTCTGAGTATGTACCATTAAAGAGAACATAAAACTGGTTATCTCTGCTGAGTATGTACCATTAAAGAGAACATAAAACTGGTTATCTCTTCTGAGTATGTACCATTAAAGAGAACATAAAACTGGTTATCTCTTCTGAGTATGTACCATTAAAGAGAACATAAAACTGGTTATCTCTTCTGAGTATGTACCATTAAAGAGAACATAAAACTGGTTATCTCTGCTGAGTATGTACCATTAAGGAGAACATAAAACTGGTTATCTCTGCTGAGTATGTACCATTAAGGAGAACATAAAACTGGTTATCTCTGCTGAGTATGTACCATTAAAGAGAACATAAAACTGGTTATCTCTGCTGAGTATGTACCATTAAAGAGAACATAAAACTGGTTATCTCTGCTGAGTATGTACCATTAAGGAGAACATAAAACTGGTTATCTCTGCTGAGTATGTACCATTAAGGAGAACATAAAACTGGTTATCTCTGCTGAGTATGTACCATTAAAGAGAACATAAAACTGGTTATCTCTTCTGAGTATGTACCATTAAAGAGAACATAAAACTGGTTATCTCTGCTGAGTATGTACCATTAAAGAGAACATAAAACTGGTTATCTCTGCTCAGTATGTACCATTAAAGAGAACATAAAACTGGTTATCTCTGCTGAGTATGTACTATTAAAGAGAACATAAAACTGGTTATCTCTGCTGAGTATGTACCATTAAAGAGAACATAAAACTGGTTATCTCTACTGAGTATGTACCATTAAAGAGAACATAAAACTGGTTATCTCTGCTGAGTATGTACTATTAAAGAGAACATAAAACTGGTTATCTCTGCTGAGTATGTACCATTAAAGAGAACATAAAACTGGTTATCTCTGCTGAGTATGTACCATTAAAGAGAACATAAAACTGGTTATCTCTTCTGAGTATGTACCATTAAAGAGAACATAAAACTGGTTATCTCTGCTGAGTATGTACCAATAAAGAGAACATAAAACTGGTTATCTCTTCTGAGTATGTACCATTAAAGAGAACATAAAACTGGTTATCTCTTCTGAGTATGTACCATTAAAGAGAACATAAAACTGGTTATCTCTTCTGAGTATGTACCATTAAAGAGAACATAAAACTGGTTATCTCTGCTGAGTATGTACCATTAAGGAGAACATAAAACTGGTTATCTCTGCTGAGTATGTACCATTAAGGAGAACATAAAACTGGTTATCTCTGCTGAGTATGTACCATTAAAGAGAACATAAAACTGGTTATCTCTGCTGAGTATGTACCATTAAAGAGAACATAAAACTGGTTATCTCTGCTGAGTATGTACCATTAAGGAGAACATAAAACTGGTTATCTCTGCTGAGTATGTACCATTAAGGAGAACATAAAACTGGTTATCTCTGCTGAGTATGTACCATTAAAGAGAACATAAAACTGGTTATCTCTTCTGAGTATGTACCATTAAAGAGAACATAAAACTGGTTATCTCTGCTGAGTATGTACCATTAAAGAGAACATAAAACTGGTTATCTCTGCTGAGTATGTACCATTAAAGAGAACATAAAACTGGTTATCTCTGCTGAGTATGTACTATTAAAGAGAACATAAAACTGGTTATCACTGCTGAGTATGTACCATTAAAGAGAACATAAAACTGGTTATCTCTACTGAGTATGTACCATTAAAGAGAACATAAAACTGGTTATCTCTGCTGAGTATGTACTATTAAAGAGAACATAAAACTGGTTATCTCTGCTGAGTATGTACCATTAAAGAGAACATAAAACTGGTTATCTCTACTGAGTATGTACCATTAAAGAGAACATAAAACTGGTTATCTCTGCTGAGTATGTACCATTAAAGAGAACATAAAACTGGTTATCTCTGCTGAGTATGTACCATTAAAGAGAACATAAAACTGGTTATCTCTACTGAGTATGTACCATTAAAGAGAACATAAAACTGGTTATCTCTGCTGAGTATGTACCATTAAAGAGAACATAAAACTGGTTATCTCTGCTGAGTATGTACCATTAAAGAGAACATAAAACTGGTTATCTCTGCTGAGTATGCACCATTAAAGAGAACATAAAACTGGTTATCTCTGCTGAGTATGTACCATTAAGGAGAACATAAAACTGGTTATCTCTGCTGAGTATGTACCATTAAAGAGAACATAAAACTGGTTATCTCTGCTGAGTATGTACCATTAAAGAGAACATAAAACTGGTTATCTCTACTGAGTATGTACCATTAAAGAGAACATAAAACTGGTTATCTCTGCTGAGTATGTACCATTAAAGAGAACATAAAACTGGTTATCTCTGCTGAGTATGTACCATTAAAGAGAACATAAAACTGGTTATCTCTGCTGAGTATGTACCATTAAAGAGAACATAAAACTGGTTATCTCTGCTGAGTATGTACCATTAAGGAGAACATAAAACTGGTTATCTCTGCTGAGTATGTACCATTAAAGAGAACATAAAACTGGTTATCTCTGCTGAGTATGTACCATTAAGGAGAACATAAAACTGGTTATCTCTGCTGAGTATGTACCATCAAAGAGAACATAAAACTGGTTATCTCTGCTGAGTATGTACCATTAAAGAGAACATAAAACTGGTTATCTCTGCTGAGTATGTACCATTAAGGAGAACATAAAACTGGTTATCTCTGCTGAGTATGTACCATTAAAGAGACTATAAAACTGGTTATCTCTGCTGAGTATGTACCATTAAAGAGAACATAAAACTGGTTATCTCTGCTGAGTATGTACCATTAAAGAGAACATAAAACTGGTTATCTCTGCTGAGTATGTACCATTAAAGAGAACATAAAACTGGTTATCTCTGCTGAGTATGTACCATTAAAGAGAACATAAAACTGGTTATCTCTGCTGAGTATGTACCATTAAAGAGAACATAAAACTGGTTATCTCTGCTGAGTATGTACCATTAAGGAGAACATAAAACTGGTTATCTCTGCTGAGTATGTACCATTAAAGAAAACATAAAACTGGTTATCTCTGCTGAGTATGTACCATTAAAGAGAACATAAAACTGGTTATCTCTGCTGATTATGTACCATTAAGGAGAACATAAAACTGGTTATCTCTGCTGAGTATGTACCATTAAAGAGAACATAAAACTGGTTATCTCTGCTGAGTATGTACCATTAAAGAGAACATAAAACTGGTTATTTCTGCTGAGTATGTACCATTAAAGAGAACATAAAACTGGTTATCTCTGCTGAGTATGTACCATTAAAGAGAACATAAAACTGGTTATCTCTTCTGAGTATGTACCATTAAAGAGAACATAAAACTGGTTATCTCTGCTGAGTATGTACCATTAAAGAGAACATAAAACTGGTTATCTCTGCTGAGTATGTACCATTAAAGAGAACATAAAACTGGTTATCTCTGCTGAGTATGTACCATTAAGGAGAACATAAAACTGGTTATCTCTGCTGAGTATGTACCATTAAAGAGAACATAAAACTGGTTATCTCTGCTGAGTATGTACCATTAAAGAGAACATAAAACTGGTTATCTCTGCTGAGTATGTACCATTAAAGAGAACATAAAACTGGTTATCTCTGCTGAGTATGTACCATTAAGGAGAACATAAAACTGGTTATCTCTGCTGAGTATGTACCATTAAAGAGAACATAAAACTGGTTATCTCTGCTGAGTATGTACCATTAAAGAGAACATAAAACTGGTTATCTCTGCTGAGTATGTACCATTAAAGAGAACATAAAACTGGTTATCTCTGCTGAGTATGTACCATTAAAGAGAACATAAAACTGGTTATCTCTGCTGAGTATGTACCATTAAAGAGAACATAAAACTGGTTATCTCTGCTGAGTATGTACCATTAAAGAGAACATAAAACTGGTTATCTCTGCTGAGTATGTACCATTAAAGAGAACATAAAACTGGTTATCTCTGCTGAGTATGTACCATTAAAGAGAACATAAAACTGGTTATCTCTGCTGAGTATGTACCATTAAAGAGAAAATAAAACTGGTTATCTCTGCTGAGTATGTACCATTAAAGAGAACATAAAACTGGTTATCTCTGCTGAGTATGTACCATTAAAGAGAACATAAAACTGGTTATCTCTGCTGAGTATGTACTATTAAAGAGACTATACAACTGGTTATCTCTGCTGAGTATGTACCATTAAAGAGAACATAAAACTGGTTATCTCTGCTGAGTATGTACCATTAAAGAGAACATAAAACTGGTTATCTCTGCTGAGTATGTACCATTAAAGAGAACATAAAACTGGTTATCTCTGCTGAGTATGTACCATTAAAGAGAACATAAAACTGGTTATCTCTGCTGAGTATGTACCATTAAGGAGAACATAAAACTGGTTATCTCTGCTGAGTATGTACCATTAAAGAGAACATAAAACTGGTTGTCTCTGCTGAGTATGTACCATTAAAGAGAACATAAAACTGGTTATCTCTGCTGAGTATGTACCATTAAGGAGAACATAAAACTGGTTATCTCTGCTGAGTATGTTCCATTAAAGAGAACATAAACTGGTTATCTCTGCTGAGTATGTACCATTAAAGAGAACATAAAACTGGTTATCTCTGCTGAGTATGTACCATTAAGGAGAACATAAAACTGGTTATCTCTGCTGAGTATGTACCATTAAGGAGAACATAAAACTGGTTATCTCTGCTGAGTATGTACCATTAAAGAGAACAAGCAATGACTGGATGGTTCGGAATCTGCATAATGTGCCTTGACCTATGCAAATTATAATAACCGGTTGTTTTTACTAGTGATTCTCTTGACCTACATAGATTATAATAACCGGTTGTCTTCACTAGTGATTTTCTTGACCTACATAGATTATAATAACCGGTTGTCTTCACTAGTGATTTTCTTGATCTACTGTATATAAATTATAATAACCGGTTGTCCTCACTGTGAACAGGACACAAACTAGTTTTTACATTTGATTGTTTTCATTAGTTTTTATAAATGGTAGGCAACGACAACTAACAACTGCATCATACTCTATCTTCCATTGATTAAGTTGAAAGGATCTTACGACAACTGATGGGAGCAATTTCCCCTCTAATACTGAAGTAAATATTAAATTACTAATAATCAAGACCCGCTAGTCAAAATGAACTGGATTCAACAGCAATGACTACCTTGGCCATCAATCTTCATAGATGTAGGCTTATAAATATTTGTCAAGGTATATTTAGAATTATTTGCAATAGCCTGTGGTCATTACTGTTATCAATACAACACATATATATGGGATAAAAGTAATTCTAACAGGAGTGACACAACGGTTGCCACATGTGGAGCAGGAACTGTTTACCCTTCCGGAACACCAGAGATTAACCTGGTTTTAGTGGAGTTCGTGTTGCTCGATCTTTAATTTTCTGCCTAATTTTATGTAGATCGTTGTTTTTCCTTTTGTTCATTTCTTATGAACATTGTACTCTCTGTCATTCTTCGATTGGCGTTTCTGTTTACCCCTTTGGAATCTTAAAAAACTTTTTCAAAATAAGAAAGAACCAAATTTATGCTTCACACAAACCATTTTGCACCACAGCTCCAACACCTATTAATGATGCGGCCGAGTGGTATAGAGGGAGAGGCTCGTACAAAATGTCATCCGCAGTAGCATCGCAATAATTGTACAACCATCCACCAATATGCGTTTTAAGGTGGGTCACTATTGCAGGTTTTGGTAACCCTGAAATAAATATAGAAAAATAATATATTTGTGTACTTAAGTGAAAAAATATCAATTGAACTTAATCTAAGCTGATATAGATGTGAAATGCTAAGAAACATTGGATATGTTCAAGAATAGTTAAAGGCTTTCCGGAACTTTTGGGATGCAACAGGCCTAAATGAGTAAATATACTGCCACTATAATAGGTCAAGAAGATAATGGGGTACATGCAGGACCGGATTATCCTATAGACTAGCACAGGCTGCACACCAATGCCCAGCAAGCTAGGGTGCTCTTAAGCTTGGGAATTTGCAATAAGTTTACTTCAAGCTATGAAAATGTCACTAAAATATATCAAGTGTAAAAAATAGACGGGTGCGGGCGAGTTAGAGGGTGTCTTTGTCTGTGATGGCCCCAAAATTTCATTACCCTAGGCGCCCTAAAAATGTCATAATATAGCCCTGGGTATGTCTTTTAATATTAGCAGAGAAACTAAAATACCCTATTTTATCTTATAAGAAACAGTAATTGCCCACTTTCTCGAGTACCTCTGTTCACACACGCTCATCTTTTTAGTGTTCTGTGTTGTGTCATGTTGTATGTTTTCCTTCATCTTGTGCCCATTCATGTCTGTGCCTGTACATTGTCTATTCTTTATTGACCATTTGTTTTTCTCTAACATTTATTCATAGATATCAATTCCATCTTATTGTATTCGATATACCACTTTATGTTTTATTACTGTCTGATAATAAATCTTATTTGCATCTGAAAAATGTAATTGTCTACAAGCCTGGTCCAAGCTGATTAAAACTTGATTTATATATATATATAAACGTGCACTAATTTCTAACGATATCCCATATGGGGTCATGTAGGAATCATATGTTTAACCGACAAATCAGGGTAAGTCTTTAAGATAAAAGATGTCAGCATCCTTGGACAACCATACTTTCTATATTTGTGTCGATTTGCCTGTTTTTAAATGGAGTTGACTATGTGTAAATGATTTATGTGCAACATGTTGATTTCATCTGTCATTAACTGAAAATACATATTCTAGATTAATTTTGCAACAACAGATTCTGTTTCAAAGTTAAATGAAATGATACATATTTGTCTCTGACATGACCTCACATGGGATATTGCCAGATATTAGAGTAAGACAAACAAAGACATTTTAAATTTTAAATTAGATTGAGCAAAATGTGAGTTGATACTACATGAACCATATATATAACTTCTTTAAAGTACCTGTTGTTCCAGAGGTGAATATCAAGCAGTTTGTAGATTTTACGTTGACATTTGACCTACAATCACGTGATATTCTATCGTCTGCTGCTGACTCCAAATCTGACGCTAGACTCTTAAATATTGTGGATTCATGGAAGTCAGACGGCTCAAATGTATAGAGGTCAATATTCTCAAATTCAAAAGCAATATCTTCAATCGCTGCATACAAGTCAGCGCCTGAAATAAGAAGATTTACTGTACATAAAACATTATTTCAAATAGTAGTCCTGCTTGCGGCACGTGACAACAGCCTACATGTATTATCTACTACTAACACAATAATAATATACGTGATAGAAATTTCAGACACTGTACGATACTTGTAAAACAACAATAAGAGGGAACAATATAGAAAAAAAATCACAATTCGGTTAAATAAAACAATTCCAGAGAAACATGATTGATTGATTGTGCATTGGGTATTCTTGTTCATCGGCAATAAGTGTGTGGATATTTAGAACAAGTAAAAGTTAACAATATATAGAATATAGAAATGAGGGATGCATTGGACAACCTGGGCCATGAATTTTGACTAGGAAAGGATGAATAGTTGAATAGTGCATGACGACAAATAAAGCCATCTGTGTCTACAAAAGAGATCGCTAATGTGCCACACTGGTTAATTCTGTGGGTGGGTTGAGCCTCGGGAACAGTAACCAATATCCACCGATCAAAATATGAATTATGTCTGATTCAAACCCTGAACTATGTCTAGATATTGACAGTGAGGACCAGATAAGAACGAAACTTTAAAACAGATATGTGATTTACCTTAATTAACATACATAATCAAGAATGTGTATGTTTGCTTGTTTGATGGTGTTTAACCACGAAACGTTAATTAACACCACTTTCAACAATATTTCAGTTACATCGTGGCTGTCAGTTTTATTGGTGGAGGAAACCGGAGGACCCGGAGAAAACCACTGACCTGTCGCAGGTGACTGACAAACTTGATCACATAATGTTGTACACCTCGTCCTGATCGAGATTCGAACTCACATCAGTGGTGATCAGCACTGATTGCATATAGTTAGACTTTGTAAATCCAACTACCATACGATCACGACCACGATGGCCTCTCAAGAATGCTTATCTTATGAATATAACACATATAAATATCATTGTAACATGAATGCATTCTTTTCCTTTGATCGTTTTATGATTTATATACCAGAATGTGCAGCTAAGAACTATGACATAATACACGCAGATACTAGATATTGCACACTTTAAATCTGGGTTGTAGTTGTATTACTCTCAGAGAGCCGTGCAATAATCAACAACCTAGATGTGATATTACATGGGTTCATGTTACAAATCATTTATACCACAGTTTTCCGAGTTAAACGGTTCAACTCTGAAAGCCGTGGTGTAAATATTACATGTTCACTGGTAGACCTGTACTGTTTACCTGTATTTAGAAACACAGCTGTGGCTCCGCTAGTGGTAATACTATGGAATAAGGGTTTCCTCCTTTGGTGGAAATTAATAAAAGCGACTTCAACTCCAATTTTCTGAAAACCTGAAATATAAATAAAGATATGTTTATTGTTTATAATCAATCAATAACGATACAAAGCGTTTATATGCACACTATTAAGTGAATCTAAAATAGAAAAATGGCAATTATGAAGGATGAGGCAGAGATTATCTCTTACATACCTCTTACTGTATACAGTACCTTCACATTCTGTTACACTTAATATATATAACAGGGACAATGCAACACGAGAATAATATACTAGTGCTAGGGTTAGGGTTATGGTGTTTAACGACAATTTCAACAATAGTTCAGCTACAGACAATGGACAAAAGTATTCAGACGCTTCCAGTTTTCTCTATATATTTCATATTAATCTACAATTTAATTTTTTTTTATTCTGAAGTCAATTCATGTCCGATTTTGATAATTTTTTAATTGACACAAGCAAAATAGAAAGCATATCAACATTGTTTTACAAGACAAACATTTTGAGAAAACACAAGTTAAACACAAAACTTAATTTATTTCATCCGAAACACAATACAATGATAGTACTTTTGTAGACAAATTATTAAGTCTTGTTCAAATCATGGTGATTTGAAATACATGCTTCTAAAAATTGTTTGAAAATTATAACGATAAACTACATACTTTTCTGCTTTTGTTGATAAAACAAGTATCAACATTGGACGTCAATTGACCTCAGGATAATTATTTGAAAAATCATAGTCTTATATGAAATATATATGGAAAATCAGAAGCGTTCGAATACTTTTGTCTACTGTCTGTATATCGTGGAGTCAATTTTATTGGTGGAGGAGACCAGAGTACCCGGAGAAAAACCACCGACCTGCCGCAAGTCACTGACAAACTTTATCACATAATGTTGTATGGAGTACACCTCGCAGGAGCGAGATTCGAACTCACAAAGTTAGTGGTGATAGGTACTGATTGCATAGGTAGTTGTAAATCCAACTACCATATGATCACTACCACGACGGCCCTGAATAAAATAATAGATGACTGTAAAAGCCACAGATCATTCAACACGATGGATAATATTCGTTATCAGTCCTGCAAGGTTGGATACGGCGTTTTGGAGAACAGTATACACTTATTGACTGGGTATGAGTGTAATATCACTGTTATTGTCCCCAAGGTACCAACTATTTTCCCAGGCAACGCCGAGTAAAATAGTTGGTACAGAGGGGACAATTAAAGTGCTATATTACCCGAATATCAAGTCTACAAGTGTTTTTTTATTATACTGAACAACTGTGCAATTCAAAATTCTAAATTAGGTCCTTTTCAGATGGATTTCTAGTCTATTTTATTAATGCTTTTTAAAACTAATACATTTTCATGTGTGCATTTGAAGAAGAAATTAATTTTAACCCCCCCCCCCCCCCCAAAAAAAACCCCCATGTGATTAAAGTGCTATTCACCGGCCGATGAATAGTGCCGGTGAATAGTCATTTGTGCTATCACCGGTGAATAGTACTTTTCAGACAAATTGAATGAAACTATGGAAATAGTATTTTTATTGCAATAAAATTTATATAGAAAAAAGTATGAGAAGTATAATAATTACACTTGTCAACAGTTGAGGCGATAGCCGAATCGTTTAACACAAATTAACAGGTGCAACTGTCCTCTAAAGCCACAAATATCACTTTTCGGGACTGATAATTTTTTTCATTAAATATTCTAATACATAAATATATGGATTATACAATAGAAAGATGTAAAACAACAGTACTAGTGGTCATTCAGGACACGGGCTATTTAATACCTATCAATTGATAATTAAACACCAATCTAAAAGGTGGATAATGAAAACAGCGATCGTTCAATAATAGATAAGGATATCATGGATCTGTCAACATGAAGGACAATTCAATATTGTCGATAACAAAAACGAAGATTTTTTTTTAACACGAACACTATTTAATAGATGGAAATTGAAAAAAAGAGATCTTTCAACACCAAGAATAATCCAGATGAAATAGCGCTCATAGATATTGAAGATAACACTTGTTTAACTGGGTCATCTAATGAAAGTTTTAAAGATGTGATCAAGTGGTGTGACGAATGAAGTTACCTCTATAAAATACACTTATATTTAGAGATGTCATGTTTATACACAATAAACATAAGGATATGTGATAGTGTTTTACATACCAAACCAAGTCCATATAAATGTTGGTTCGTTATACATCAACATGGCCACTGTATCACCTTGCTTTAAGCCTAATCCTAAAGCTACGTTCGCTATTTTATTAGCCATTCTATCTACTTCTGCGTAACTGTATGAAGTGTCTTTATATATAATCATGGTTTTGTCCCTATATTTGTCTGCCATCTTCTCAAATACATCGATGGGTAATATATTATTCTTCTGGTTTTTCGCAAGTATGAATCCAACATTGAATATGTACTTCATGAATTTAAGGTCTCCAAGTAACCATGGTATTTTAAATTTAACAAATAGGTATAAAGCTCCAACAGCTCCCGCCAAGCCTGATATTATCATCCACATTCTGTAAAAAAAATCGAATTTTTTATATATAGATGATTTTATCACATATATGATTCTTGTTTGATATAACGTGCATATTGTTCCACTTCGTAAGATCACGAAGTTGTTGACCGTTACGAAATATTCAGTTCTCAAATGGCAAGGGATTTTTTTCTCTTTTACGTAGATTTACGTAGATTCTATTACCGACAAGATATTTACTGGACTTGACCATATGCGTAGTAATAAAACGGGTATCTTAATAATGAACAGGTACTGCTACTCTTACCAGCAGCCAGATTGAAACCCGGGGTGTTGGTGTCATCTTTTCTTGTGTTTTTGTTCTCTTCGTGCTGTGTCTACTGTTGCCAGTGTCTATGGCTTGTCCATTCTTGATTTTCCCTTCGGCTTTCTCTAACGTTGAACAATGGTATTTATCCTGATGATATTATGGTGTCACATTTGATTTATATATACAAAAATCAAAATCAAAAACAAAAACAAACCAAACACAATGAAAAAGCTTCATGGGATACATAGGGTTAAAGTTTCTTAAGACAGGGTGTTACTGAATCGTTATCTAGGTCAATACATGACACCAGTTCGTCGCTATTAAGTTGTAACTCACAATTTTGCTAAGGAAACATCTGTGCACAAGTACACACTGGAGCTTAGGGCCTCCAAGAGAAATTATGCATGGCGAAACAAGACTGCTTTGGAGTCCCGTGCACAGGTTGAGACTTCTATTAAAAATATCCTCCCTGATTAAATGCGATGTACCGGCTAAACCTACCCCTCTCATAGGCCGGTCTAGAGCCATGTGATCAGCCAGTTACGGAAATTCTGTACCGGTTAACCGTTTCATACTGATGCTATGTCTTAATAAAAGGTTTGAAGATACCAAAAGGTAATTAGAAGCCGTAAATCAAAGGACAGACGATTCAATGTTCAAATGACAAAAATTGGTCGACACAACATAAAAACTAAGACTGAACAACAGGAACTCCATAACAAACAAAGGTGAACTAAGGTGCTCACGAGTATACATATATATGATAAAAATGATTATTTCCTTATCAATGTATAAATTATTTATTTGTAGGCATTAACATTTGACTAAGATGGATCATTGAGGGATATTTATTCTAGAGTTGGGTTCTATGGCCATTTCTATAAGCAGCATTCGAGATTGTTGACACTATGACTAAACGAAGAAACTATGTACATATAGAAAGCTTATCAGATAATTAATGCTAGTTGAATTTCAGTAATATTGTATTTTGCTCTGTATTCAAGTCTTTTTTACATTCAATGATATGGTGTGAGAGGTGTTTGTTCGCTTTGTTGTTAACCATCATTGTATGAAGTATCTTTTCACAATAAACAGCTATCAGAACAGTGACAGATGGGCATGATGTGTGTAAGGGAATTGCTGACTTTGTTATGGATTCCTTCATTTGTGGTAAAGAAAACCCACGAAGGTTCTCCTTTCTCAGTTATAGGTGACCTTAGCTGATATTGGCTAATATATCCTCATATCCTCTTTATACCCTTTGGTTTACTTGATGCCAAAGACTTTTATATTATCTAGTTTCCAATCTTTTGATTATGAGCGTACCTGATGAAGTTTTTTCAAGGACGGCGTCGTGCGCACTAAATTCGATATCTACGATTTTATTAGATGATCACATGCGACCACCACGATAGTACATTAAACTGTCATTGAGCCTGTAGACATTTGGACATACATGTTGTTCAGAAATATACGTCAGTAATTTATATAATCAATCGGTTATCCACCTCATGTTTTATGCATTAGTCGGGGAAGCCCTTTCAATTAATATAAATGAGGTTGATTACTATTACTAACACCACCTACATTGATTACTCTCGCACGCATTTAAGCTATACAAATACGTAGATATCTAATTTAGTGTGCACGACATGTTTCTGGAATACATTTATCATGTCCGGTAGAAGTCAAAACTTAAGAAATCCAAATAATGAAAAACGTAGAATATTTTCGGAGAAGTAAGCCAAGGGTCTTATAAAGTGGTGAACCAAAATAATGTAAGGTTACACATGCCTGAGAGAGATTGGATTTAGTTTTAATAACTAAGGTTACACATGCCTGAGAGAGATTGGATTTAGTTTTGATAACTAAGGTTACACATGCCTGAGGGAGATTGGATTTAGTTTTAATAACTAAGGTTACACATGCCTGAGAGAGATTGGATTTAGTTTTAATAACTAAGGTTACACATGCCTGAGAGAGATTGGATTTAGTTTTAATAACTAAGGTTACACATGCCTGAGAGAGATTGGATTTAGTTTTAAAAACTAAGGTTACACATGCCTGAGAGAGATTGGATTTAGTTTTGATAACTAAGGTTACACATGCCTGAGGGAGATTGGATTTAGTTTTAATAACTAAGGTTACACATGCCTGAGAGAGATTGGATTTAGTTTTGATAACTAAGGTTACACATGCCTGAGGGAGATTGGATTTAGTTTTAATAACTAAGGTTACACATGCCTGAGGGAGATTGGATTTAGTTTTGATAACTAAGGTTACACATGCCTGAGAGAGATTGGATTTAGTTTTAATAACTAAGGTTACACATGCCTGAGGGAGATTGGATTTAGTTTTAATAACTAAGGTTACACATGCCTGAGGGAGATTGGATTTAGTTTTAATAACTAAGGTTACACATGCCTGAAGGAGATTGGATTTAGTTTTGATAACTAAGGTTACACATGCCTGAGGGAGATTGGATTTAGTTTTAATAACTAAGGTTACACATGCCTGAGGGAGATTGGATTTAGTTTTAATAACTAAGGTTACACATGCCTGAGGGAGATTGGATTTAGTTTTAATAACTAAGGTTACACATGCCTGAGAGAGATTGGATTTAGTTTTAATAACTAAGGTTACACATGCCTGAGAGAGATTGGATTTAGTTTTAATAACTAAGGTTACACATGCCTGAGAGAGATTGGATTTAGTTTTAATAACTAAGGTTACACATGCCTGAGGGAGATTGGATTTAGTTTTAATAACTAAGGTTACACATGCCTGAGGGAGATTGGATTTAGTTTTAATAACTAAGGTTACACATGCCTGAAGGAGATTGGATTTAGTTTTGATAACTAAGGTTACACATGCCTGAGGGAGATTGGATTTAGTTTTAATAACTAAGGTTACACATGCCTGAGAGAGATTGGATTTAGTTTTAATAACTAAGGTTACACATGCCTGAGAGAGATTGGATTTAGTTTTAATAACTAAGGTTACACATGCCTGAGAGAGATTGGATTTAGTTTTAAAAACTAAGGTTACACATGCCTGAGAGAGATTGGATTTAGTTTTGATAACTAAGGTTACACATGCCTGAGGGAGATTGGATTTAGTTTTAATAACTAAGGTTACACATGCCTGAGAGAGATTGGATTTAGTTTTGATAACTAAGGTTACACATGCCTGAGGGAGATTGGATTTAGTTTTAATAACTAAGGTTACACATGCCTGAGGGAGATTGGATTTAGTTTTGATAACTAAGGTTACACATGCCTGAAGGAGATTGGATTTAGTTTTAATAACTAAGGTTACACATGCCTGAGGGAGATTGGATTTAGTTTTAATAACTAAGGTTACACATGCCTGAGGGAGATTGGATTTAGTTTTAATAACTAAGGTTACACATGCCTGAAGGAGATTGGATTTAGTTTTGATAACTAAGGTTACACATGCCTGAGGGAGATTGGATTTAGTCTTAATAACTAAGGTTACACATGCCTGAGGGAGATTGGATTTAGTTTTAATAACTAAGGTTACACATGCCTGAAGGAGATTGGATTTAGTTTTATTAACTAAGGTTACACATGCCTGAGGGAGATTGGATTTAGTTTTAATAACTAAGGTTACACATGCCTGAGAGAGATTGGATTTAGTTTTAATAACTAAGGTTACACATGCCTGAGAGAGATTGGATTTAGTTTTAATAACTAAGGTTACACATGCCTGAGAGAGATTGGATTTAGTTTTAATAACTAAGGTTACACATGCCTGAGGGAGATTGGATTTAGTTTTAATAACTAAGGTTACACATGCCTGACGGAGATTGGATTTAGTTTTAATAACTAAGGTTACACATGCCTGAAGGAGATTGGATTTAGTTTTGATAACTAAGGTTACAAATGCCTGAGGGAGATTGGATTTAGTTTTAATAACTAAGGTTACACATGCCTGAGGGAGATTGGATTTAGTTTTAATAACTAAGGTTACACATGCCTGAAGGAGATTGGATTTAGTTTTATTAAGTAAGGTTACACATGCCTGAGGGAGATTGGATTTAGTTTTAATAACTAAGGTCACACATGCCTGAGAGAGATTGGATTTAGTTTTAATAACTAAGGTTACACATGCCTGAGAGAGATTGGATTTAGTTTTAATAACTAAGGTTACACATGCCTGAGAGAGATTGGATTTAGTTTTAAAAACTAAGGTTACACATGCCTGAGGGAGATTGGATTTAGTTTTAATAACTAAGGTTACACATGCCTGAGGGAGATTGGATTTAGTTTTAATAACTAAGGTTACACATGCCTGAAGGAGATTGGATTTAGTTTTGATAACTAAGGTTACACATGCCTGAAGGAGATTGGATTTAGTTTTAATAACTAAGGTTACACATGCCTGACGGAGATTGGATTTAGTTTTGATAACTAAGGTTACACATGACTGAGGGAGATTGGATTTAGTTTTAATAACTAAGATTACACATGCCTGAGGGAGATTGGATTTAGTCTTAATAACTAAGGTTACACATGCCTGGAGGAGATTGGATTTAGTTTTAATAACTAAGGTTACACATGCTTGAGGGACATTGGATTTAGTTTTAATAACTAAGGTTACACATGCCTGAAGGAGATTGGATTTAGTTTTAATAATTAAGGTTACACATGCCTGAAGGAGATTGGATTTAGTTTTAATAACTAAGGTTACACATGCCTGAGGGAGATTGGATTTAGTTTTAATAACTAAGGTTACACATGCCTGAGGGAGATTGGATTTAGTTTTAATAACTAAGATTACACATGCCTGAGGGAGATTGCATTTAGTTTTAATAACTAAGGTTACACAAGCCTGAAGGAGATTGGATTTAGTTTTAATAACTAAGGTTACACATGCCTGAGGGACATTGGATTTAGTTTTAATAACTAAGGTTACACATGCCTGAAGGAGATTGGATTTCGTTTTAATAACTAAGGTTACACATGCCTGAGGGAGATTGGATTTAGTTTTAATAACTAAGGTTACACATGCCTGAGGGAGATTGGATTTAGTTTTAATAACTAAGGTTACACATGCCTGAAGGAGATTGGATTTAGTTTTAATAACTAAGGTTACACATGCCTGAAGGAGATTGGATTTAGTTTTAATAACTAAGATTACACATGCCTGAGGGAGATTGGATTTAGTTTTAATAACTAAGGTTACACATGCCTGAAGAAGATTGGATTTAGTTTTAATAACTAAGGTTACACATGCCTGAGGGAGATTGGATTTAGTTTTAATAACTAAGGTTACACATGCCTGAAGGAGATTGGATTTAGTTTTAATAACTAAGGTTACACACGCCTGAAGGAGATTGGATTTAGTTTTAATAACTAAGGTTACACATGCCTGAAGGAGATTGGATTTAGTTTTAATAAGTAAGGTTACATATGCCTGAGAGAGATTGGATTTAGTTTCAATAACTAAGGTTACACATGCCTGAAGGAGATTGGATTTAGTTTTAATAACTAAGGTTGCACATGCCTGAAGGAGATTGGATTTAGTTTTAATAACTAACATGTAAGGTTACACATGCCTGAAGGAGATTGGATTTAGTTTTAATAACTAAGGTTACACATGCCTGAAGGAGATTGGATTTAGTTTTAATAACTAAGGTTACACATGCCTGAAGGAGATTGGATTTAGTTTTAATAACTAAGGTTACACATACCTGAGGGAGATTGAATTTAGTTTTAATAACTAACTACTGGGTGAATCATACTATTCATTTAGCAACACTTCCTTTATCGAAGTGCCTGTACAAAGTCAGGAAAGTGGGCGGTCATGTATTTGTGTGCTAGGCCGATTTTACCTCTTTCTACGATTTTGATAATTGATTTTGGAATTGTTTCGACAGTGTAGTATTTTTATTTCTCAATAATTATATTTGATGGCAAGTTATGTCCTTAATGCCCCTGTTACACGGTAAAGCAAGTATCATGATACTTGTATATAAACCACAAAATACAGTGGAAACAGTGCTATTACTCTGTATCATGCAACTTTTATACACACTTTGGGATAGAACATGTTCTATTCTGCACAGCAAGGATCACGATACATTTGATCTCTGACCAATCAGAGATCTTGGTTTGAGGTCAGGAGGTTACAACATCATCAACAAATAAAAGCACATGGTCAGCACATGGTAAATAAAACATGACTGGAAAGGGGAAAAAAGTAGTGATGTTATTTGGTCAAAGGAACAGTCTCCTCAATTTGTATGATAATGTCTTCATTGTCAGGATTCTCCATTTTGGCGGGAACAATTTGTAAACAAATTCTGCATGAAACATGCTACTTGATTTAGTGTGTAAACTGACAAGGATCATGATACAAAAGGTTGCATGATACAAGTATCGCGATACTTGCTTTACTGTGTAACAGGGCCTTTAGCGTTTGATCACAATATTATTTGAAAATAATAATAATAATAATTTTTTTTTTAAAATATCAGCGAACTGATTATTCCAATTAAGATCCCATTTGTTATATTCTTCTCAGATCAAATGATCCCAGAAATTTCGAAATATACCTCGAATCTGTACATAGTCTACTATATTATTATGTTTTATTTTATTTTCTTTATTTCCTTGAATTGTATAATATTTTTTTTTCTTGTGATCAAACTTGGTGTACATGTTTTCATTATAACCTATTGTCAATTGTTTAAAAAATGTATTGTATTTGACAATGGATAATGATGTGACTGCTACAGAATGGCAATAGGTTTATTTTATTGCAGATCTTGTCTTGTCAGTAAGAAATGTCTCTTCAAATCCCTTAGATTTCTACCATATTATTTTTTGCTTTTAATTGTATTCTTTCAGAAAACATTTCAAACCTTGCCATCTATCCTGAAAGTTATTTTTATAGACCCATTCGAACAAAACCTATCATTCACTTTTTTTCTACTACAACTCCTTTTGTTAAGTAATGATGTAGCAGAAAACCTCGGACCAGACAACAAAGTAGGTGATTTAACGGTGTTTCACTGGAATGCTAGAAGTGTAAGAAATAAAATTGAATATTTAGAAACAATATGTTTAGGTTCCTCCATAGTTTGTATAACGGAAAGCCATTTAGATGATAAGGTAAGTACACAAGATATTCTTATATCGGGTTATTTAGAACCATTTAGAAATGATAGGAACTGTTTTGGTGGCGGAGTCTTAATATATATTGCAGATTATCTCCATGCATCTCGACGATATGGTTTAGAATTTAATAATGGAGAATTAATATGGATTGAAGTTAGCTTTCCTAGATATAAAATTCTTGTATGTGTGGTATACAGGTCACCTAGTGCTATAAACCCCTTCTGGAACAATTTTCATTATTCTGTCGAAAAAGCTATCGAGTCGTCTTCTCGTGTGGTGATCACGGGTGACTTGAATGTTGATCTCTTAATTGAGACCAACCATCGATTAAATGAAATTATGTATAATTTTAACCTTAGAAATTGTATTAATGAACCAACAAGGTTTGGTGCATTATTAGATCCCATTATTTATTCAGATGAATGTGAAATATCGTTCTCGGATGTTATACAAATTGATAGAAATATAAGTGACCATGATGCCACTTCTGCTTCTTTACGAATTCCGTACAATTTACAAGCTAAGTATCAACGAGAAGTATGGTTGTATAAACATGCAGATTTTATAAATCTTAATTCTGAAATTCGTCTGTTCGACTGGGAGGGTTTCTTACTTTCTAGTGAAAACATAGATGAAATGTCTATTAAATTTACAAATAAATTTATTGAATTTGTAAAAATGTATATTCCCGTTAAAATCATTGCTATACGACCAAACGATAAACCTTGGTTTAATTCATCTATAAGAAAAGCAATGCGTATTAGAGATCGACTCCATAAACAGGTAAAACAAAATAGTTCCCCTTTTCTTCTACGTAAGTATAAGACCCAACGGAACAAAGTTAATAATATGATAAAGTATGCAAGAGAGCAATTTTTCATCAATGCTAATGATATGTTAGATAAAAATGGTAAGTCAAATCCAAAATCATACTGGAAATTGGTTAAAAAATTAATGGGGAACTGTAAACATTCCCCAAACATCCCTCCATTAGACTCTGGTGAGTACGTAACAAATAATGAGGATAAAGCCAATATATTAAACAACTTTTTCTGCTCCATAACTGAAATAAAAAATTCTAATGTCCTTACCCCCGATTTTCATGATCGCACAGGTAATAGAATAGACACTCTACATATAACTTCAGATGAAGTTAAGGACATACTTGAATGTCTACAGCTTGGGAAAGCAGTAGGTAGCGATCTGATAAGTCACTGTATGTTAAAAAATACGGCTTCTACAATTTGTAAACCCCTCCAGTTAATATTTAATTATTCCCTACAAACTAGAAAATTTCCAAAAATTTGGAAGTCGGCTATAGTTATTGCACTCTTTAAGAAAGGTATAAAATCTGACCCATCAAATTATCGACCTATTAGTCTACTTAGTTGTGTTGGGAAAGTTTTTGAACGTGTTGTTTTCAAATATATATTTAATTTCTTATTGGACAACTCTCTTATTTATAAATATCAGTCCGGATTTATGCGCGGACACTCAACCGTGCACCAACTTATTGAAATTTACCACAATATTTGTTTATCATTAGAAAATCGTGAAGTTATGTGTACTGTATTTTGTGATATATCAAAAGCCTTTGATAAAGTTTGGCACCGTGGCCTACTTAAAAAATTAAAAGCTTATGGAATTTCCGGGAATTTGTTGCATTGGTTTGAAAATTACTTGAGTGACAGAAATCAAAAAGTTGTTCTACAAATTGTCTTTCAGAAGTAGGGAACATTAAAGGTGGAGTACCACAAGGATCAGTGTTAAGCCTTTGCTATTCATATTATATATCAATGATATTACTGAAGATATTCAAAGTCTTTCGCGATTGTTTGCTGATGATACATCACTATCGTATTCATCTTCTAATATAAATGAAATTGAACAAAGATTAAATTCAGATATAACAAAAATTTACAATTGGTCAACAAAATGGTTAGTGGATTTTAATCCCCAAAAAACTAAATGTATGCTATTCTCAACAAATCAGGGAAATATTAAGCCTCAAATACTTTTAATAATGAGGATGTTGAATTTGTAGTAAATCATAAACATTTGGGTGTTACGTTTTCATCGAATTGTAAATGGCATTGTCACATTCAAAATATATTAAAAAGCACATATGGTCAACTGTCTATGCTACGTAAATTCAAAATTAAACTTAACAGGGAAAATCTCGAAAAAATATATTTTACTTATATAAGGCCATTATTAGAGTATGCGTGTGAACTGTGGGATGGTTGTACTATTTTGGATTTAAATAAAATTGAACAAATACAACACGAAGCTGCTAGAATTGTTACTGGGTTGCCAAAATTTGCAAGCATAGAATCCCTATATTTTGAAACTGGGTGGGAACCCCTCCATTCTCGTAGACATGGTAGAAAATTAAACTTGTTCTACAAAATACGTAATAATGATAGTCCTTTATATTTATACGATTGTTTACTGCCTTTTATACGAGAGAAAAATGAATTAAATTTGCGCAACCAAACCGAATTTAGAAATCCATTCACTAGATTACAATTATTTGCAAACTCCTTTTTCCCTTCTACTATTAAATCATGGAATAAATTAAGTCCACAATTAAGAAATGCACCTACTCTAAATAGATTCAAACAAGCAAATAAAAATCATACAATAAAACCCCCCAAATTTTACATTGGCGGATGTAGAATATTAAATATAATTCACACTAGACTGAGACATAGATCCAGTAGCTTGAATGCTGATCTTTTTCGTGTGCATTTGGCTAATGATCCAGGCTGTATATGTGGGTGTGCATTTGAAGATGCAATTCATTATATATTAGAATGTTGTCTTTACAACGAAGCAAGAGAAGAATTGAAATTAAGACTAGTTTTTCTTAATGAACTTAAAATTGAAGTCCTACTTTTTGGCGATGACACCTTAACTGAGATGCAGAATCTGCAAATTTTCAAATCTGTACAACTTTACATCAAACGAACAAAACGTTTTAACCATTTATGATCACAACAGGTCCATATACTGCCGTATGAGCTTCGGTCCATATAATATTTTTTGGTGACGGATCAGTCCATATACTGTCATATGACCCTCAGCGCCATGAACTATTTGCTATTTATAAAATCATCACATCTTACTGTACATGTAGAATGTTCATGTATTATAATATGTCCCAAGATTAGAAGGCATAATGCACGACCCGGAAGGGGAGTGCATTATGCCTTCTAAACTTGGGACATATTTCGGCATATAACATGGACAACACAATATTATTGTTATTATTACTCTGAATGTCTTTGGTGATGTTATACTCTGAATGTCTTTGGTGATTTAAACAAATGAAATTTGTCTAAAATGTATTGATAGTATAAAGATTAGAAAATCATATTCATTTAAATTCAAGAAATATTTAATTTCAACAATAACAATGAACTGTCAAATTTTTAATTCCCAAACCTGGAACTGGCCATTGTTTTGACAGACGACAGCATCAGGGTCATTATCAAAATACACGCACTTTTCTGTTATTATGCAATTAAAAGACAAATATCAACCAAACTGATTGGAGAAAACATGGTTTGCATGAAAGCACATCAGCCCTCTATAGTTTTACCATCTAAATCCAGATTGGTCCAATTGCGAATTTATACTTGCTACACGAAGACCTGTGTTTTCCTTGGTGTTACGTGTCATTTTTCCAGAATGACTTACTTCTGGTCAATTGTACTATTCAGATGTAGTGATTTTATTCGATCTTTATATTGTTTTTGAACTATTCCTAAAACTCTAATAGCACAACATTATTTTTGCTTGATATATATTGAAATGTATTGCTGTTATAGATTTTCATGTCTGTGGTGCTACTCTTCCTATTAAGGCTGGTAAGAGTAATCTGTCTTGTCATATTTGCAGCAAAAATAGTTTCTCCCTTTGCTTATTTCCTGTTTCATGACATGTGCAGACGACAAACACAAAAGTGATCTATAAACTAATATAGAGCCGAAAAGGTACGTGCAATTGGTATAGTATATACATTTTATGTCTGTGGTGTACTTCTCACTACTTCTTTTTGTTAGAATTGAACAAAATGTAAAAATATACAATACATTATATTTGGTATTCTTCACAGGATATACATATAAAATATAGTCAGGGGGATATTATTTTCCTTTTATCCCGAAAATACTTACCTGTTTGTCTGTGGTGTTACTGTCTATGGTGTTACCATAAAGATTATGTAACACCACAGACATTTAGCATTAAAATTGTGAATAAACACATTATTCCATAAACAGTCATATTCAGAACAAAATATTGCTCTTTAACCTATGCAGAAAAATTGTTCAAACATCGTCATTTACTTATAAGATATTGTTTAAGGAGTTGATGGGAGTATACTGTTTAGACCTGATAACACCAGGGACATATCTTCATAACACTATGAACATATCTTCATAACACCATGGACAAAACTGATATTGTTCATGCATTAAACCAATATGTTGAAAAACTGAATATTGTACTGAAATCATTTAAGAAAACAACAAATATAGGTTGATAGTTGTGTTTTTTTCTTGAATTAAATGTTTACATTCATGAAGATGTCCCTGGTGTTACTTTTGTTATCTGTGGTGTTACCTCTTGTCAATGGTGTTACCTCGTGTAAATTATTTCATAAAAAGGATAAATGACATAATTGAAGTAAATTATATTATAGTTGAATAAAGTTGACTTTGATAACTAAGTATAAGTCATCTTTTCTTTATATAAAGTGAAACAAAATACAATTATGAAAACTTGTTTGTTTCATAATGCAGCTTAAATGGAACTCCGCAACTACATATCCACATATTGTGAACAAAAATAGTACTCCATAGAAAATATCCTACACTATGCATAATTTCCCTGTATATTATGCATGTAACCACTTTTTACATAAAAAATATTTTTCATTTTCCTAAAAAGAATAATTTTATGTTGGTAACACCACGGACTGAAAGGTATGAGGGGGTGCTACATATCTAGAAATATTTTTTTTCATGGTGGTTTTCCCGACTGCATATTATGTGAATATGTCATTGTAATGTAGGAGAAACTAATAGGCTAAAGCAAAACGGGAACGAAAATATTTGATGTCACCAAAATATGAACAGGAAAAAGTGTGTGTATTTTGATAATGACCCATCAACGTTAAAGAAAAACGTATAATACATTGTAAATTGTACACTGTTAAAAGTGCTCAGGTGATCCCGTTTAGACCCCGCCTATTTAAATGACGTAACATTGTTCTAAGCTCCGCCCATCAGCCACAGGCACTTGTTTCATTCAAAAAATATACGCCCCCCTCCTCTTCCTTACTTCAAGGAAAACATCTACTCTTTTCCCCTTCCCCACTTCGCCTCAATATTTTTCACTTATTTGTGATCCTTTCGCTGACCCAATTATATCGTTACACTCCCGAGATATTTCTCTTTTTGACTGCCACATTTAACTATACCTACCGGGCCCCCCTCAGACGAATTGGACAAGAATAGTCAGCGAACGTGGCTTAATGAAAATGTATGTCATTGAAACGGATACAGCCACTTCCGGCTTGCTCTGGAATTTTCATATGCATTCGGAATTCTCTAGACCGGCCATGTGTAACAATGCCACATGATCATCTCCTCTCAAATGTAAAGTAAGCCTTTAAAATACAGATAATTGTTCCAATGCAGATTATAAAAATATGTTCAACTCCAAATTACTGACATTTGATTCTTAAAGCACTTGTTTTTAATTTTCTAAATCTATTTAAACCTGACCGGAAGTGGCTGTATCCGTTTCAATTAGTCTGAGGGGGGCCCGGTAGGTATATTTAAATGTGGCAGTCGAAAAGAGAAATATCTCGGGAGTGTAACGATATAATTGGGTCAGCGAAAGGATCACCAATAGGTGAAAAATATTGAGGCGAAGTGGGGAAGGGGAAAAGGGTAGATGTTTACCTTGAAGTAAGGAAGAGGAGGGGGCCTATATTTTTTGAATGAAACAAGTGTCTGTGCCATCAGCATAGTAATGACTCCAACAATAGTACTATGCGAGTGCATAGTACAACGACGTTATTTATTCTTTGTAAAATTATGTTTCGATCATATCATGTCAATTATAATGAAAGTTTCTTACATGAAGAGTAATAATAGTATAAATGTTCGCTTATCTAAATCTGGCCTATGTTATACTACCATACATTAATATTGAGGAAACGTAAGACCAATTATTATAGCGTCCCATTAAATACCGGTAAACCAGAGGAACTGTGAGCAAACCTGCAAAATAATAGCACCCGCCCTTTTTGTGGAAAATTCAAGTTATCTCCCCATTAAAATGTCTAAGCAGAACTGTACTGCTTCCTGCACATCTACATACTATGTCAGTTTGATCAAATTGACCCAACCAGTTTCAGGGAAGTTGCACTTAAAAAAGCTAAAATTAAATTATCTCCCCTGAAAAACCTCAGAACAGAACTAGAGCTCCAGATAATTTTCAAGTCCAAAGGGTAATTACCCCCTACTTTTGAAAATGATGGGTATTTGCATATTTTCTTTGCTTTGCACTGTTGTACTCTCTGCTTCAGAAAAGATTGCTTACATGTACAATTTTAAAATTATGTTTGACACAAGTGTTATTCAATAAACGTAGGATGCAAGTGAAATGTATATCTCTGTTTAATTTGACACGATTGTGTCATGTTTATTAATAAAATGTTGTAAATATTTTGTTTTTTGCTCGTCGACTTCGGCAGTTTTCACAGCCGTGTTGACAATGATTCCTTTAACTATTCTGTCACTACACACAGATGAAACTGTCAGGAACTTAAGTATATAATTTTCCGTAGCGCTCTTGCGTTTAGTAGCGCGCTTATTCATGTTCTTGCTCATTTTCAAAGAACAACGTGTTCCCAAAATTACTTTCGTTTTAGTTCTTACTTATTACGTAAAACCGCATTTATTTGTAATATTGACCGCGATTGGATGATTTATCGTAAACATCCAATCATATATCTTTTGACATCGATGCTTAGAAAGGCAAGCTTTCGGTACCCCTCGGATGTATGCGCTCTCTCCTTTCTAAACGTATAAAGGGAAGTAATTACGGGGAATTTCTCAAAGACAAAAATGTATTGTTATGTACACGACTGTACAAGTACGCTCCGAATTTGGAAAGCCTGCTTACACAACAATATGTATGCGTAATGTGTACACTCTGATCTGATAATACATGCGTTTTTACTCGTTTTCATAGCGTAAAAAACGCAAATACGCAGCTTATCTGGAGCTCTGAGAATTATATTGTCTCATCAACATTTTAAAACATGTAATGTACTTTATTTGTAAAACATAGATCAAATTCCACCGACTGGTTTCAGAAGAATTGAGCTGACAGTCCAGTAAGTAAAGTAAGTAAAAATTCAAACATTTCCCTTTGGAACTTAGGAATGGAACTATATTGCTTCGTGCACATCTGCATGTACTTCGTTTTGTGTTCAGTTTGATCGTATTTCAACAGGCAGCTTAGGAAGCCTTTTGATGGACAGACAGACTACATCATCTTGCATTGAAGCAAGAGCAAAAATATTATATAGTCTTACTATTTTTATAAATGAAACAAAATGCATTTTTGAAAAGAATTTAAAAAAAACACTAGATTGTATCGGAACGAAACTAATGTCCCCGCCGTGAATATTAAGGAGGCTCACAAATGTGTCACCCTTTTTTAATTCCCTCAGTACTAGGTTAAGAATAACAAACTAGTGTTTAAGATCTGTATCCTCAAGCCTCCTTAAATTCACAAGATTTATTCAAGGAAACAATATTGCCTGAACAAATCTTGATATGATCAGGAATCTACAACACTTGCATATGAATAAGAAGTCCTATGCCTATAAAACATTACCTTTTAATAGTCATTGAATTTTTTTCTGCATTAAAAGTGTCATGTGGTCTGAGTAATAACAACCATTGTAAATTATTGATGGCAAATGTCCTCCAGTGAAAACAATGTCCAATGTTAATCCGTAGATTGTGGTGGGGTTGGTCACACACTGTTGTAGGTCATTTGCTTTGAAATGCTGAACTACTTTTTCATAAAGAGATGGAGTGGTATTGCGATTAACATTGACATATCCAAGAAGTTGATCTGTAGCTTATGATTATACATTCTCATACGCAAAATCAAGTCAATATCTCAAATCATAGTAAAAAAAAGTGGTGACAATTAAATATTTGGCCAAATTTCAAAGTCCAAGGGCCATAACTCGGCCAAAAATCATTGGACCGGAACGAAATGTAAATTTGATCTGTATCTCATCATTATACACTCATATACCAAAAATCAAGTCAATATCTCCAAGCATAGCGAAAAAAAGTGGTGACAACTAAATATTTGGCCAAATTTCAAAGTCCAAGGGCCATAACTCGGCCAAAAATCATTGGACCGGAACGAAACGTAAACTTGATCTGTAACTTATCATTATACACCCACATACCAAATAATATGAAACCGGCACGCCATGAATGCTCGCGCATCTGAAAAATATCTGGCAATTTCACGCTCATCCAGTGCATCAAAAAGTGTCAAGATTTTTTGGGCCGAGATAAAATTGGGGACGACATTTTTTAGGGCCGAATCTAGTCTCATTAAATCGAGCTGTCGCTCCTTTATTGGAGTTATCGTTCCTTACGAAATCTCAAAAGTTAACTTCCGCGTAGAAACAAAAATTCTTGTCAGTATGTCAGAAGAGATGTAATAAATTAAAAAATATCAATATAAGTAAAATAAGCTAACAAAATGACTTTTATTACACACGGGTTCCGGGTTTCAGTGGTATCTGACGTACGAGAGAGGGTACGAGACTTCAGGATCACATTTGCGCTTTATGTTAAGAAGATCTTCATTAATTGAGTGTGTTAGTGTGTTACACGGAAACCGGTGTTTACAAAGTATCGATTTTTTTCTTCTTCGATGGTATGTTCAGCCATGTTTGTTAAAAAATCCTAAGTACACATTTTATACCATAAAGAGCTCGCTTAAGCTCGCATAATATGAAACCGGCACGGCCATGAATGCTCGCGCATCTGAAAATTATCTGGCAATTTCATCAAAAAGTGTCGAGATTTTTTGGTCCGAGATATATTGGGGACAACTTTTTTTTAGGGCCGAATCTAGTTGAGCTCTCGTTCCTTTATTCGAGTTATCGTTCCTTACGAAATCTCAAAAGTTAACTTCCGCGTAGAAACAAAAATTCTTGTCAGTATGTCAGAAGAGATTTAATAAATTAAAAAATATCAATATAAGTAAAACAAGTTAGCAAAATGACTTTTATTACACACGGGTTCCGGGGTTCAGTGGTGTCGGACGTACGAGAGAGGGTACGAGACTTCAGGATCACATTTGCGCTTTATGTTAAGAAGATCTTCATTAGTTGAGTGTGTTAGTGTGTTACACGGAAACCGGTGTTTACAAAGGGTCGAAATTTTTTTCTTCGACTGTATGTTCAACCATATTTGTTAAAAAATCCTAAGTACACATTTTATACCATAAAGAGCTCGCTTAAGCTCGCATATCAAGTCAATATCTCAAAGCAGAGCGAAAAAAAGTGGTGACAACTGTTTTATTTTGGAATTACGGAATGATGGACATGGGTAACACTATATATCCCGGCCACTTGGTGGCGGAGACATAAACAAACCCCTCCAAAATTGACTCCAGACTCCACTCCATGTTTTACAAATTGTCCATATTTTTGGTTTGTTTACAGGTAATACAACATTTAAACGTCATTGTGTATACCTTATCCTACAAAATAAGCATATGTACAAGTAGGGTGGTCAAGCCAAAAATTGAAATGCTAATAAATCATCCAATTATAGTTTAATATGACAGTACATACAAAATGGGAAATTTTGGTACAAAAATTATTAAAATCGGTTGAGCTGTTCAAAAGTTATGGCCTTTTCGGTGAGCCAAAAGTGGTCGATTTTCTGTTTTTTGGAAAAATGTTAAAAAAAATGACATTTTTGGACCAAAATATATTATTTTCACTACCTAATAGGTTATCATGCTTTCTTCTATAGTAATGTAGCCTCCTTATGCTTCAAAAAGAGGTATTATACACACCTGTAGGTGTTATATGAAAAAAATGTCACAGAATTTAAAACATTGAAAATAGCCTTTGGACTTAGTTTTTTTAATTTATGTGTCAGCTGTCTGCTTGTTCAAACTACCAGGTTTGTGGTCAAATATCTTCAAAAACCTTTAACTTGCAAGGCTGAAACATGCAGCACTGTCCACAAAGTGCCCAGTCTCTAGGTAAAAATATCAAGAATATCATTTATTCAATTAATATATATATTTTTTTAATATTATTTCCTTTGCGCAGGCCTCCATAATTTTAACGTCAAATTTTATTCGAAAAATCAAGTTTTTGGTCATAAAAAATCTGAAAAAAGTACTAGAATTTTTCTGAATACTGATTTTGGTAGGGAAAAGAACCCTCTAACAGGGAACACCTATATTTATCAGCAAAAAAAATTCTCAAAGTCTGTAGTGCCAGAATTATATACGCCGCAGCTTAATATTTTGAGCTCTGTAAAGTGTAAAAATAAGCTATTTTAGGGAATTAATTATATTTTGTATGCTCAAATTGATATTTTTATGGTAAACAACCTCAATATCCATACATCAATGAAGTTATTATTACAGTTTGTGTAAAAACTGCCATTTTTTCCATTGAAAAGGTCAATTTTCTTTGTTCAATCAAAATTTCAGATAATTCCCAAAATTGATACACTTTCAATAATTGTTGAATATTATAATATTAAATGTTCAAGTGTTTGGTATTATTTTGATCCTATAACTGTATACTACAAGGTAAAAACTATCAGCAACCCCAATTCTGACACTGGTATGAACTATGTCCTGGTTCATTAGCCCTCTACCTGGAAATTTAGTATAAATAATATTTCAATTATGGCCCTGTATTCCATGAAAAGTCTTATTTGGATTATCAGATATGTTCTCTGTACAATTTATAAGCCAGCCTTGAAGTTATTTTATCTTTTAAACATTTAATTAGCACATTTTATACATTATTTTCATTTTTTTGTCTGAGAAAAACCTCAAATTTGACAATTTTAGCTGATTTAAGCTAACAGTTCATGCGATTAGAAAGTCCCAAATTTTCAAAGTTATCATTTTTATTGTCACAAATCAATAAACTGTTATCTTCTACTATTATCTTAATTCATAACAGTTTTCAATGTCACTCTCTTTTCCTTTATATACTATAATTTTACATTTGACGACTACAAATAGTGCTGTGTCCCAGTTCATGACCAACTTATTCCAAATGAAATCTTTGTGATTTCTTTAAATTGTGTGTTTTGTGATCCTATGCATATCCAATGCATATTTGATTAACTGAATCATAATCAACAGCATCAACTTTCAGAAGTGTCATTTTAATGATTTAAAACTCTTAATGATCTACTGAGATGCCACGATCACACCTGTAAAATAAAAATAAACATTTAAAATATGTTATACAGAATAAAAATAAAGAATTAAAAATAATTTATCTTTTCCAGAAATAGTTTATCATACATGTACAAATGAAAAAAAGCTTTAATACAATGCACTCTTCCGACTATAAATTATCTTTATGCATATATGCTTGGTGGCAAATAGATTCTATATGAAAAATAGCATTATTCTAGAAATGTTTGCTGCATGCATCATAAATGTTCTGTCATACCAAACAAGTTTGCATACAGTAATGGTGTAATGAAAAAAATGTAATTAATTAAACTTAGCATATCACATGCACTGCCACTGATTACATTGTATATAGCCAGAATGTTAATACATTCACATACTGTAATGTATGCATTAAGCATATATTTCATAAAGCTTCCCTAATAGCACTGAAACATAATAATTATGTTTTATAACAATTTAAATAAATTGTTCAAAAATGTTGCATGGAAATTCATGTTACTATTTTAGTATTTAAAAACAATTGTCCTATGTATTGCTACAATATACACTAGGAACTTAATGAGAAATGCATAAAAAGTTTTCATGTAGACAAATTTCATTTAAAACCAAAAAATATAAAAAATCTTGAACATTTCACAAAATATCAAAGAATACCGGAACAACTCCTTTATATAGATGTATTAATAAATCCCGATAATTTCCGAACAGCCTGATTACGTCACCAAAGCTCTGGTTGGATAAAGTTATTTATAGATTGGGAGAATTTGACAACTTTATATTGATGCTTGCCGTTTTCGCCATTTTTCGAGTAAAATAATAAAATCGTGAATTAAATCCCATCTCTTTTTCACTTATCGAAGCAAAGATATATATTTATTCAGTTCGTGTAAAGTTTCTGTGCGATTTTTGTGCATCTTTTGTTTTCAAAATTAACCCCCATTTGATCCGGTTGAAAACGATATTTCTTTTGAGAATAAAACTATATTTTAGAAGAAGTTTTGTTACTTACCGTGCATGATTGACCTCCGTGGTCTGAATACATCAATGCTATATAATTATTGTATCAATTGGTAGAACAATACGTCGGTAAATTCCATTTTTCTTTGGTACAACTCTGAAATTGTCCTGGCCAAGATGGCGGAAGACATACATTTCGGTCATGCGCCACACAACGTCCGATAACTCTTCCCGCTCAACTCTGATTGCAAAGTCGGAAAATATGGACCGAACATCCAATGATTTCCGGGAGCTATTACTGCTTATCCATTGAAACCTTGGCGGCATATCTTTAGAGGAAGGTTCAGATTATTGATATCTGACTGTTAACTTTTTGCGGAAAAGCGGTAAACGAGTTTATAACAATGTTTGTAAACTTTTATATTTTACGTTACGATTTTGACTTTTAAAAAATTCTTAACAATCGGATTGGTAAAATTGAAGACTTTCTGCAAATTTTAAGCCATGCATGAAGAATATTGGTCCAGGGATAGCTCCCGGAATTATTTTTGAAAATGGGCTGTTCGTTGACACATAAATCAAGATGGCGTCCGATTTTCTCGAAACGACTTCACTTTGGACGTTCAGTAGTAGTACCCAATCATATTTTTAATGCTTATAACTACCAAATTAATAAAGTTCTAGTTTTCAAGTTTTATCTGATATATTTTTTATCACGAAATAATAAATTTTAGGTGTTTTTCTAATGAAATGAAAAAGGTGAAAATTCGGGTTTTTCTACTCCGACAGAAAATAATAACGCTATCGACGACTACGTTTGTCCTCCCTAGTACAAGCATAAATTGTGAAACTGTAATACAAATCTAAGACAATAGTTTGATTCCTGAGCAACACAACTCAACATTTTTGCAAACATATTTAAAATGCAAATGCAAACAACTTTTTGACAATTTGATTTAAATAAGTTGCCTTGTCTTGTCTGGCAAACACGCCCACATGCTATTTTGAACTTTGTTTTGCCAAGTACAAAGATATGCCGCACCCACAAATGTTAAAACTGCAAAAATTGTTTACATAGTAAATTAACCTACCTGTCTTGTTCATCCGAGTTTCCAAATATTTGAACTTCTGGTACTCTTTCATATGTAAATTCTATACATATTCAAGTAGTATTTAAACTGTTCGCTTATAAGTCCAAATAGTTAACTTATTTTAAAAGTATGTTAATATCACTCATACGAAACATGTTGTTGACAATTCTATGCATGAAGAAGTTTTGTTTACCTCTGTTGTATTTAGGTCTGAGTTTAATTCCAATATTATTTTTTTTTACTCTTGCGTCAACCGCATAGCACACACACACACACACACACACACACACAACAGGGGCGGATCCAGGGGGGGGGGGGGGGGGGGGGGCGCCTCCCTCCGCAATTTGAAAAAAAAATTTCACACGAAATACCCCAAACATTTCGCACCTTCTCCGCTCGGGTAATTTTTTTAAGTGCGCCCCCCCCCCCCCCCCTAACTTGAAATCCTGGATCCGCCCCTGCACAACCACTACAATCACCATGCATGTAAATGGTCGATATATGTAGCGAGTGGGCGATTTTTCCTAGAGTACAAATGAGGATTTATGTTAGCTGTCTCATGGCGAGAGTATACGTACGTTACTGTTTTATAAGGTGATAATGCATGCCTTCATGTTGAGGGGGCCGTCGAGGTCGTGGTCGTATAGTAGTTGGATTTACAACTACCAATGCAATCAGTACCTATCAACGGCGACCAATGATCATATACACGCTTGCCTCCCTCAAAGGGTTATTGGTAATTAGCGGCAGATCGGTCTTTGTTCTCCAGATACTCTGATTTCATCCAGCAATAAAACCGACGGCCATGATACAATTGGTAAAGACGAGCGCTATAGTATCAACAATATACCGAAGTGTAAATAGCAACAAAGAGAAACAGGTTGACCAAACGATATACAGTACAGTATATTGTATCAGTTCTGTTTTCGTCAGTATTTCTATCATCCTTACTCCTTTTAACCCATTCTGTGGATTGGCACAAACTGGTTAAGATTCTTTAGGGTTAGGGGTTATGGTGTCTAATGCCATTTTCAACAATATTTCAGCTACATCGTGACGGTCAGTTTTATTGATGGAGGAAACAGGAGTACCCGGAGAAAACCACCGACCTGTTGCAAGTCACTGACAAACTTTATAGCATAATGTTGTATAGAGTACACCTCGCCCGAGTGGGATTCGAACTCACAACTTTAGTTGTGATATGCACTGATGGCATATGTAGTTATATATCCAACTACCATGCGATCACGACCACGACTGCCACAACGTTCTTTAGTACAAATTAAAGTCACAAGGAAAGGGATTTTTAATATATAGTCAAACCATTATGTTGTGTCTATCAGTAGGAATCTCTGGAAACCTCTTCACATAGAAAGACAGAATGATAAGAATGAAACGTGAATATGAAATATTTGACATACTATATATATAGTTATATCACTGTTCTATTTCTGGGACGTAAACAGGACTCCAACGTGACATCTGTCAAAAATGTTCAAGGTTGCTTTTAAAGACGTAAGTACTAAAAATAATGAACCTACCTACTGAACCATACTTTTTGGAAAGCTAAAAATTTACTTCATTTATAAAGTAGCTGGACAAAAATCCAGAAGGGCTATATCAAATTGAACTATGTAGTATGCCTCTCAGACACCGGCTCTTCCTGTCATGTGGTCACTGATCGTACTTGTAAACAAAAAAGCTGACTGAAATGTGCCTGTTTCTTATATAAAATACATGTCACCTTGCAGTGCATGTGGTTTCAGCACTAAAAAAAACATCAAAAGTAAACACAATTTTGAAAGTGGTCATTTTCAAACATTCTGTTATCTTATTTAGATGTAGTACGATTTGTAGATGGCCAGAACCATGAAATTTTAAAACCAGCCATTTCCGGATTTTATATTCGTTTCCATCCCGTATATCGGCCCTGTTTTCACATCATACGAAAATATATGACGCTATTTTACTGACAGCAAAAGTTGCCAGATAATCGAGAGTATATTAAAATACAAGAATGGCTTTTAAAACAATCTTATGTACGAAGAATGTTTAACTAGCCATTGTTTGAAAATTCCAATCCTCATATGAATAAAGTCGCTATATCGGAAAATCGATAATAGTACGAAAACCCATCACACGATGCTACTAGTTAATTAAGCACTGTACATTCATTTTAAAGATATTCAATCATAGTGTCGCTTCATCTTTGGTTTAGTTTTCTTTTTTAAATACATGTGTTTAGCAAATTATCAGAATTTTATAATTTTTAGTGGGGTTCGTGTTGCTCAATCCTATGTTGTCCATGTATATACATGTAGTGCTTTGTGAATGCTAGACACTTCGGCACCGGGACAAATCGGCACCAGGACACTTCGGCACCTGTGTGAGACATTTCGGTACCAAGACAAATCGGCACCCGGACAATTCGGCACCCCAATTAGACAAATCGGCACCTCAAAAAGACAAATCGGCACTTGTGTTTTTTTTATGTAGTCTTGGCAGTGGCATTATTCTGGAGTCTTTTCAACCAGATTTTTTTTAACCTCCTTTCTTACAAGGGACATTGTGAAATTGAAAGAAGCTTTTCTGCCCCATCCATTTTATCATGTTTCTGGGCTTTTACTCAAAGTTTTCTCAATATGGCTTGCACACGCTTTAGGAAGTGGTATAGATTCTAAAAACAATAAAAATCCATACACAGTAATTTCCTTTTCATATATGTTTCATAGGTACCCAATTTGTGGACCCCCCTTTTTTAATTTTTTTTATTAATTCATCACTTTTGTGGGACATTTTCATTATAAACAGTGTTGAACAACTTCAAACATTACCAAAAAGTCAATACGAGATCGATATAAGCCCATTTCTAAAAACCCTCCTTTACTAATAGAATAGAGTAAAGGAGGGTTTTTGTGTTTTTAGAAATGGGCTTATATCGATCTCGGATTGAGTTTCTGGTAATGTTTGAAGTTGTTCAACACTGTTTATAATGAAAACGTTCCACAAAAGTGATGAATTTTAAAAAAATTAAATAAAAGGGGGGTGGGGGGTGGGGGGCAGGGTCCACAAACGGGTACCTATGATATGTTTATAGATCAAACAATCACCAATGCAAACACAAGCTGTAAACATTTGATCACTGCTTTTGATCTTAATTAAGAGAGTTAATTATGGCTTCTTTTAAAGAATATTTAAATAAATTATGTTTTGATTGCATTTAAAGATCATTGATGTGTTTTTTTTTAACTTTCGTTGATTTTATTTTGAAAAAGGTAATCACGTTTGTTTGAAAGAAAATGCGGTGCCGATTTGTCCTGATACCGAACTTTCTTGGTGCCGAACTGTCTTTTTCAACGGTGCCGAAATGTCTTTTTCAACGGGTGCCGAACTGTCTTGTTTCCGTGCTTTGTAAGATCGTTGCTTGTTCTTTTTATTTTGGCCATTGCATTGTCTATCTTTCTTCGATTTACGCTTTTTGATTACCTCTTTGGTATCTGCACACTTTATACATGGATAGTGAAATGATAACTGTTATCATATTTACTTTCGCGTTAACCCCTGTTTTTTGTGGAGTTAATGTTGCTCAATTTTTAGTTGTCTGTGTTGTGTTTTGCAGACCAGTGTTTGTCATTTTGTCCTTTGTATTGTGTCCTTTTTCGATTTACATCTGATGATTACACCCTTGATATCTTCAAACTTATCTTACTAGGAAAGAAACTTTATGACAAAAGAGATGATTTCAATTTTCTCATTGTGAATTTCCCATTTATATGTAGCAACATTCTAGCATTATTTGCATATGGAGTACATCTCTCAGTTGTTCCGATATTCCAGAGCTTGTGGTTTCTATCATGATTTCCTTGATAGAGGGTTGCTGCTAACAAGGAAGCTACTGAACCAAAGATTCCTAGTGGTTAAGTTGAAGTCATCACTTATCGAGTTTTCTGCTGCCACCATCACTTGTTGAACCATTACGGAGTATCTGTGACACAAATGACCAAGTATATGTTGATTGTCATAATCACCATCCAGTCCTTTCCTCATTCATGACTTATCACCGGGTTTGTAGTGAGAGTAACAGGACGGGTGCCACATGTGGAGCAAAAACTGCCTACCTTTCCGGAGCACCTGAATTTGACTCCATTTTTTACTTATCTTAGTTGGATTGGTGTTGTTCATGTTTTCATATTAAATGACTTCATGTTTTAAGTTCTGTGTTGTGATGTCTGCTACGATTTTGGTGTAAAAATGAGGTTTGATTCATATTGACTCCCATATGTTTGCATGGGGTTAATGTTTTATTTACTTTATTTGTATTTATTGACTTGTACTGGTGTCCAACACGATTTCCATGTCGTGATGATGCTCGTTTCGTTTAACAGTACCATGACAGGTGTCAAATGTTGGGCAGGAACTACTACCCTTCTAAAGCACCTGAGTTTTCTGTGTAATGTTTTATAGATCGTTTGTCCTTTTGTCCTTTTTTCTTTGGTCATTGTATTGTCTGTCCTTTGATATACGGCTTCTGATTACTGAGACCTTTGGTATCTTGTGGTCATTGTATTGTCTGTCCTTCTTTGATATACGGCTTCTGATTACTGAGACCTTTGGTATCTTGTGGTCATTGTATTGTCTGTCCTTCTTTGATATACGGCTTCTGATTACCGAGACCTTTGGTATCTTGTGGTCATTGTATTGTCTGTCCTTCTTTGATATACGGCTTCTGATTACTGAGACCTTTGGTATCTTGTGGTCATTGTATTGTCTGTCCTTCTTTGATATATGGCTTCTGATTACTGAGACCTTTGGTATCTTGTGGTCATTGTATTGTCTGTCCTTCTTTGATATATGGCTTCTGATTACTGAGACCTTTGGTATCTTGTGGTCATTGTAATGTCTGTCCTTTGATATACGGCTTCTGATTACTGAGACCTTTGGTATCTTGTGGTCATTGTATTGTCTGTCCTTCTTTGATATATGGCTTCTGATTACTGAGACCTTTGGTATCTTGTGGCCATTGTATTGTCTGTCCTTCTTTGATATAAGGCTTCTGATTACTGAGACCTTTGGTATCTTCAAATTTTCTTACAACTGTCCAGGCTTGAACCCTTAATATCTAGTAGTCAAGATATAGCTGTAGTAATGCTTAAATAAAAATATAACAAGCACAATGGGTAACTAGGTGATACATGTCTCCTACAGTTTAACATATCATTTGAAGTAGATGAAATCATCTTCCATCCATTTGCATAAAAATGGTAGCCATAGGCCATCTTGACTTTTGTGTAAATGATTAGAACTAAACCTGTTTCTGCTCTTTTCAGTAAAATTTGAGAGTTGTTTTTGATGTTTTGACATAATGTATGTGCATTGTCTGAAAAATATATTTTAACTCGCTGTGAAACAAGCCTCAAAGACTCGCTTTCATTTGTGTTATTAATTTTTTTTTTATTGTTTGTTTGATGGTGTTTAACGCCACTTTCAACAATATTTCAGCTATATCGTGGTGGTCAGTTTTATTGGTGGAGGAAACCGGAGAACCCGGAGAAAACCAATGACCTGTTGCAAGTCACTGACAAACTTGATCACATAATGTTGTATGCCTCGCCCTGATCGAGATTCGAACTCACAACATCAGTGGCGATAGGCACTGATTACATAGGTAGTTGTAAATCCAACTACCATACGATCACGGCCATGACGGCCCCAAATAAATTTTATATTTACCAACAATATACATACAGTTAAACCTGCTTTAGTGACCACCTCTATTTAGCAATAACTTGTGTTATGTGACCTTAATTTTTTTTTCCCTTCACAGTGTATTTCATATCAATTAAACCTGTATTAAGCGAACACCTGTCTTATGTAACCATATTTCACTGTTCCCTTGGAAGGTCACATAAGACAGGTTTGACTGTATATTGAAAATACCTTACTCAATTTTATGAATGGAAGACCTTTTTTATTCATGCCTCATCTTTTATATTTGGTTTGATTTGTGATAGATTATTTCAGTTAGAAGGTTGGTGTCTAACAAGGAAGCTCCTGCACCCAGTGTTTCTAGAGGTTAAATTACTTTAAGTTCATGATCAGTTACTTCACTTAGAACATTTTACTTGGTTAACCATTGGGGAATATCTGTGTTTTATGCTATACTGTTTTTCCTATCAGAATAAACAATTGGAATTTGAAATTACAATTGATGAGTAAGCGTGATGGATAAACAACTTGTACAAACAAATAAATATTTAGGAGTATTTAAATGGCAACTTCAATATATTGAAATCTTGTATAAACCATAATTCTGTATAAACTAAGCTCTTTGTAAACAGAAATCTGTGTAAACCCAATATCTCCAACCTTTGTGCAAATTTAATCTATTGCTTCCATATAATTAGGACATAAATTCTACTTAGGCTGGTTTCATTTCACAATACAATTCATAGTTTATGATACATATTCATTATTTGAATTTACAGTTCCTACATAATGTAACTATCATTTAAACTAAGTTTCTCCTCCATCAGAAATGTTTTGTCTATCCTGTTTAGGCCCTTTAATTTTCTTGCTCCCAAAGATTTTAAAATGATTTGTCTTTCCAATCTTTTAACTTTGACCCATTGATGGTTATTCCTGAAAAGTGTCTTGGACAATAAATTAGATATGAACATTTTTAATCACAAAATGACTATAAAAGAAGTGCATACACATAGTCTACATTTGCAATACCTGGTTGATAATTTTCATTTCAATTTCCTTATTTAACAAACAATACTTGTGACTTTTAACATCATAATAATAAAGTGGATCCTGTATAACATCCACATTAAATGCTTCCTGTTTAAGTGTCATCTTCTGCTGTTTAAAAGTAGACGTTATATCTAATGTTTGTCTAAACCGTAAGAATCGTGGAATGGCATAACTGGACAATTCATTAGCACACTGTTCTTTAATCTTCAATATCATTTCTTCACTTGGCATTTTTCTCTCCGATTTGCCTAATGTTATTGCTGCCATACCAGCTCGCCCTTCACAACCTGAAAGTATAATGATCAAATGAAAACACAAAATACTACACCGGTACATTTGGAACAGTTCCAAAATCCATTAGAAAAATCATACCAGAGGCTCTCAAGAGCCTGTATCGTTCACCTGGTAATAAAAAAAAACAATTGGTCCTATGTAAAAACTATGTCCTGCGTCATCTTGGAATTACGATCAACATAAAAAACACAAAGTTTGTAAAGGACCTTCCAATGATTGATGCACAGTTTAGGTTCAATCAGTGCAATAGCTTCAGAGAAGAATATATTTCTGTATTTTCCCCATATGGTTCTGTGTTAATACTATGACCTGTGGTGGCAGCCATCTTGGATTTCCGATCGGCATAAAAAACAGGACCTTCCAATGATCATTCCTGGGCAGTTTGGTTTCAACTGTCCAAGTGGTTTCAGAGAAGAAGCATTTTGAAACATTTTTCCCATAGGGTCCAATGTTAAACTAAGTCCTGCCGTAGCCGCCATTTTGAATTTCATATCAGAATAAAAAACGTAAAGTTTGTAGAGGACCATCCAATGTACACACATATGGACAGTTTGGCTTTAATCATATTTGTAGTTTCTGAGAAGAAGGCATTTGAACATTTTCCCATAGGGTTCAATGTTAATCTATGTCCTGCGGTGGTGGCCATCTTGGATTTCCGATCGGCATAAAAAACACACACCTTGTAGAGGACCTTCCAATGATCATTCCTGGGCAGTTTGGTTTCAATTATCCAAGTGGTTTCAGAGAAGAAGCGTTTTGAAACATTTTTCCCATAGGGTCCAATGTTAAACTAAGTCCTGCCGTAGCCGCCATTTTGAATTTCATATCGGAACAAAAAACGTAAAGTTTGTAGAGGACCATCCAATGTACACACATATGGACAGTTTGGCTTTAATCATATTTGTAGTTTCTGAGAAGAAGGCATTTGAACATTTTCCCATAGGGTCCAATGTTAATCTATGTCCTGCGGTGGTGGCCATCTTGGATTTCCGACCAGCATAAAAAACAGAAAATTTGTAGAGGACCTTCCAATGATCATTCCTGGGCAGTTTGGTTTCAATTATCCAAGTGGTTTCAGAGAAGAAGCGTTTTGAAACATTTTTCCCATAGGGTCCAATGTTAAACTAAGTCCTGCCGTAGCCGCCATTTTGAATTTCATACCAGAACAAAAAACGTAAAGTTTGTAGAGGACCATCTAATGAACATTCATGTACAGTTTGGCTTTAATCATATTTGTAGTTTCTGAGTAGAAGGCATTTGAATATTTTCCCATAGGGTCCAATGTTAATCTATGTCCTGCGGTGGCGGCCATCTTGGATTTCCGACCGGCATAAAAAACAGAAAATTTGTAGAGGACCTTCCAATGATCATTCCTGGGCAGTTTAGTTTCAACTGTCCAAGTGGTTTCAGAGAAGAAGCATTTTGAAACATTTTTCCCATAGGGTCCAATGTTAAACTAAGTCCTGCCGTAGCCGCCATTTTGAATTTCATACCAGAACAAAAAACGTAAAGTTTGTAGAGGACCATCTAATGAACATTCATGTACAGTTTGGCTTTAATCATATTTGTAGTTTCTGAGTAGAAGGCATTTGAACATTTTCCCATAGGGTCCAATGTTAATCTATGTATTGCGGTGGTGGCCATCTTGGATTTCCGATCGGCATAAAAAACAGAAACTTTGTAGAGGACCTTCCAATGATCATTCCTAGGCAGTTTGGTTTCAATTATCCAAGTGGTTTCAGAGAAGAAGCGTTTTGAAACATTTTTCCCATAGGGTCCAATGTTAAACTAAGTCCTGCCGTAGCCGCCATTTTGAATTTCATACCAGAACAAAACACGTAAAGTTTGTAGAGGACCATCTAATGAACATTCATGTACAGTTTGGCTTTAATCATATTTGTAGTTTCTGAGTAGAAGGCATTTGAATATTTTCCCATAGGGTCCAATGTTAATCTATGTCCTGCGGTGGCGGCCATCTTGGATTTCCGACCGGCATAAAAAACATATAATTTGTAGAGGACCTTCCAATGATCATTCCTGGGCAGTTTGGTTTCAACTGTCCAAGTGGTTTCAGAGAAGAAGCATTTTGAAACATTTTTCCCATAGGGTCCAATGTTAAACTAAGTCCTGCCGTAGCCGCCATTTTGAATTTCATACCAGAATAAAAAAACGTAAAGTTTGTAGAGGACCATCTAATGAACATTCATGTACAGTTTGGCTTTAATCATATTTGTAATTTCTGAGTAGAAGGCATTTGAATATTTTCCCATAGGGTCCAATGTTAATCTATGTCCTGCGGTGGCGGCCATCTTGGATTTCTGACCGGCATAAAAAACGGATAATTTGTAGAGGACCTTCCAATGATCATTCCTGGGCAGTTTGGTTTCAACTGTCCAAGTGGTTTCAGAGAAGAAGCATTTTGAAACATTTTTCCCATAGGGTCCAATGTTAAACTAAGTTCTGCCGTAGCCGCCATTTTGAATTTCATATCGGAACAAAAATCCTTAAGATTGTAGAGGACCATCCAATGAACATTCATGTATAGTTTGGCTTTAATCATATTTGTAGTTTCTGAGAAGAAGGCATTTGAACATTTTCCCATAGGGTCCAATGTTAATCTATGTATTGTGGTGGCGGCCATCTTGGATTTCCGATCGGCATAAAAAACATAAAATTTCTAGAGGACCTTCCAATGATCATTCCTAGGCAGTTTGGTTTCAATTATCCAAGTGGTTTCAGAGAAGAAGCGTTTTGAAACATTTTTCCCATAGGGTTCAATGTTAAACTAAGTCCTGCCGTAGCTGCCATTTTGAATTTCATATCGGAACAAAAAACCTTAAGATTGTAGAGGACCATCCAATGAACATTCATGTACAGTTTGGCTTTAATAATATTTGTAGTTTCTGAGAAGAAGGCATTTGAACAATTTCCCATAGGGTCCAATGTTAATCTATGTCCTGCGGTGGCGGCCATCTTGGATTTCCGACCGGCATAAAAAACAGAAAATTTGTAGAGGACCTTCCAATGATCATTCCTGGGCAGTTTGGTTTCAACTGTCCAAGTGGTTTCAGAGAAGAAGCATTTTGAAACATTTTTCCCATAGGGTCCAATGTTAAACTAAGTCCTGCCGTAGCCGCCATTTTGAATTTCATATCGGAACAAAAAACCTTAAGATTGTAGAGGACCATCCAATGAACATTCATGTACAGTTTGGCTTTAATAATATTTGTAGTTTCTGAGAAGAAGGCATTTGAACATTTTCCCATAGGGTCCAATGTTAATCTATGTCCTGCGGTGGCGGCCATCTTGGATTTCCGACCGGCATAAAAAACAGAAAATTTGTAGAGGACCTTCCAATGATCATTCCTGGGCAGTTTGGTTTCAACTGTCCAAGTGGTTTCAGAGAAGAAGCATTTTGAAACATTTTTACCATAGGGTCCAATGTTAAACTAAGTCCTGCCGTAGCCGCCATTTTGAATTTCATATCGGAACAAAAAACCTTAAGATTGTAGAGGACCATCCAATGAACATTCATGTACAGTTTGGCTTTAATCATATTTGTAGTTTCTGAGAAGAAGGCATTTGAACATTTTCCCATAGGGTCCAATGTTAATCTATGTCCTGCGGTGGTGGCCATCTTGGATTTCCGACCAGCATAAAAAACAGAAAATTTGTAGAGGACCTTCCAATGATCATTCCTGGGCAGTTTGGTTTCAATTATCCAAGTGGTTTCAGAGAAGAAGCGTTTTGAAACATTTTTCCCATAGGGTCCAATGTTAAACTAAGTCCTGCCGTAGCCGCCATTTTGAATTTTATACCAGAACAAAAAACGTAAAGTTTGTAGAGGACCATCTAATGAACATTCATGTACAGTTTGGCTTTAATCATATTTGTAGTTTCTGAGTAGAAGGCATTTGAATATTTTCCCATAGGGTCCAATGTTAATCTATGTCCTGCGGTGGCGGCCATCTTGGATTTCCGACCGGCATAAAAAACAGAAAATTTGTAGAGGACCTTCCAATGATCATTCCTGGGCAGTTTAGTTTCAACTGTCCAAGTGGTTTCAGAGAAGAAGCATTTTGAAACATTTTTCCCATAGGGTCCAATGTTAAACTAAGTCCTGCCATAGCCGCCATTTTGAATTTCATACCAGAACAAAAAACGTAAAGTTTGTAGAGGACCATCTAATGAACATTCATGTACAGTTTGGCTTTAATCATATTTGTAGTTTCTGAGTAGAAGGCATTTGAACATTTTCCCATAGGGTCCAATGTTAATCTATGTATTGCGGTGGTGGCCATCTTGGATTTCCGATCGGCATAAAAAACAGAAACTTTGTAGAGGACCTTCCAATGATCATTCCTAGGCAGTTTGGTTTCAATTATCCAAGTGGTTTCAGAGAAGAAGCGTTTTGAAACATTTTTCCCATAGGGTCCAATGTTAAACTAAGTCCTGCCGTAGCCGCCATTTTGAATTTCATACCAGAACAAAACACGTAAAGTTTGTAGAGAACCATCTAATGAACATTCATGTACAGTTTGGCTTTAATCATATTTGTAGTTTCTGAGTAGAAGGCATTTGAATATTTTCCCATAGGGTCCAATGTTAATCTATGTCCTGCGGTGGCGGCCATCTTGGATTTCCGACCGGCATAAAAAACATATAATTTGTAGAGGACCTTCCAATGATCATTCCTGGGCAGTTTGGTTTCAACTGTCCAAGTGGTTTCAGAGAAGAAGCATTTTGAAACATTTTTCCCATAGGGTCCAATGTTAAACTAAGTCCTGCCGTAGCCGCCATTTTGAATTTCATACCAGAATAAAAAAACGTAAAGTTTGTAGAGGACCATCTAATGAACATTCATGTACAGTTTGGCTTTAATCATATTTGTAATTTCTGAGTAGAAGGCATTTGAATATTTTCCCATAGGGTCCAATGTTAATCTATGTCCTGCGGTGGCAGCCATCTTGGATTTCTGACCGGCATAAAAAACGGAAAATTTGTAGAGGACCTTCCAATGATCATTCCTGGGCAGTTTGGTTTCAACTGTCCAAGTGGTTTCAGAGAAGAAGCATTTTGAAACATTTTTCCCATAGGGTCCAATGTTAAACTAAGTTCTGCCGTAGCCGCCATTTTGAATTTCATATCGGAACAAAAATCCTTAAGATTGTAGAGGACCATCCAATGAACATTCATGTATAGTTTGGCTTTAATCATATTTGTAGTTTCTGAGAAGAAGGCATTTGAACATTTTCCCATAGGGTCCAATGTTAATCTATGTATTGTGGTGGCGGCCATCTTGGATTTCCGATCGGCATAAAAAACAAAAATTTCTAGAGGACCTTCCAATGATCATTCCTAGGCAGTTTGGTTTCAATTATCCAAGTGGTTTCAGAGAAGAAGCGTTTTGAAACATTTTTCCCATAGGGTTCAATGTTAAACTAAGTCCTGCCGTAGCTGCCATTTTGAATTTCATATCGGAACAAAAAACCTTAAGATTGTAGAGGACCATCCAATGAACATTCATGTACAGTTTGGCTTTAATAATATTTGTAGTTTCTGAGAAGAAGGCATTTGAACAATTTCCCATAGGGTCCAATGTTAATCTATGTCCTGCGGTGGCGGCCATCTTGGATTTCCGACCGGCATAAAAAACAGAAAATTTGTAGAGGACCTTCCAATGATCATTCCTGGGCAGTTTGGTTTCAACTGTCCAAGTGGTTTCAGAGAAGAAGCATTTTGAAACATTTTTCCCATAGGGTCCAATGTTAAACTAAGTCCTGCCGTAGCCGCCATTTTGAATTTCATATCGGAACAAAAAACCTTAAGATTGTAGAGGACCATCCAATGAACATTCATGTACAGTTTGGCTTTAATAATATTTGTAGTTTCTGAGAAGAAGGCATTTGAACATTTTCCCATAGGGTCCAATGTTAATCTATGTCCTGCGGTGGCGGCCATCTTGGATTTCCGACCGGCATAAAAAACAGAAAATTTGTAGAGGACCTTCCAATGATCATTCCTGGGCAGTTTGGTTTCAACTGTCCAAGTGGTTTCAGAGAAGAAGCATTTTGAAACATTTTTCCCATAGGGTCCAATGTTAAACTAAGTCCTGCCGTAGCCGCCATTTTGAATTTCATATCGGAACAAAAAACCTTAAGATTGTAGAGGACCATCCAATGATCATTCATGTACAGTTTGGCTTTAATCATATTTGTAGTTTCTGAGAAGAAGGCATTTGAACATTTTCCCATAGGGTCCAATGTTAATCTATGTCCTGCGATGGCGGCCATCTTGGATTTCCGATCGGCATAAAAAACAGTAACTTGGTAAAGGACATTCCAATGATCATTCCTTTACAGTTTGGGTTCAGTCAGTTCATTAGTTTCGGAGAAGAAGATCTTTGAAATTTCAGCCAATCAGAGCATATTATTGGCCCTGGCAGCCATATTGAATATCAGACTGGAACGAAAAACAGTAACTTTGTAGAGGACCATCCAAGGAACATTCCTGCTAAGTTCGGTTCCAATCGGCCAAGTGGTTTCGGAGAAGAAGCTTGAAATGTGAAAAGTTTACAGACGACAGACGACAGACGACGGACGCCAAGTGATGGCAATAGTTCACATGGACCTTTGGTCCAGGTGAACTAAAAACGAGGAAAATTAGAGATACCACTACCACAAAAATACATTATTAAAACTAATCTGCCATCACACTTGTCGTTTTTATATGTGTAAATAAAAGTAGTCACATCTAGCTCTCAAAATATACATTTCTTGTGTCATCTTCATAACAGATCATGCTATAATAATCGAACTGCATCGGTGGTGTAATGATTAGCATGCTTGCTGTGAGTGTGTAATGATTAGCATGCTTGCTGCGAGTGTGTAATGATTAGCATGCTTGCTGCGAGTGTGTAATGATTAGCATGCTTGCTGTGAGTGTGTAATGATTAGCATGCTTGCTGCGAGTGTGTAATGATTAGCATGCTTGCTGCGAGTGTGTAATAATTAGCATGCTTGCTGTGAGTGTGTAATGATTAGCATGCTTGCTGTCAGTGTGTAATGATTAGCATGCTTGCTGCGAGTGTGTAATGATTATCATGCTCGCCGCGATTGTGTAATGATTAGCATGCTCTCCGCGAGTGTGTAATGATTAGCTTGCTCGCCTCGAGTGTGTTAGATCGTGAGTTTGAGCCCTGATCGGGTCGAGCCTAAGACTATAAAATTGGTATTTGTTGCTTCTCCACTAAGCATGCGGCATTAAGGATAATGTGTCCCAGTGGGGCGACATGTCTATCTGCAGACTGTTGTTTCAGCAAGCTAGCACTATAAACATCTAATTAAGTGTGTTGGTCTAGTACAAAGCGGACCTCATCATCATCTCATTGAAAATTAACTTTTTTTCGACATGATATAGCTGAAAAATTGCTGAGTTGGCATTAAACAACAATCTCTATAATAATCGAAAAAATATGCAAAGGTCACTTAATTTTCTTATCTATATACCAAGATGAGATGGGAAAAAGAATAGGACTTTATGAGAAGGACTCATTCATTACAGAATTTGTAAATATTCATGTTAATCAAGCAGGGAATTCGTCATAAATTATATTCTAAATGAACATTGAATATCTATGTATAATATAATAAAATCATATAAAAAAACAAGGCAATGTCATAACGACACCATGCCCTGCCCCCACATATTTTAAACTGAACAGTTTTGATAGTGCAGCTACAATGCATCTTTGAGTTAACAGTTTGCTAACACTATACCACTGTCTGTAAGAAAAGATTATCCAGCTCCAAAACTATACTGTAATTACCATAATTTTTAGACAAAAATCTACTGTGTTCAAAGGACACTATGCCCTTCCAAATAATATGGTAGACTACACTTCAGGACCAATCATCGTATCATATATGATAGCCATTTGACCAGCAACCTCATGATCAGAGGAGCTGTATTCACAAATCATAACTACAGTCAAACAAACCTGCTTTAGTGACCACCTCTATTAAGCAATAACCTGTATTATGGGACCTTATTTTTTTTCCATTCACATTGCATTTCATATCAATTAAACCTGTATTAAGCGACCACCTGTCTTATGTGACCATATTTCACTGTTCCCTTGGAAGGTCACATAAGACAGGTTTGACTGTATATTGAAAATTCATGAAGAAGTTAAATTCCCATAACTTCTACAAAAATTGTGAATCAAAATGGCAGGATATTATGATCAGCAACAGATCATGGGCAATCACCCTATCAAATATGAAACGACCACAGAGAAGTTACATTCATAATGTGAAACGGGATGGATGAAGGGACAAACCAAAAAAATATATGCCCCCATACTTTCATACGCGTGGTAAAAAAACCTTTACGTCATTGTAATACGTTTTCTCTATGACTATCGGATGGTAATGGTGATTGGTTATCTATAGTAATTCTGAAGTGTATATCGTCTCATGAGAATAAAACTTAAATGAACATACCTGGAACAGAAACTCCATAAACACAGGTATCTGTTATAAATGGTAATTCTGATATAATATTTGCTATTTCTGTAGTTGAAACATTTTCACCCTTCCACCTGAAAAAAAGAACAGGTAGGAGATGCCAAAGGGGTAATCAGAAGCTGTAAATCGAAGGACAAGCGATATTATCCCAGGCTTGATAAAAATGTCTGCTGTTGATTGGTCAATGACCTGTGAGCACAAAACCTTTTAGTTACCTAAGTCATGGGGTATCTTTACGTTACTATACATGTTACTATACATGTCAAACTCAAATAATCTCAAAGCGCTTTGCATTCCACACAGAGAAGTGAGGACACAATTCTTGAAAAAAATTAAAAAACGTCCCTATAAATACAAAAAAACCAACAATGCAGCCAATTATATCGAGAGATTTAATATACCTCCTGTATCAATAGCCATGTTTACCATGTAGTGTAATATTTGTTGATTCACGCTACATGAAACTTTGTTTTTGATGTTATTTCAAATTTGTGTTTTCATAGAAATGGTCAAGTTAACCGTTGCTTGAATACAAACATTTTAAAATCATTTTGCATTTTAGTTTTCATCTGAATTCTTAATTTGTTTTATTGTACCACCAGCTCACTCAATACACAAGTTCTCACTAATAGAATTCTTGACCCTATTATTATTAGGGAACGACCATTTAACTTGAAGGGGGGGGGTTATGGTTTTTTTTCTAAAAAATTATTCTGATTCCCAATGTTGCTGAAAAAAATATTCTGATTTCGGTGGAGGGAAAAAAAAAAAATCTGATTCAGAGTTTTTGTCATATAATCTAATGTTAAATTCTGGGAAAAAATTTCGCGCTTTGCGCGACAAAAAAATAAATATTCTAACTTTTGTGCTGTCCGAAAAAAAAATTCTGAACGAAACAAAAAACCATAACCCCCTCCTTCAAGTTAAATGGTCGGTCCCTTACTGGTGATGACATACATATTGTACCTCTATCCACGTGATAATACATGCCAAATACAAAAAACTAAATCACATCAAAACAAGACTGAGAAACATTGAAAATTGGCTAATTGTAGGTTGATACCAAAAGTATCTCCCTACAATTTGTAAAGATGCATCAAAATTTTCACCTGAGCTAGGGCATTACATTACAAAAAGAACAGAAAAATCCACTACAAATGTATAAATCAGTTTTTGTCTTCAAACAGGGATAAAATCGTTATCTACGTGTCAGCTCATGCATATGGCTATTGAGATTTTACCACCCTTCAGCACTTCTGTATAGAAGTGCTTGATGGCGGTACAATCTCAATGCCCACATGTAGACAACTGATATAATGACCCAAAAAAAAGACGAAAAGATAAATAATGGTCCATTTTTTGCAAACATTTCTTTTTGCATTTACTGAATCATAATTTGATTTTGAGAGTTTGTATTTTATTGTTGTTGCATTTTATATTAAAAAAACCATAAATGGATAAATATTTACATCAATATAGTATCTGACTGTGAAGACAATTGTGAGAGATATACTAACTAGAGGCTCCCAGGAGCCTGTAATCGCTCACCTGGTTTTCAATTTGACATCTAAAGTTGATAGAAAATGGGGGTGTTACACATAATTTTGAAAGTGGGCCACCCAAAGATCATTTCAACTCAAATTTCTGAGCAAAAGATTTTGATGTGATTTTTATCTCATAATATTCCTAAACGGAATAAACTGGCTGAAAAAATCTCACAGAAAAACCCAGAATATATGTTAAACTACTCATTGCCATATAGTTGCAGTTAAAATTTGAGTTCATTTTGATTTGTAATAAAGTGGAAATTGACAACTAAAGAAATTTCTATTTTTAGTAACAGCAGCCATTTTGAATGGAGGGCGGGGCTGTCGGACACAATATTGAAAGGGGACCACCCAAGGACCATCCCAGCCAAATTTGCTTTAATTTGGTTCAGCGGTTTCAGAGGAGAAGATTTAAATGTGATCTTTTATCAAAATATGTCTAATTTGTATAATCAGTATAAATCGGTTGAAAGAAAAAATTCATAGAAAAACCCAGAATATATGTTAATCTACTCATTGTCATGTAGCTGCAGTTAAAATTTGAGCTCATTTTGATTTATAATAAAGCAGCAATGGACAATTGAAGAAATTTCTATTTTTAGTAACAGCAGCCATCTTGAATGGAGGGTGGAGCTGTCGGACACAATATTGAAATGGGACTACCCAAGGACTATCCCTGCCAGGTTTGGTTTAATTTGGTTCAGCGGTTTCAGAGGAAAAGATTTAAATGTGATCTTTTATCAAAATATGCCTAATTTGCATAATCGGTATAAATCGGCTGAAAGAAAAATTTCACAGAAAAACCCAGAATATATGTTAAACTATTCCTTGCCATGTAGCTGCAGTTAAAATTTGAGCTCATTTTGACTTATACTAAAGCAGCAATGGACAATTGAAGAAATTTCTATTTTTAGTAACAGCAGCCATCTTGAATGGAGGGCGGGGCTGTCGGACACAATTTTGAAAGGGAACCACCCAGGGACCATCCCTGCCAGGTTTGGTTTAATTTGGTTCAGCGGTTTCAGAGGAGAAGATTTAAATGTGATATTTTATCAAAATATGCCTAATTTGCATAATCGGTATATATCGGCTGAAAGAAAAATTTCACAGAAAAACCCGCAATATATGTTAAACTACTCCTTGCCATGTAGCTGCAGTTAAAATTTGAGCTCATTTTGACTTATACTAAAGCAGCAATGAACAATCAAAATTTCATCCCCCCTTTTTTCTATTTTTAGCTTGGCGGCCATCTTGGTTGGAAGTCGGGATCACCGGACACAAATTTGGAAGGGGGCCATCCAAGGACCATTCCACCAAAGTTTGGTTCAAATTGGCCCTGTGGCTTCAGAGGAGTTGATTAAAATGTGAAAAGTTAACGGACGGACGGACGACAGACGACGGACGCTCAGTGGTGACAATAGCTCACCTGACCCTTTGACCCTTTGGGTCAGGTGAGCTAAAAATGTGTTGTGCACACTAAATTAAATATCTACGTTTTTATTATAGAAATATATTAACTATTAAAAGAGACCCAACTATTTGTAATTCTGAGTGGGCTGTAAATCTGATATAACCCAGCCAGTCTATACATCATAATATATACAGACTGACAATGTGGAATGTTTGCCATAATACAACAAAATAAAACTTGCAATGTGATTGTAAATCAACAGATTAAATTACCTAGTACAATGGATATTTTCACTTTTACCCATATTTTGTCCTTAGGGAATGACCATTTAACTTGAAGGGGGGGGGGGGGGTTGTTTTTATTTTTTTTTTTAAATATTCTGATTCCCAATGTTGCTGAAAAAAATATTCTGATTTTGGTGGAGGAAAAAAAAAATAATCTGATTCAGAGTTTTTGTCATATAACCTAACGTTAAATTGTGGAAAAAAATTTCGTGCTTTGCGCAACAAAAAAAATAAATATTCTAACTCTTGTATTGACTGTCCGAAAAAAAAATTCTGAACGAAACAAAAAACCATAACCCCCCCTTCAAGTTAAATGGTCGGCCCCTTATAGACTGACAAGATTTTTATCTGACTTTATTACGAGAAACACAGCAGGTGTTTTATTAGAAACAGGAGCTGCTTACCCTTCGTGGGTACCTTAGTTCACCTTTGTTTTTTTTGGTGGAGTCAATGTTGCTCATCTTTTTAGGTTTCCGTGTTGTGTTTTTTATTTTGTTTTTGTTTATGTCTTTGTTCCATGTCTTGTGCCCAATGTTGCCAGTATCTCTGGATTGTCCATTCTTGATTGCCCCTTCGGTTTTCTCTAACGTTTATTTATTATCTTGTACAATCTGTTATGCAATCAATACTTTTAATGTATATTTAACAAACTGGTACATGAGTAAATTCTAAGTCTAATTAAGGCCCGTTTACATGATCAAACTTTGACAAAGTTCTTTGATCGTGTAAACCTGCATCAAAAACTTTGTCAAAGAACTTTGATGGATTTTGACGGAATAGAAACCCATCCTATTTTTCTAAAACTTTTGACAGACTTTGATGGGAATTGACCAATCAAAACATCTCTTCGGAATCAAGATCTAATTCAGCCATTTTGATTGTCTTTGAATTTACCGCAGAAAGGTAACATGGGATAAAAACAGGTTTTATTAGTGGAAGATATATTGGAGATAACATTAGATTAATCTATGATATGCTACAATTAACAGAAGATATATTGGAGATAACATTAGATTAATCTATGATATGCTACAATTAACAGAAGATACATTGGAGATAACATTAGATTAATCTATGATATGCTACAATTAACAGAAGATATATTGGAGATAACATTAGATTAATCTATGATATGCTACAATTAACAGAAGATATATTGGAGATAACATTAGATTAATCTATGATATGCTACAATTAACAGAAGATATATTGGAGATAACATTAGATTAATCTATGATATGCTACAATTAACAGAAGATATATTGGAGATAACATTAGATTAATCTATGATATGCTACAATTAACAGAAGATATATTGGAGATAACATTAGATTAATCTATGATATGCTACAATTAACAGAAGATATATTGGAGATAACATTAGATTAATCTATGATATGCTACAATTAACAGAAGAAAACAACATACCTGGTTTGTTACTTTTGATAGACTTTGAAAAGGCATTTGATTCTATATCTTGGGACTTTCTTTTATCTGTATTAAAAATTTTCAACTTTGGGGAATCTATTATAAACTGGGTTAACGTATTTTATAATAATATATCATCAGCAGTCATTCAGGGTGGTAATCTTTCATAATTTTTTCAAATAGGCCGTGGTTGTAGACAAGGGGATCCGTTATCGCCATATCTTTTTATTTTATGTGCAGAAATTTTAGCCATTAAGATACAGGGTAATACAAATATTGGTGGTATAAATGTGACAAGGATTGAACATAAGTTATCACAGTTTGCAGATGACACATCATTAATTTTAGATGGCAGTGAAAAGTCTCTAAATGAAGCTTTACTTGAATTAGATTGGTATGCAAAACTCTCTGGGCTAAACATTAATTTTACTAAGGGAACGACCATTTAACTTGAAGGGGGGGGGGGGGGGGGGGGGTTATGGTTTTTTTCTAAAAAAATATTCTGATTCCCAATGTTGCTGTAAAAAATATTCTGATTTTGGTGGAGGAAAAAAAATATAATCTGATTCAGAGTTTTTGTCATGTAACCTAATGTTAAATTCTGGAAAAAAAATTTGTGCTTTGCGCAACAAAAAAAATAATATTCTAACTCGTGATGATATATTATTATATATCCGAAAAAAAAATTCTGAACGAAACAAAAAACCATAACCCCCCTCCTTCAAGTTAAATGGTCGGTCCCTAAGACACAAGTAGTATGGATTGGGAGTAAAAAATACAGTAATGACACTTTAGGTCAGCACAAAAACTTATCCTGGGGTAAAACATCTTTCAAGCTATTGGGTATTAATTTTGATGTTGATTTGGATAAAATTGTAAATATTAATTATAATGAGAGAACTTTGCAAATAAAAAAACTAATTAAGATATGGTCAAAAAGGAATCTTACTGTCATTGGAAAGATTACTGTTGTGAAAACTCTGATTTTACTGGTCTTAAATCACCTAATCATTACATTGCCTAATCCTACTCAAAACATCTTAAAGAAGGTGAATGAGCTTATTTTTACCTTTATATGGAGTTCACCTGTGCACAGAGTTAAAAAGGAATTGTTACAAAAAGACTTCTGTGAAGGAGGATTAAAAATGATTAATCTAAATTTATTTATTTTAGCCCTAAAAACAACCTGGGTAAGAAAGCTATTTTGAACTGAATGTAAATGGGATAATATCTTATTTTCGACAATAAATCAAGAAAAATTATTCAATTTTGGTAATGGTTATACTTCTTACATAAAAGTAAATGTTGTAAAAAATAAATTTTGGAAAGATGTGTTCCATGCTTGGAACACCTTTACTGATACAGAAGAAAACTTTACATGGGAATATTTTTTGTCTTCCCCACTGTGGATGAACAAAACTATAAAAATAGAAAACAAACCAGTATTCTATGAAGACTGGTTAAGAAAAGGTATTTGTTTTGTTAATGATATTATGTCAGAAGATGGAAAATTTCTCTTCATTGATCAATTAGAGGCAAAATTTAACATTTCCAAAAATATTATGAAATTTAATAGTATAATTTCAGCTGTTAGACATGCTAGAAAACAGAATGTGTATAATAGTTATAAGCTACTTACTCTATTTATTCCTTCATTTGTTAAGACCATTTTGAAGAGTACAAGGGGAACTATTTAAGATATGTATTTGTTACTAATAAGGAATAACATAGTAAATGGTCTGAAAAAGTGGGAGGAAATTTTAGCCTTAGGTTTAGGGACCGACCATTTAACTTGAAGTGGGGGGGTTATGGTTTTTTGTTTCGTTCAGAATTTTTTTTTCTGACAACACAAGAGTTAGAATATTTATTTTTTTTGTCACGCAAAGCGCGAATTTTTTTTCCAGAATTTAACATTAGGTTATATGACAAAAACTCTGAATCAGATTATTTATTTTTTTCCTCCACCAGAATATTTTTTTCAGCAACATTGGGAATCAGAATATTTTTTTAGAAAAAAACCAAACTGTGAGATTGTACAAGCTTTTATTGATGAAATTGATTCTTGGTTATTGTCAAATGGTGTTAGTATTCCATTTACTATGCAATTTTTTCTTTTTGGTGATACTTCAAAATCGTCTCGAGGAGATGTTATCAACCTCATTTTATTACAAATAAAGCAGTATATTTTTAACTGTAAATATTTTCAGAAAAAATTATCATTGGTCACAATGCAGAAGAAAATAGTCACTATATAACATTGAGAAATCTATTGCTATTAAAAATAAACCAGAGGCTCTCAAGAGCCTGTATCGTTCACCTGGTTATAAAAAGAACCAATTGGTCCTATGTAAAAACCATGTCCTGCAGTGGTAGTCATCTTGGAATTCCGATATAAAAAACACAAAGTTTGTAAAGGACCTTCCAATGATTGATGCACAGTTTAGGTTCAATCAGTGCAATAGCTTCAGAGAAGCACACATTTCTCTATTTTCCCCATATGGTCCTGTGTTAATACTATGACCTGTGGTGGCAGCCATCTTGAATTTTGGATCGGCATAGAAAACACTAACTTTTTAGAGGACCATCAAATGATTATTCCTGGGAAATTTGGTTTCAATTGTCCATGTGGTTTAAGAGAAGAAGCATTTTGAAACATTTTTCCTATAGGGTCCAAAGTTAAACTTAGTCCTGCCGTAGCCACCATTTTGAATTTCATATCGGAACAAAAAACCTAAAGTTTGTAGAGGACCATCCGATGAACATTCCTGTACAGTTTGGCTTTAATCATATTTGAAGTTTCTGAGAAGAAGGCATTTGAACATTATCCCATAGGGTCCAATGTTAATCTATGTCCTGCAGTGGTGGCCATCTTGGATTTACGATCGGCATAAAATTTTTAATTTTGTAGCGGACCTTTCAATGATCATTCTTGGGCAGTTTGGTTTCATTTGTCCCAGTGGTTTCATAGAGGAAGTGTTTTGAGACACTTTTCCCATAGGGTCCAATGTTAAACTAAGTCCTGCTGTAGCCGCCATCTTCCATTTTATATTGGAACAAAAAACCTAAAGTTTGTAGAGGACCATCCAATGAACATTCTTGTACAGTTTGGCTTTAATCATATTTGCAGTTTCTGAGAAGAAGGCATTTGAACATTTTATTATAGGGTCCAATGTTAATCTATGTCCTGCGGTGATGGCCATCTTGGATTTCCGATCGGCATAAATTTTGAACAGGACCTTCCAATGATCATTCCTGGGTAGTTTGGTTTCAATTGTCCAAGTGGTTTCAGAGAATAAGCGTTTTGAAACATTTTTCCCATAGGGTCCAATGTTAAACTAAGTCCTGCCGTAGCCGCCATTTCGAATTTCATATCGGAACAAAAAATCTAAAATATGTAGAGGATCATCCAATGAACATTCATGTACAGTTTAGCTTTGATCATATTTGTAGTTTCTGAGAAGAAGGCATTTGAACATTTTCCCATAGGGTCCAATGTTAATCTATGTCCTGCAGTGGTGGCCATCTTAGATTTCCGATCGGCATAAAAAACTAAAATTTTGTAGAGGACCTTCCAATGATCATTCTTGGGCAGCTTGGTTTCATTTGTCCAAGTGGTTTCAGAGAGGAAGCGTTTTGAGACACCTTTCCCATAGAGTCTAATGTTAATCTATGTCCTGCGGTGGTGGCCATCTTGGATTTCCGATCAGCATAAAAAACAAAAATTTGTAGAGGACCTTCCAATGATCATTCCTGGACAGTTTGGTTTCAATTGTCCCAGTGGTTTCAGAGAAGCATTTTGAAACATTTTTCCCATAGGGTCCAATGTTAAACTAAGTCTTGCCGTAGCCGCCATTTTGAATTTCATATCAGAACAAAAAACCTAAAGTTTGTAGAGGACCATCGAATGAACAGTTTCCGATAGGGTCCAATGTTAATCTATGTCCTGCGGTGGTGGCCATCTTGGATTTCCGATCGGCATAAAAAACATAAAATTTGTAGAGGACCTTCCAATGATCATTCCTGGACAGTTTGGTTTCAATTGTCCCAGTGGTTTCAGAGAAGCGTTTTGAAACATTTTTCCCATAGGGTCCAATGTTAAACTAAGTCCTGCCGTAGCCGCCATTTTGAATTTCATATCAGAACAAAAAACCTAGTTTGTAGAGGACCATCGAATGAACATTTTCCCATAGGGTCCAATGTTAATCTATGTCCTGCGGTGGTGGCCATCTTGGATCTCCGATCGGCATAAAAAACTAGAAATGTGTAGAGGACCTTCCAATGATCATTCCTGGGCAGTTTGGTTTCAATTGTCCTAGTGGTTTCAGAGAAGAAGCGTTTTGAAACATTTTTCCCATAGGGTCCAATGTTAAACTAAGTCCTGCCGTAGCCGCCATTTTGAATTTCATATCAGAACAAAAAACCGAAAGTTTGTAGAGGACCATCCAATGAACATTCATGTACAGTTTGGCTTTAATCATATTTGTAGTTTCTGAGAAGAAGGCATTTGAACATTTTCCCATAGGGTCCAATGTTAATCTATGTCCTGCAGTAGCAGCCATCTTGGATTTCCGATCGGAATAAAAACAGAAAATTTGTAGAGGACCTTTCAATGATCATTTCTGGGCAATTTGGTTTAAATTGTCCAAGTGGTTTCAGAGAAGAAGCGTTTTGAAACATTTTTCCCATAGGGTCCAATGTTAAACTAAGTCCTGCCGTAGCCGCCATTTTGAATTTCATATCGGAATAAAAAACCTAAAGTTTGTAGAGGACCATCCAATGAACATTCATGTACAGTTTACCTTTGATCATATTTGCATTGTCTGAGAAGAAGGCATTTGAACATTTTCCCATAGGGTCCAATGTTAATCTATGTCCTGCGGTGGTGGCCAGCTTGGATTTCCGATTGGCATAAAAAACAGAAACTTGGTAAAGGACATTCCAATGATCATTCACTTATAGTTTGGGTTCAGTCAGTTCATTAGTTTCAGAGAAGAAGATCTTTGAAATTTCAGCCAATCACAGAATATTATTGGCCCTGGCAGCCATGTTGAATATCTGACTGGAACAAAAAACAGAAACTGTGTAGAGGACCACCCAAGGAACATTCCTGCTAAGTTTGGTTCCAATTGGCCCAGTGGTTTCGGAGAAGAAGCTTGAAATGTGAAAAGTTTACAGACGACGGACAACAGACGCCAAGTGATTGCAATGTCCAGGTGAACTAAAAAATTGATTTTTTCAACCAAATATGGAATGCTTTCACTTTACTGTTTAATTAGATATAAAGATTTATACAAATATTCATTCTGTATATAACATGATAGAAAAGAAATAGCCTATTGTTTTTATGAATGCTAAAATTACCTATTCATAAAAGCAAATTCAAAAACTTTTTCTTTCTCTTTAAATTAAACTTTTACCATTTTTTTCTTTTACTTCTATAACTACTTAAAACCCTATGTTTTGGTTAATTTGGTTTATTATGATTGAAAAACTCATCTTTTTGTGGAATCACATTATTTGGTATTTTCTGTCATGTTATTCAAATAGAAATAGTATGCCATTCTGTATGTAAATTACTAACAAATACTAACATCTTTATATATATGTGCTTTACTAATGTTAACGAGGCTGGGATAAGGTACCAGTACTTCATGTATTCAACTAACAAATGTACAGATTTCAATAAAAATATCACAAATTAAAAAAAAATAATAATAAAATAACAACAACATGGAATAAAAACTTTGATCAAACTTTGATCGTGTAAACCGGAAAACTTTGACAAAGTTTTCTTTGAGCAAAATTTCCGTCAAAAAACTTTGACCAAGATTTTAACGAAAACTTTGATCGTGTAAACGGGCTTTTACCTGAATGTATCACCAAGCCTGTCATAGAAGTATATGTAATATTCTTCATCACAATATAACAAGTCACCAGAATTAACATATGTGTCACCTTTTCTAAAAACATCACATAATATATTCCTACTAGTTGCATCTTTATTATTTTTATATCCTTCAAATCGTATTCTGTCATCTAGTCTACCAATAAGAAGACCTGGATTTCCTTTTTTTGGCAGTAAAAGAAAAATAAGTGATGCTCTTATATAATATACTTATTGAAGATTAAAATACTAAATAACTGGCTTTTTGTACTCTCACTGTAAAATAATATAAATATGTTCTTACTTTTGTAATACATACCTGTCAACGTCTGAAAGTCAAAAATCAGGTCATAATGTGCATTAGACATAAAAAAGACAGGTCATAACGTGTGACAGACTAATCAGCATTTTTTCAAAACAAAGATATTTGGCTCTTTAATGTTATCGATAATAATCATACTTTGTGTAAAAATGCATAAATAAGATTGACAATAAATGTCTTGTTGTTTCTAATTTTTTTTAACACAATCTAGTTAGTCCAACAGCAAGTATGTTACATCATTTGGTAGTTGGTGGTGGAATTTCAGGTGATATATTCTTGCATGAAGATATCACATTATTACTAATACACATTTTGTTTAAATTTATTGCTGTAATGTAGCATATGATTGTGCTTCATTCAAGGTGACTGTCATAGTTGTGTCCATGAAAGGGGTCATGTCATGTGTATAATTTGGAATCACAGTAAATTATAATAAGGCATGTGCATGTACAAGAATAGGGCTATTTAATTTGACTATACCTTAACATATGTTGATCGTCGAAGACTAATTCATATCGTATTTTCCCACTTACAGTGCACTGTTTAATTCTTACAAGTCATTAACTCACTACGTTTAGGGTTCGTCGTGGTCGTTTGATAGTTGGATTTACAATTACCTATATGCAATCAGTGCCTATTACCACTAACATTGTGAGTTTGAATCCCGCTCAGGCGAGGTGTACTTGATACAACATTATGTGATAAAGTTTGTAAGTGACTTTCGACAGGTTGGTGGTTTTCTCAAGGTACTCCGGTTTCCTCCACCAATAACACTGACTGCCATGATATAACTGAAATAGTTTTGAAAGTGGCATTAAACACCATAACCCTAACTCACACTAATTTATTTTGCAGAATTTCATCTTACCATGTCTTAAATTATAGATTTTGTCTTATGTTATTGCCATACATGTAAGGGAACGACCATTTAACTTGAAGAGGGGGGGGGGTGTTATGGTTTTTTTCTAAAAAAAAATATTCTGATTCCCAATGTTGCTGAAAATAATATTCTGATTTTGGTGGAGGAAAAAAAAAAAAATCTGATTCAGAGTTTCTGACATAACCTAATGTTGAATTGTGAAAAAAAAAATTGTGCTTTGCCCGACAAAAAAAATAAATATTCTAACTCTTGTGCTGTCTGAAAAAAAAATTCTAAACGAAACAAAAAAACCATAACACCCCTCCCCCCCTTCAAGTTAAATGGTCGGTCCCTAATGTGTCTCCCACTCTTTGGACTAAAAACACTAAATGCACCTACACTATTACCTGTTTTAACAGGAATGCATCGTCCCATTTTATTACGTATAGGTTGAGCTGTGTTTACATCAAACATAACAAATGCACAAGGTAACATATATTTCTGAAAGAAATAATATTATTAATAATAAAAACCATGGAATCCTAATAATTGCAATACATTTTTCACTAGTATTAAAAAATAATAAGAAAAAAATACATATGTAACTGGCAATATATCATGCAAAGAAAACAGTGACAGTCATCAATTCCACCAATATAAATAAAATGAACTATCCCCTCATCTTAACTGAACTCACTGAACACAAAGAAAAGACCATGACATATGATGTTAGAAATCCAGGTCCTGGCTTTGGACAGGCATAAAAATGTGGCAGGCTTATAGAGAGGGTAACAGAAGAGGTCCAACGAATAATAAAAGTACACAATATGGTTAAAAAACTTTTCTTTAATGTTGTTGTTTCTAATATCAGACACTTTTCTTCGATAATTTCAACAACAAAAATGAGGGTTAGAAATCTTCGAACTAATGATCACAAATCATTCTTCTGCAGTGTTGTCAGTAGAATATTGGCAGAAAAATCAGGCAGGCGTCTGGGGGTCGCCTAGGACCCATGTCGCTTAAATGGTGTAAAATCCTGCATTCTGGGCATTTCATGGGGCTAAAATTATTTTAGTTCTTGTCCTATTTTTTACTGCATAATCTTCAATTATTGTTGCTAATGACCATTGAGATTGATTGAGCAAATATTTAGTAAAAAAAGATTAAAAGGGACTGTACTTAACTAAAGTAGGTATTTAATTTCATATAAAAAAAAACCTAATTTGTTGATTAAATTCCATTTATTAATAAATTTCACATTCAAATTTACTGTCACTATCATCAGCATGAGTCACTATATTTTTGGCATCAATTAAGCATTTCACAATTTTCAGTTATAGCATTGTATCTTTAGTAACAGAAATTATGTACCAGAAAAGACTTACCGGTACAATAATGTTTGATTTGAAACATAACATTTTCATCTTGTTTTAACTTGCATTTGGCTTTATTTGTTTTGGTTTTATTCCTTGTACTGACTTTCATGTATGTTCTGGTTAGTGTGTGTTTCAGTCTGATCAGACAGTTATAGGTAGGGAGGTCGATCATAGTAACGTTAACGTCATTATTTCCTGTCAGAGTGAAAAAACGATTTTTCACCTTTTTCATTTCATTAGAAAACCACCTAAAAATTATTATTTCGTGGAAAAAAATATATCAGATAAAAGTTTAAAACTAGAATATTATAAGTTTGGTAGTTAAAGCTATAAAAATATGATTTGGTACCACTACTGAGTGTCCAAAGTGTAGTGGTTTACTGGTCGAGGACCAATTATAGCCATTTTTTTCTTGTTTTTGTCAGATTATTTCTATGTAGTCCAATACACCCCTTCAAGTGCCTCATAATTTTGAATGTTACCAATCGACTTACCTTGGATGAAAATATAAATAATTCTTATGCGCATGCTCGTATTAGGGAGCCTTTGTAAAGTTGTTGATTTTTGTCACAGAATCGGGAGGGAAGAGTACCAATTATTGCCATCTTGTTAGATGTGGGAAAATATAAATAAATCAGCAGTGAAGTTAAAAGAAATGGCCTTACCACAAAAAATGAAGGTGTCACCAGTATTTTGCGATCATTAGAACACCAATCTGCTCTATTTTTCTGTTAATAATAGCGACTGGCATCTACGCTCCATTTATGTGACCCCTGCAAGGTTTATATAAAGAGGTATGGTTTCTAATGGAAATATAAATAATATTACCTGATTTCTTTTGAATTAGCCTAGATACAAATGTAGGATTTTGCTGTCTGCTTTGTCTCCATTTATTATTGTCGTCTGCAAAAAATGGCCTGAAAATTTGTGTGCAGTTGCGAGTGACGTGCAAGTTGGCGATAATTGGTACTTGGCGATAATTGGTCCTCGACCAGTAGAGAAAATCTGACTCTATGTTCAAGATGTTGATTTATGTGACCAACGAAAGACCCATTTTAAAAAATAAATTTGCGAGCTATCCCTGGACCAATAATTCATGTATGACTTAAAATTTGCAGACTCCTCAATTTTACGAATCCGAGTGATCATTATTAAAAGAAAGGTCAAAATCGTAACGTAAAATATAAAAGTTTACAAAACAGTGTTTTAATTTATAAGGACACGGTCCCACTTTTTACAAAAAAGATCACCACAGCAGTATTGATCAGAAGCTTGGAGATCATATACATATGTACACTCACTTCTTATCCTTTTGGATCTTTACAGAGGTGTTCTCTTCACGATATGCGTCCTAAAAAAAGTTGTGTATGCCGCAGTCCATAGCAGATGTTTCACTACATGTTAGGTGCACACGCACAATTTTATAAATAGCGACTAAATATATACTAAAGGGGATTTTGAAAGCTGATATAATAGATTTAATCTATTAGATAACGTTGATTAATCCACTGTAAAAATCCATAATTAATTAATTATACGATATAATAATTGATATAATATTGGAATATGGATTTTTCTGTCACATTTTTTTTTATTCATTGAAAAATAGCCGGCAAGGAAAGGACAATAACTGGCGAAAATCACCGGCTGACAACTTTTAACGACATCACTGTTCTGTATCGAATTAGTTGATAGCTGATAATGTATATTCTAATAAATTGCAATTCTTTTTTCTCTCTCGATTTTTTCTAAAAGAGTATTAATCTGTTTTATTAAAAATACTGATATAATACCGAGTTCACATTGTTGATCGTTTTAGTTTTCCGTTTTGTATTTCTTGTTTTCAATGTCTTCATTCTTCTGTTCTTTTCCAGGAAGGCGTCAAGGTCGTAATTGTATGGTAGTTGGATTTACACTTACCTGTGAATTCGGTGCCTATCACCACTAAAGTTGTGAGTTTGACCCCTGTTCATGGTGAGGTGTACTCGATACAACATTATGTGATAAAGTTTGTCATTGACTTGCGACTGGTCGATGGTTTTCTCTGGGTACTCCGGTTTCCTCCACCAATGAAACTGACTGCCAGGATATAACTGAAATATTGTTGAAAGTGGTGTTAAACATCAAAACCCTAACCCTAACCCTGTCTTGTACCAAATGTTGCCTTTGTCTCTAGATTGTCCAATCTTGGTTGCTCCTTCTGTTTTCTCTAATAAAATGAAAAGCAAAGAATACCCCAGTCAGAAAATTTCAAAAATGTAATAGAAAAATCGTAGAAAGAGGCACTTTCTTGTCTTGATACAGGGTCTTCAATAAAATGTGGCAGGGTTAAACTAATTTGATGGGCCCAAACCTATCTTCTTAGTGAAATGATGTGGTCATACAAATGCTTTTCACATGTGAGTAAAATACAGCATTATTATAATGAATGCTATAATCTTGAACATTAATTTCTATATTATCATTACAAACCGTAAGAGGTGTAATTCTTCCAACTGCACCGACATGATTATAAATATTGACGAATCCTATAGGAATATCAGTTGAGCTGTAAAACTCTACTATATCCTTGATTTGATATCTATTTTGAAATTCAGTCCAAATATCTTTTCTCAGTCCATTTCCAATGGCAACTCTGATATTATGATTTGTGTCAAATGAAGTCTGCAAAACACAGGATTTAAATTCAAATGCATATTTTTATAATCAGAACAGACGAATACATCATCAGAAAAGCCTGAAAATATTTTTGCACTAGCAATTTGTCAAATTTGATACTTTCTTTAACATGAGTACTGATTTCATCTTCTTCATGCAGAATATCACAATGAAAAAGTATATATTTAATTTAATGTACATGATGCGCTTTTGAAATATCTTTCATCATGTACGCTCATAATTTGCCAAAAGATTGAAAAGCCAAACAATTCAAAAGTCTTTGGCAGCAACTAAACCACAGGGCCTAAACAGAATAACCAATATCAGAAAAGGTTAATTCTGTCTGATGGAGGTTAACCTTACTTTAATAAATTACATAATTTAGGAACTGTAAATTTAAAATATATCTAATAAACCATGTCAGTGTGGAAGCACTGCCTACTGGAAAATTGATGATACCGGGGACATATAGTCCATCATCAGAGGTTTCTAACCAGTGATAGTAATAAAAACGTAGTAATTGTTGCTCAATGCTAAGGGAGTAATTTATCAGTCATATAATGGCAAGAACAAGATTTTTTTTATGAGATGATGACGATATCTGTTTTGTACCAACACACTGAGTTAAGAGTTTTATAGTTCTAGTCCACAGAAACACATAATGATATCTGTTTTGTACCAACACACTGAGTTAAGAGTTTTATAGTTCTAGTCCACAGAAACACATGTTGTTCTACTCAGACATAATATCACGACCTTGAACTTACTTAGTCTTTTCTCTTACTCCTTAATTCTGCTTTAGAGGAAAAGCAAAAAAATACCAATTTTATAGTTCTTCGTTTGACATGGGACGAGTATCCTAACCATTTTAATATAAACACAAACCTTTGGAGTATTAAGTAAATACCGACACATTTCTCCCACATAATGAATAATTGTTACTTTGTGGTGGTGACAATCTTCAAAAAATCTGCTTGCAGAAATTTTTTCTGCCAAGACTAGAGTAGAACCTGAAAAATTATACCTTTTATTATCAAATGAATAAAACTGTAAATGAAATCATCATACAAGTTCATAGATCAGGAATACACCATGCTTCATCTTTATGTATGCGGGTAATACCCGGTATATATTGGCGAAAATATGTTACTTTTTGATGAGATGATGATGATGATGATGATGATGATGATGATGATGACTTCTTATCTTAGACAAATTCTTACCTTGACTTTTAGTGTTTACACACTGAAACAACAGTCCACATGAGCATCGCTCAGTCGGAGAAAAAATATTCTGACGGCAAACCAATCGATCTCTGATCTTACTCCTTAATAGCTTAGCACAGAAGCAACAAATACCAACTTTCAGTTGTTTGTGTGACCTAACGATCTTTTAAAATGGATGAGGTATCGATACAATCACACCACCTAGGTGGGTTTTTTTGCTTGAGTGTATGAGTGACTAATTGTTGTCTAAAGACAAGTGAGCCAATTTTCCAGCTGTATCATGGTGAGAACAAAGTTATTATTCGATAATTAATGCTGACATCTGTTTTTCACTAGACCAACAATCTCAATTGGATTTTTGCAGTGCTAGCTCACTGAAAGATGCCATTTCAGGAATGTATTGTTATGCACACTAAATTAGATATCTACATATATATTATTATATTAATTATATATGTATCAAATGAATCTTATTTGGAAATCCCTTTCCTGCACAAACAACTGTTGTGCTAACAATTCAAATACAATAAATGATATAACACAGATTATGGCATTGAAAACATAGCACAATTTTAAATTTATTATATACATGTGTTTCCACAATTCATAAACCATAAAAGATGTATCAGGGGTTAGACCCGTTCACTCCTGCTATTAATGGAGAAATATGTAAAATAATGAATTATTTCAATAGAAATACACTAGTTTCCTTGCTTGCAATATTCTATATGATTGTTCGCTGTCATCCTTTGTTTCTGTTGTCAAATATAATTAACCAAATACAATAACAAATTTATTGTCCCTACTACTGTGATAACCTATAAAGTTTACCAGCTGCTTGCCCATGGTGGGTGGTTCTCTCCAGCTTCTTCCATCACTAAAACTGGTCGCCATGATATAGCTGAAATATTGCTGAAAGTGACGTTAAACACGAAAAATCAATCAATCAATCTGATAACATATGTAGAACACTGGATCTCACCTTATTTTTTCTTTTGTGTTCATGTTGTTTTCAAAATTAAAATAATATAAACTTTTTTTTATTTTTCAACATGATGTATATATTGTTAATTGACAAAATTTATGTGTTCATATATTACTATAAATATACAATATGTCTTGAACAAAAAGGAAAGGAAATGCATGTATCTGAATACAGATAAAAATGTAATATAATTTTATCACACATTTGTTATTATCTACCATTATCATGATACACATATCTACACATATGAAATTTAAATATTATGATATTGGTTCTGTCGTATTTCTCGAATTGTGAATTTACAGTAACAAAGAATCTAATAAAATCTCTGAAACAACAGAGATCTGATGATATAAAATGCTTCAAACATACCATTGTTTATGGTACTGCCAACACCTAAAATTGATGCTGCCGAATGGTAAAGAGGAAGAGGTTCATACAAAACGTCGTCTGCCGAAGCATCACAATATCTGAACATGTATCTACCAGCATGAACCTTTAATTGACTCACTATAGCAGGTTTAGGTAGTCCTGAAAACATATTTATATAAGAAATATGGTACTGATCTGTAACCAGACATTTTATACTCTATAACTCTATGTCTTATAAGAAGTGGGAACTGCTTACTCTTCGGTCCTTATCTTTTTAGTTTTTTGTGTTGCCCTATTATGTGTCTTTACTAAAGTTCCCTGTTGTGATGTCCGTTAAGATTTCCGCATATAAACGATGCTTGGCTTGTCTTTACCTCCAGTTGTTTGTAGGAAGGCTCATGTCTTATTTACGTTATTTGTGTACATTTGTGCATAGTGGTGTCCAACACATTTTGCATTGTGTTTTTTGTTTTGTTTGTCTTCGTCTTGTGTACTCAATGTTGCCAGTTTCTCTGGATTGTTCATTCTTGATTGCCCCTTCGATTTTCTGTAACGTTTATTTCAAGTAATTATAGGGGGTTTTCTTGGACAAGCAGCCACCACCTTATCTTCAATTTTTTATTGTGTAAATATCATCTCAACATGAAACATTTTTCGGTTCAATATTAAATATTTTGTGACTAAGTCTTTGAAACATGGTAAACAAAAATTTTACTATTTAAACCATTTCAAACAAATATAAAACATATTTACCTTTACATTTTGTGAAAGACTATCATAAAATAACTCAAAATACCACAAAAATCAAATGATGAAAAAGAAAACCTGATTCATGTATAATCAAAAACTGCCAAAAAATTTAGATAAGTTATAAAACGATTTGACAATAACCAATATAATTTAATGTACATATAATCTTATCTTTAGTTCAAGGGTCTCCAAGGATTCGATCTTATGATAATTTAACTTTTCATTCTAATCTACCTAAGCAATTAGAAAATAAGGTATGAGAATATGTCTCCTGTCCGTGTTGATATGGCTTACATGTGTATGTGAAAGATGTTTGTCAGAAACTTATGGAAAGTCGTTGGTGTTCCATGTGAGATGCGTTCTTCCAAAAGTTTGCCAAAAGAACAAAAGACAAACAATGGTTAACAAACAACAACACAAAAAGCAAAATTTTGATTCCTCCTAAAAAAATAAACAGAGGTGAACTCATGTGCTTCAGAAAGGTAAGCAGTTCCTGCTCCATTAAATGCACTAGTCCTGTTACCCTGGATACAAATCTAGTGATCATAAATCATGAAAGAGGAAATACAAATGAAACTAAATTCTATGAGAAAACAGAAATATAATGTAAGGGCTTGTAAACATAAATAATACATAGATCCATCTATCTGCCTGTTTTATCTATATTCTGTGTCAACATTGAACAATGTGTGTATCAGCATGCCCATTTACCCTCTGCAGCGGGTTTTTTACCCCCAAAATAGGGCCTGTACCCCCAAAATTGTAGGGACTTTCTATATGCAGGGGTACAAAGTTAATGAAAAAACAGCAATTGTACCCCATTCAGTGGCATTGTACCCCCAGTTTCAAAACTCAGTGGGCACCCTGTGTATGTACGATGGTATGGACTTCTGATTATTTTTACTATATCGTTTGATTATACAGTACCTGTTGTTCCTGAAGTGAATATCAAACAGTTTGTAGAGTTTACGTTGACATTTGACCTATGTTCACATGATATTCTATCGTCTGCTGCTGCCTTAATACCTACTGACAAACTCTTAAATATGGCCAAATTATGGTTTAAAGGCGATTCAAATGTATAAAAGTCAGTATTTTCAAAATCAGCAGCAATCTCTTCTATTGCTGCATACAAGTCAGCACCTTTAAAATATACAAAATATATTAGAGTGAAGGTTTGGGCCCATAACACTAGCTTAATAATGACACTTTTTGGGGGAACTGTGTCAAACCAAGAAAGTGGGTGGTCAGGTATATGTGTGCTAGGGGTATTGATTTTGAATCTGTTTCAGCAATTTTTTTTTATTAGATTTTGGAACTTTTCAGAATGTGCAATATTTTTTTAATTTTAATTTTATTATATTTTATTTATATTTTTTATATTATAATCGATTTGATCAGTTCATAGAAAGTTATTATGGAAGGAATTTTTTTATTTAAGATATGCATGAAGGTTTCTAGGTATGTGGTTTACGAAATTCTTTTGTTCTACATCATTTACATGTGACCTCCAGCTGCTGTCTTTCACTAAAATAATTTAATTTTTCATTAATAAAGGACTTGGTAAATTTTAAGAATGGATAACTGCTTTCGTTAACAACATGAGTGTTTTGACTTAACATAATGCATTTAGCGAATAATAAAAGATTTACACATGATAAATTGGATAGTTTAAATAATATAACAATGATAAGTGTTTTGCATGGACCGATATCAGTTTATATGGGCATAGAGATATCAATACTGATCAAGGTGGTAGTTCCAAGTCTATATCGGTTCCTTATGTCCATAAAAACATATGGACCTATATAAACTAGAACTGTGAGTGACCTCACTGAGTGATACCCCCCGCTTGTAATACTATGATGTTCAAACTTTGGAATTTTAGACAGCAACAGTATTCCTTCATGCACATCTGCAGGTTGTGTACTACAACTGTGTAAAGTTTCATAAAAATTCAATAAGCAGTTTAGTAGGAGTTGCTCTTACAAGGTACATGTCCCCCCCTTTCCATGAAAGTACAAGTTGAATTATCTCCCCTTTTACATTTTGGACAGCAACCATATTCCTTCATGCACATCTGCAAGTAGTATACTACAACTGTGTAAAGTTTCACAAAACTCCAATAAGCCGTTTAGGAAGAGTTGCGCTTACAAGGTACACAACCCCCTTTTCGTGAAAGTATTAGTTGAATTATCTCCCCTTCTAAATTTTAGACAGCAACGGTATTCCTTCATGCACATCTGCAGGTTGTGTACTACAACTGTGTAAAGTTTCATAAAAATTCAATAAGTAGTTTAGTAGGAGTTGCGCTTACAAGGTACATGCCCTCCCCCCTTTCGTGAAAGTATAAGTTGAATTATCTCCCCTTTTAAATTTTGGACAGCAACCATATTCCTTCATGCACATCTGCAGGTAGTGTACTACAACTGTGTAAAGTTTCACAAAACTCCAATAAGCCGTTTAGGAGGAGTTGCGCTTACAAGGTACACGACCCCCTTTTCGTGAAAGTATAAGTTGAATTATCTCCCCTTCTAAATTTTAGACAGCAATGGTATTCCTTCATGCACATCTGCAGGTTGTGTACTACAACTGTGTAAAGTTTCATAAAAATTCAATAAGTAGTTTAGTAGGAGTTGCGCTTACAAGGTACATGCCCTCCCCCCTTTCGTGAAAGTGTAAGTTGAATTATCTCCTCTTTTAAATTTTGGACAGCAACCATATTCCTTCATGCACATCTGCAGGTAGTGTACTACAACTGTGTAAAGTTTCATAAAAATCCAATAAGCGGATTAGGAGGAGTTGCGCTTACATGGTACATGGACGGACAGACGGACAGGGTGATTCCTATATACCCCCTCCCCCCCAAACTTTGTTTGCAGGGGGTATAAAGATTGTAATTGTTTCTTTACATAATAGGCGAAACAAAAGTGAATAGATGTCAATATGGTTGGTTGGTTGGCTTTATGGTGTTTAATGCCACTTTCAACAATATTTCAGTTATATCGTGGCGGTCAGTTTTATTGGTTGAGGAAACAGGAGAGAAAACCACAGACCTGACACCAGTGACTGACAAACTTTAGCACATAACATTGCAAACCTCATCCTGAGTGGGATTCAAATTCACAACATCAGTGGTGATAGGCACCAATTGCATAGGTAGTTGTAAATCCAAGTACTATATGATCATGGCGTACTGATCAAAGTGGTAGTTCCAAGCCTAATTTTGTTTTTTGGTGTTTTAATGCCACTATCAGCAATATTTCAGCTATATCATGGCGACCAGTCTTAGTTGTGGAAGAAGCCGGAGTACCCGGAGAGAACCACCGACCATGGGCAAGCAACTGGTAAACTTTATCACTTGCGGCTGCGAGTTGAGTGCACCCTTTTTTGTAATTTACAAAGCCCGGCGCAAACTCACGCCGTATTGGTGATAGGCTTGTATGAGTTGTTAGGTAATCCAACTACCTAAATCATTGAGCCACCCGGGCCCTAGATGGACCTATGCAAAAGACTGTAATTGTTTCTTTACATAATAGGTGAAACAAAAGTGAATAGATGTCAATATTAGTTTTAATCTACACAAAATATTATCTTAAATATGCTAGAGTGAATGTAAAACTGAGCTAATTTGATGTTTTATATCATCAATAATTTCATCTGACAGAATCTAGAACAATAGCATTATTTATTTTCAAAATATTATGTAATAACAGGAATAACAGGATTTATCATGTTTTCATCTAAACATTAATTTTTTCCAAAAGTGTCAATTATTTTTCTGATATGGTACATGTATTACATTAATTTTTTTTTAATATATATCCATTAATTGTCTTAAATACCATTTAAATGAATATTGAAGAAATTAAGCATGATACTATTACTGCACTTGAGCACATTCTACCTTAAATGAGAAGTAATATTTTACCTCTATTAAGAAACACAGCTTTGGCACTACATGTTGTAATACTATGGATTAAGGTTTTCCTCTTTTGGTGGAAATTTAAAAATGCAACTTCAACTCCAATTTTCTGAAAACCTGAAAAATACAATTTAAGTTTATCTAGTAAACTCACTTTTACTGCCTATCAGTGATAGATTTTTGTTTAATTTAAACTTCTTAATCATTTATAAACTGTTTAAGTTGAAGTCAGCACTTCAAAAGTTTTAAGGTGGATATCATGGCTTTATATTTGCCCCTTTCTTGTTCTTTATCACTGATGGCTGTCACTAGTAGAACTAGAACTGATTATCTTTCTGAATCACTGATGGCTGTCACTAGTAGAACTAGAACTGATTATCTTTCTTTATCACTGATGGCTGTCACTAGTAGAACTAGAACTGATTATCTTTCTTTATCACTGATGGCTGTCACTAGTAGAACTAGAACTGATTATCTTTCTTTATCACTGATGGCTGTCACTAGTAGAACTAGAACTGATTATCTTTCTGAATCACTGATGGCTGTCACTAGTAGAACTAGAACTGATTATCTTTCTGAATCACTGATGGCTGTCACTAGTAGAACTAGAACTGATTATCTTTCTTTATCACTGATGGCTGTCACTAGTAGAACTAGAACTGATTATCTTTCTGAATCACTGATGGCTGTCACTAGTAGAACTAGAACTGATTATCTTTCTGAATCACTGATGGCTGTCACTAGTAGAACTAGAACTGATTATCTTTCTGAATCACTGATGGCTGTCACTAGTAGAACTAGAACTGATTATCTTTCTGAATCACCCAAGTTTACCTATGGTTTTGGAGTGGGGTTTGTGTTTCTCTTTCTTCAATTTTCTGTGTTGTGTTTTACAGACAATTGTTTTTTTGTGTTTCTTCTTTTTTTCTTTAGGTTGTTAATTATCTGTCCTTGGATTTACTGTTTTCAGTTATATGGTGTTTGCAACTATATACTTTGTATTGTTTTATATGATACAGAATAAGTTTTATATGATACAGAATAAGTTTATATGATACAGAATAAGTTTTATATGATACAGAATAAGTTTATATGATACAGAATAAGTTTATATGATACAGAATAAGTTTTATATGATACAGAATAAGTTTTATATGATACAGAATAAGTTTATATGATACAGAATAAGTTTTATATGATACAGAATAAGTTTATATGATACAGAATAAGTTTTATATGATACAGAATAAGTTTATATGATACAGAATAAGTTTATATGATACAGAATAAGTTTATGATACAGAATAAGTTTTATATGATACAGAATAAGTTTATATGATACAGAATAAGTTTATATGATACAGAATAAGTTTATATGATACAGAATAAGTTTATATGATACAGAATAAGTTTTATATGATACAGAATAAGTTTATATGATACAGAATAAGTTTATATGATACAAAATAAGTTTTATATGATACAGAATAAGTTTTATATGATACAGAATAAGTTTTAATCAGAATAGTTACACAGTATATTAAAGTAAACCTTCATGTAATCTATTTAATTATATTGTTTTTATTGAAGCATTTATTTGTTGACTACAATATGGAAAGATAAAAATAAACTAACTATATTTACAAACCAAGCCAAGTCCATATAAATGTTGGTTCGCTATACATCAACATGGCCACTGTATCACCTTGCTTTAAGCCTAATCCTAAAGCTACGTTCGCTATTTTATTAGCCATTCTATCTACTTCTGCGTAACTGTATGAAGTGTCTTTATATATAATCATGGTTTTGTCCCTATATTTGTCTGCCGTCTTCTCAAATACATCGATGGGTAATATATTATTCTTCTGGTTTTTTGTAAGTTCCCACAAAAAGTTGAATACATATCTAATAAATTTAAGGTCTCCAGTTAACCATGGTATTCTAAATTTGACAAATAAGTACAAAGCTCCAAAACCTCCAGCAATACCAGTTAATAACAGTAACATCCTATAAATAAAATAATTCTTATATGTAGACGATTTGAATAGGAGCACAGTCAAACCCTGTATTAAGAGGTCACTTTTGGAACAAAGTGGCCTTATAAGACAAGTGACCTCTTAAGAGAGGTTCAATTCATATAAAATTTTCTATTCCAAGACAAAGAATATGTGACCTTTTAATACAGGTGACCACTTGGACAGGTTTGACTGTATACAAGATGATAATGATATTTTCCTCAGAAAAACAACTTCTCTCGGGTTGACAATTCTGAATGTCTACTTCAAATGAGGGTCATTACAGTATATTCTTATATAAATGTATGCATGCACATTATTAAAATAGAGATTTTCTGCAAGTTCTCCAAAGGTTTAATATATGAATTAAAAGGGACACCTAAATAATTAAAACTTGTGCAGATAATCCTCAATGTGACCTCATTTTTATTCCGACTACCGTAGAGCAAAAACACAGCAAAGTTCATAATTTTAAATGGTAGCAATACAGTCCAATATTTCCTCTTTTTTGAAAGTGCATGAAAAACACATTTAGAAATGCTCCATTGAACATGTGATCCTAAACTGGAAGAGGCCGTCGTGATAGCATCGTAGTTGGATTTATAACTACCTATCCAATCAGTGCCTCTCACTACTAACGTTGTGAGTTTGAATCCCGTTCAGACAAGGTGTACTGGATACGATACAACATTACGTTATTAAGTTTGTCAGTGACTTGATACAACATTACATTATTAAGTTTGTCAGTGACTTGATACAACATTACGTTATTAAGTTGTCAGTGACTTGATACAACATTACGTTATTAAGTTTGTCAGTGACTTGATACAACATTACATTATTAAGTTTGTCAGTGACTTGATACAACATTACGTTATTAAGTTTGTCAGTGACTTGATACAACATTACATTATTAAGTTTGTCAGTGACTTGATACAACATTACATTATTAAGTTTGTCAGTGACTTGATACAACATTACGTTTTAAAGTTTGTCAGTGACTTGATACAACATTACATTATTAAGTTTGTCAGTGACTTGATACAACATTACGTTATAAAGTTTGTCAGTGACTTGATACAACATTACGTTATTAAGTTTGTCAGTGACTTGCGGAAGGTCAGTAGTTTTCTCCACCAATAAAACTGACCGCCACGATATAACTGAAATATTGTTGAATGTGGCATTAAACACCATAACACTAACCCCCTTAAACTGGACAGTCCCTATCAATGCCGCATGTTTTTACCTATTATTTCTATTGTAATTAGAGTTTTTGACAGAGGTTAATTTCTTATGATCATGCAACACTTACTTAATTTGAAAAATTTTAAAAAAAGAATAAAAACCAGAAGAGCTAATATCAGGTAAGTTGTTGTTGGGGGGAGTGTGGGATTTAACCATTTAAACCAAACTGTCCCTCCCTAAATCAGCATTAAATTAAAAATCAGGTTACATTCAGGGTGTTTTTGATAATCGCATTGAAAGACACCACTCTACCAACCGAGCTAAAGGAGATCTCTACTAACACAGAGGTGGTTATGAACCTACTACGGTTCCAATACAATCATTCTCAGCAAATCGGGACAATTAGAAAAAAATATACTTTGAAAAAAAATATCATGCAATCCAACTATAAACTATGCGCAAATATTTTATAAATATATGATGTACCGGTAAAAGGAACCCAAGTGGTTGATCTTAACTCTGCCTGTAAAAAAGGTACCACCATTTAGAACTAGGGGGTCCCTCTTTTCGACAAAACAGATACGTTACAGTACTGCATTTTTCATTTTAGCAAATAAATTCTCATTAAAAGTAAAACTGGTGCAATATTTCATCCGAAAATATTCTACAGATACTGAAAGTTTTATAAAAAGTATTATACAATGTACCTCCATGATAGAAAAGTTTAATTTTTGTTCTAGAATTTAAACCTTGGTCAAAATACAACAGCTCAGAGAAATAAGAGTAATAATTAGTTGCTCTCCCAAGATATTGCTCCAATTATGTTCAAATTTCAATATTTGGCCATTGCTTTTGCAAATGTGTTATATATTTTTCAATTATTTATATCTTTTGTCATTATTTTAGCATGGAAATAAACTGATATGAAAAGTAACGTATCTGTTGCAAAATAGATATAAATATGAGAACACTTTAATATGTTGTGGAACTAATTATCTATAAACTTTAAACACTGCTAACTTTAATAAAAATGTAGACATCAAATTTAATGTATGAAATACATGTACATATATAGAAAACTTCGAAAAATTCAATAAAATCATTAACAATAATAAACGTAACGTATCTGTCTAATATATGCCACTTTAATGATTGTCACCATGAGTGTCTCCAAACTTTGCAAATAATCATCAAACTTTTTATCTTTACTTCGGTTCCATTTTCCGGTGGCTGTAGAGTTGTTTTATAAAACTACACAAGACATCAGTACGATCAACCCTAATGACATCAGGTTTGAAAGGCCACATAAAAAACTGTTTACTCTTATTCAGAAAAGAAATTTATACGGTTTCATCTAATTTGTAGTAACAAATGACCTTTCTGATATAACAACTTCCTTGGAATATATCTTCACAGGTACAAAAATATCAAAAGAAATATTCCAATAATTATTACATTCCCTTAAAATCTTGAAACTTCCATGAAAAAACCTAAAACAATGACACAAAACATTGTCTGTAACTTAATACTCCCGTTAGAAAAAAATTGGGGCGAAACGACCCACTAAAATTAAAAATCGGGGCGAAACGACTCAGGGTGCGAACGGGATTCGGGGCGAAACGACCCAGATTCGGTTTGATAGTAATTTTGAAATACAATGATATGTGATGTGGTACTAGACTGACAATTGCCTGTCTCAATCTAATGGATATAGAGACAGAGAAAGACTAATTTGTTGTTGGCATTCATTGGTTCTTACTTAGTTCTTTTTTGATTGGTAGAACTATTTTTAGTTACAAATACTGGGAAAAGTCGTTTCTGGTATGCAGTGATCATCTCTGTTTGAATATTTCTCCCGCTTGTTTACACCGGAAGTTCAATATTTATGCAAAAACGTTTTAATTTTATTTCATGATTTTTATAGAAAAATAAACTCTTTACCTTTAAAATACTCATTTGTATAAGTTAAAATAACTTAAAGATAAAAAAGATCAAGGTGATGACGTCACCTAAGTAGAAATTCCACTGCTGAGGTACGAGCCAGGGGACAGAACTTGTCAGTTTAATGTGGTACCAGGTCAAATCGGCCCCAAACAAAATCTGCTCCAAGTCAAATCGGCCCCAGATCAAATCATTGTATTATTATGATATTTTATGCAATCACCTTATGTTTTATTATGTTTATATGCCCCTTCGTGGGCCCTTTAATTTGGACCAATAAAATCTTATCTCTCTTATGTTTTTTTATTTAAATTGTATCAGATAGGTAGATTAACTATATATTTTTCTTTTATAATGAGTAATTTTAATTATTGTCCAATTGTTTGGCATTTCTGTGGTGAGACCAATACCAGAAAAATTGAAAAAATTCAAGAAAGGGCCCTCAGATTTATTTATGAAGATTATAGTAGTTCATATGAAGACCTGTTGAATAAATCAAGATTACCAACATTAAAGATCAGACGCCTTAGAACAATGGCAATTGAAGTTTACAAAATTTTGAATAAAAAAAGTCCAATGTATTTAAATGATTTATTTGTATATAAAGAAAGTCGCTATTCTTTTAGGAAAACAAATACAGTAGAAGTACCCCAGGTGAGAACAACATATCATGGTTTACATTCTTTTAGATTTGCAGGTGCCACACTCTGGAATGAGCTACCCAATGAATTGCGGAATGTTTCTAGTCTCAGTCAGTTCAAAAGTTTAATTAATTCATGGAGTGGTGGCTCATGCAGGTGTGGCTCTTGTAAATCTTAAAGGTATGCTCTTATTCAGTTCATTCTTACTCATGCTACATATACACTTATTCATTTGCTTAGTGCTTTCATTTTTATTTTGCTAGTTTTAGTGGCTAATTTATATGCATGCCTTTTATTGATGTAATGCATTGCTTTGTATGTTTGCTGTAATATGCAATTATTTGTATGCTCTTACTTAGTCTATGTGGTTTTCTGGTCCTATGAAGTCAGTGTGCAGAGAGGCACTTGGCACATGTGCACTGACTGTGGAGGCCCAGAAATCTAATCATGGATGTACTTGCATCTATATGTGGTTTTAATGCATGACATTGTTTTATTTTATTGTTTTTATTTTTTATTTATTGTGTTGTAATTTACATCTTAAAATGCATGTCGGTTTTAAAAAGCGCATGAGAGCTTGTGTTTGTACTGTTTGTAAATGTACCGACTTTAAATAAAACTTTTGATTTGATTTAATTTAGTTCAGTTGCTCATGCTACATGTACTTATTCTCTTTGCCTAGTGCTTTTTATGTTCTTATGCTAGTTTTAGTACTTTATAAACATGTTTTAAGCTATTTATGTAATGCTTTGCTTTGTATGTTTGTCTGTTATCTGCAAATGTGTGTATGCCTCCTGTCATAATATATTTTGTCTATTGTTATATATGTCGGTAAAAAGCTCTACAGAGCTTATGTTATATGTTTGTAAAAACTCTGACTTTAAATAAAACTTTTATACTTTATACTTTATACCGGGAAATCACCATTTTTATTGTTTACTATTGTCAACATGCAAAGTTAAATATTTCTTAAATTGTTTGGACACTATTCAACAAAATAATCAAATACCTCCAATACGTTTTAATTGTCTAGTACAGTTGTGTTTTGTATGTAACAGTAAATGTTTACCATTGATACGAAAATAACAGAATCCACTCATCAATAAAATTTAAATTTTACATCTTTTAACCAAAACTATTAATTTATATTAATACATAATTTTTATTGATTTATTCTTTTTTTATTTTATTTTTTGGGGCCGATATGACTTTCATTTTGAGGCCGATTTGACTGGCCGATTTAACTGGGTCCGATTTGACTGGAAATCTGTGATGTTAATATTAGGCATGATAGGGTATTTTTTTTTAATCATAATTTGTATGTGTCAATAAACAATTTTTGACCTGGATTGATACATATATTATTTACTGGTACTTATCAATGGTAATTGACCAGTGGGCATGAGTTGACCTCCAATCGATTTTGATTTGAAATGCCAAAAAAATAATCATTTGTCAGGATTTGAAAATTCGTTGAAATTAAATAACTTTTATCTCACACACGCCTGTTCTTTGTATACAATGCAATATGTATATATATATAAAAGGTTTCGAATGGTCTGTTAAAGTATATTTAATTTTTATTGTTTACCATTGAACCAGCCAACTATTACACAGCAGGGGACTCCAGAACAAGAGGAAACCATAGACTCGGACAGATCAGAGCCAAGAAGGCACATACCAACATTCCTTCTTCCCGAGATCCATCAGGGAATGGAACCGAGTACCATCTTCAATTGTAGATGCTGGTTCCCTAGAGGACTTTAACGTCAGGTTGAATTCCATCCCCTGCCAGGCCTTCATCACAACACAGATAAACGACAGGGCAGCCGTACGATGTATATATTGTATATGATTTTTATTTGTATATACCATCCATCTCTTTGGACTTTTACCTGTTTTGGAGGGGCACCCTGTCTGATTGTTTATGCGCCCGAGTCACACACACTCAGTAACTACAGAGTCCGACTCGTATCCGGGAAGAAGAATACATGATCTATTTCACATTTGGTCCTTGGTCCTAATCCCCTATGGCTATCGCTATTTGTTATGATATGAGAACTTACATATTTCCCGTACGTATCATCTTTGAACGTAGACACTGTACATAGTCATCCGATACTATACTACTAATAAGTTAACTATATTATAATGTCATCTCGTTTTCTTATCAGTTCACACAACCAGGGTCAGAACTTTGCAGGGGAGATCCTAGTCCGAGATTCCTCTGGGTTACACTAATGTCCTGAAAATTGACCTGAAATGTCCTGAAAAGTACATAAAGGCTTATATCTTTTTTATTATCCAATGGATTGAGTTCAAATTTGAAATGATAAATAAATTAACATATATTTAACGAATATTTTAAAAAAAATAAAAAAAATATTTTTAAGTGAAAATAATTTGACCTGAAAATTGTCATGAAATGACCTGAAAATGTCCTGAAAAGTACATAAAGGTCTATATCTTTATTTATTATCCAATGGACTGAGTTCAAATTTGAAAATGTTAAATACATTAGCATATGTTTAACGAATATTTAAAAAAAAAAAAAAAAAAAAAAAAAACATAAATATATGCTAATGTATTTAACATTTTCAAATTTGAACTCAATCATTGGTTAAAAAAAAAAAAAAAAGATATAGGCCTTAATGTACTTTTCAGGACATTTTCAGGACATTTCATGACAATTTTGAGATTTTTCAGGTCAAATTATTTCCACCTAAATTTTTTTTTTTTTTTTTTAATATTCGTTAAACATATGCTAATTGTATTTAACATTTTCCAAATTTGAACTCAATCCATTGGATAATAAAAATGATATATGGACTTTTCGGGACATTTTCAGGTCATTTCATGACAATTTTCAGGTTAAATTATTTTCCCTTAAAAATATTTTTTTTTATTTTTTTTTTTAATCTTTCGTTAAATATATGTTAATTTATTTAACATTTTCAAATTTGAACCCAATCCATTGGATAATAAAAAAGATATAAGCCTTTATGTACTTTTCAGGACATTTTCACTGATTTAGCACTGAATATTCAACTAAGCGGGTTGGTCCACAGGAGCTCGTGGCACGGACCACCCCCCTTTTTCTAACTTTCTGTTTACAAATTTATTTTCAATAAAATTTCTTTATTTCTTTATTATTTCATCTTAATAAAGAAATAAAGAAATTTTATTGAAAATACATTTGTAATCAGAAAGTTAGAAAAAGGGGGGTGGTACGTGCCACGAGCGCCTGTGACTAGTCTCGTTAAAAATTTTCTAAACATTTTAATGGAATTTTGATATGAATTAATATTGCACAAACTTCTATACTGTTTAGTTAACCTTATAACATTGATTATAAGTTAACCTCGATCGTACTGCCGACATTGGCGTTATCTTAACATTGTCAAATTTCAGTCAATAAATGAAGATATGATTACATCTAACTGAGGTTACAAAGGTGTACAATAGAGCTAGTAGGTGCACCATCTTACTCTGTCAATAATGTCAACACCCATCATCTAATTCCGTTCAATCATCTACCATTTATATACACACACCGTCCTTCAGTAGGAAGAATTGTAGAACGAATTACCAGAAAGGATGAGAAGGTTAGTTTCTTATTTTGATTGATTACTTGGTTTTTGTTTTGTTTTTATTTTTATTTTGTCTATATGTAGGATATAAAAGAAACATACCATCTTTGTACTAATGACAAAATTATTGTAGATAAGGGTAATAACAAAATTACCGAACTCCGAACAATCTTACAAAGGGAAAGTCAAAACTCATAATTATATAAACCGACAAAATCAGACAACAACAGGAAAACTGTGAAAACCGTAATGACCCTGACTTAGTACAGGCATTTCTAAAGAAATGGTGGGTTGAATCAGATTTTAAAGCGCCAAACCTCCCGCTCTCATTACGGCTCAAAGGTTTAGATTTAGATCCAAAATTAATTTTCGCTAAAACAAAGAAGCAGCTGGGTAGAATATTGTGTGGTACCTTTGATTTTATTTTAAACATGAACGAACACATGACGCCATGATGACTAAGATCACTCTTTTCGTACAGAAAATTAGATGCTCCTTTACACATTTTGAGATCACCCTTCGTGTTAATCAGTTTGATACAGCTAATAGAGACGTGAAAGTGGCTGCTGAAAGTGAAGACATATTGTCTTTTCTTTGGGAGCTATTAATTTATATAGATACTGAATGATTAATAGGCCTTAATTGGGGCCGCCGTGATCGTATGGTACTTGGATTTATAACTGCCTATGCAATCAGTGCCTAATCACCACTAACGTTGTGAGTTCGAATCCAGCACAGGCGAGGTGTACTCGATACAACATGTAATAAAGCTTGTCAGTTATTTGCTACAGGTCGGTGGTTTTCTCTGGGTACTCCGGTTTCCTCCACCAATAAAACTGGCCGCCACGTTATAACTGAAATATTGCTGAGAGCGACGTAAAACACCATAAGCCTAACATAGGCCTTAACTACAATATTCGGCTGAATGTTGATAATCGTGACATTCTATATAGCAATATGATATACAATTTTTAAACAGAGACGTACAAACGTTATTTTACAGGACTGGTGCTCAAAATCAAAACACTTTTCGTGACCAGCAATGTTAGTTTGGGGGAAATATTTGATAATCAGTCATGACAGAACCGATGAAAAGTGGCAGGCTTAATCTTGTTTTATAGGCCAAGCCTCCTAGTGAAATGATGCGGTCATGCAAGCGCTTTCAACATGTGAGTAAAGTGTCAACCCTCACATATAACCGAGTGAACAAGATTACGATATAATATAACATTGATTGGTGCTTTGTATGTAATTTTGTTGTTTTTGTTTTGTTTAACTTTTTGGTACTTTGCATCCGACTGTTTTAAAAACTTGTAAGAAAATGTAATCAAAAACAATATTTACTTTCACAGGTATATATTACTGATCGGTGTCCTCTGTATGTTGCCAGGATATGTATTGAATTTGCCCATAATACAAGAGAATGTGTCGGAAAGCAAATCATTTTCATCAATGACACCAGTAGACGACATGAAACCAATCAACGTCCTGCGGCATTTGATCGACCACAAACGACCACAGAAACGGACTGATATGATCTCAGTCAGCTGTATGACACAGGAATGTGTAGATCTACTGAGGCAAGCATTAGCCACATTGAATCATACAAACATCGATGGAGCCAGACCCAGTGGAAGATGGGGTTAAACATTTGACAATAATTCTTTTAAAATCATATATTGGCGAATAGTGTTAAATGTTCATTACACAAATTAAATCTGATTGACATTAACTGTTAATAATACATTTCTCTAACGTCACACTATTGTTCGAACAGTGGATTATTTTTAAGAATCTACAGTTTATTCTTTTGTTCTTGAATATATGAGCTTTAACCTTTTACTGTTTTAGGCTTAACAACGTGTTTTATTTATGTTGGGACTTTCGTGTCTCGAACCACTGCTGGTCTTTTTAAAGTATACTTTGACTTTCAAAACTTCCGTCTAACCACTCAGATACGATGACCACACTACACAATAATTAGTATATTTGACTCTTGATAGTAATCTTTGTTAAAAAATATATCAACAATTTGTTTAAAAAAGCAATTGATCAATATATACAAGACACGATACAAGTATTTCAGATCTAGCATAATTTATGTTCAGAATTGACGAGTACGTGAACTTTTAAAATGTATTCTCGCAATACAAAAACAACTAACGAACCGACCGCAAGTAATAACAAATTAGACAGACCATAGGTGAGCATATGGGACACTCGAAAGGCCTTGACATATCGAAATATAAACGATTCTTTTCATTGAAAGACCTTGACATATCTAAATATAAACGAGAATCGAAAGCACGAATGCCGATAAAATGTTATTGTTTAATTCTTCTTAATTGTGGCTTATTTAATTTTCTGAACATTAAAAGCAGGGGCGGATCCAGTAGCCCTTTTCACAAAAATTCGTAACTATAGTCCTAACTTTTTCACTTAAGATTATCTTACGACAATTCTTAAGTCCTTTTCACAAAGATTATCTTACGACAAATTTTAATCTTACGACTAAAACTACACTTACGATAAAAAATTCTTCCTTAGGTGTACTCGATACAACATTATGTGATAAAGTTTATCAGTGATTTGCGACAGGTCAATGGTTTTCTCCGAGTACTCCAGTTTTCTCCACCAATAAAACTGACCGATATATTGTTGAAAGGGACGTTAAACACCATAAACCATCTTCCTTAGCAACCTAGTTTCATTTCCATAGCACAACAAAGCATTTTTTTTTAATAAAATTATTCTAAAAAATATCCCCGGCACTAATTTATAAGCAATTTTTATGCTATGATGTGTTTGTATGTTTATATTGAATTTTTATCTAATACAAAAAAATGTATATGAATCGGTCACCAATAACTGCACAAAATATGAACGGGTATGATTTTCGTATAGAGGAACATTTCTAATGCATATAAATTAAAATGATCTATAATAATTATCATTACTTGGAGTTGTGCGTCATCATCCACGCATGATTACTTTTGGTAGAAGTATTTTTTAAGGGAGTGCATCTGGAGTGTGAAAAAAAACCTATTCATATAATTCATTTTATCGGTTATTTGTCAGCAAAATATTTACCCCTTTTTTCCAATTAATCTCATCCCACATAAAATTAAACGCTTGTTCTTTTACTGATGAAAATTTATCCCGATTTTTCTGAGATAACCCAAATAAAGATGTGTTTATCATCTATCAATCATGAAGACGAATAAATATCCCTGTTATATATTAATATTAATATAACAGAAGAATGTACACAAGTTTATGTATTGCCAGAGTGTTCGATGATCATCGAAGTTGGCAGAAATTAATAAATTGTATTACTAATATAAAGGCAAAATCAAAACGATATCATTGGATCCAGAAAATTCCAGTCCTAAAGCGGCTGTTCATACAAAACTTTTGTAAGCGAAGTAGATGTCTAGAAGAAAATCCCGTATTCCTGTTTTTATCAAAAAAAAAAAAAAAAAAAATGAAAAAAAAGAATTCTCCCCAAGTTTTCAAGTACATGTAGTCTTTTCGATTGTCGATCGTTCCCAATTTGAAATCTACAATTAATGAGAATTATCCTGATTTTTTTGTCATGTAAACGATACACTGCTGCATTGAAGAGGTAAATGTACGGAATGCATCGTTATAGACAGACTCTGTTATTAGTCACGCCAAAAAGGAGTAAACAACAATGCCATTTGTAGCGTCTGTTTGTATTAAACCATATTCATTTTAATAAACATTTATCAATATGTGTAAATAGGTTTGTCATACGGTCAGAGAAAATGCGCTAACGATGAATTGCTCTCTTATTTTCAAGTCGAAGCGCCAATACATCGTCCATCTTTTTTTCTATTTTTTTCACTTACGATAAAAGATAAGACCAAAATTTCTCTTACGATCAAAATTTTACACTTAGGACAGGGTAGTTTTACACGTAAAGTTAGGACTATTTTTACACTTAAGATTATCGTAAGTATTTTTGTGAAACTCTTTTTAATCTTAGTTTTACACTTACGACAATTTTTTATCGTAAGAATTTTTGTGAAAAGGGCTACAGGATTTCAAGTTAGGGGGGGTGCACTTAAAAAAAATTGCGCCGAGCGGAGGGAGGCGCGAAAATATTTGGGGTATTTCGTGTGAAAATTCACGATTTTACGCCAATAAAGCAGATTACAGAATCTCCCTCCTACCCCTAACCTCCAATTCTAAAAATAAAACCGTGGTGAGCAAACTACATTGTATGTCAAATTTGTAGTTTAAGTTTCACTTCAATCCATTGAGTGGTTATTTAGGAGTTGCGGGTTGCAGAATCATCCTCCTACCCCCACCACCCGGCCTTCAATGAAAAATCTAAAAACCATTGTGCACAACTACAATGTATTTCAAGTACATTATATAGTTTAAGTCAATCAATTGCGTGGTTACAGTCAGGGTTGCGGATTGCAGAAATCTTACAGACGGACGGACGGACGGACATCAAGTGTTTGAGCAACGGGCGTAAAAACCTCAATACACTAAAAGATCAAACAACAAAAATGTATCAAAGTTCTCGAGAAATATGCTTACGGAAATCAGGTGTGAGATATGCATAAACCATTTTGTCGAGATTATTTTCCCACTTTCATGTGCAGTTGTAGATATTAATTTATTACAAATAAATTGTAGTCAGAATTATTTGTTAAAAATGTGTAAAAAAAAATTGTAGACATCCATTGATAGATATAAATAATATAAACGTACCCGGACAAAGGATTTGTTCACACTTTCTTGTGCAGATACCTCGGGCAGATGCAGAGATTGTTACAAATAAATTGTCGCTAATTTTTTTTTTTATTAATATGTTACTTTTGTATTTTAATGTACAATATACCAACGCGTATTTTTACTGATCTTTACTTGAAAAGTAAAAGGCAACATTTTCGGGTATTTGTATACAAATCAAACTTATATTTTTTTTTCATATGAAATTGCAGAATTTCGAATTCAAGAACTATTTGAACCATTATTTAAAGAGAAGTGACCATTTTCTTGGGACACTCAAGTTTCTACACACTGTCTCAGTTTCATCATCTGATTCTCTCGTTATAGGTTTTCGTTGTATGTTTTATAAATGAGATCAATTGTTAAATTAATTATTCGAAGTATTGATTGAATTTACTTTTTAGTTTACCTTTGACTTTTTTCGTCTCGTCGAGGAATAAGAAATGTATCCAATCTTGCTTGTTTTCTTGGCCTAGAATTTTCGTCCATTTTATAATTTCTAAATAGCACGTGTACATGTAGTTGTGAAATTGACTGCAGAAATAATGTTTAATTAGCGTGAGAAAATAGTTGATGTCTGGTACATCGGAACCAATCAGAATGGAATAATCTTTGAACTACTGACGGCGAATACATATATGTATCAGCGAACACATCCCACGTGTATTTATAATGTGTAAGAATATTTTACTACAGGTCACGAGTTAACCATTCATGAAAAAGTTTTTTATTGAACTGCTTAATTAACGTTGTATAACATATGCTTTGCGAATTTTAGGGGGGGCGCACGCCCCCTCTAAATCCGCCACTGAAAAGTGTAATGATATAAAATGAAAACACATTTGTAGATGGAAATGTATTATGTAAGAGAATACACTCCAACTTGTAGATTCTTAAAAATAATCAACTCGACCCGTATGAGTGGCCGTTCATGTCATTGGCGCGATAATATACGTGTTTATACTTTATTTGGGTGCTCCTTATAGAAAAGAGGATTCTACCTGGCATAATGGTCGTTGATAAATTATTATTTTGTTTGTTTTGACGAATGGTTCATAAATCTTCTTATACATGCATATCAGTATAAAATTCTGCTTAGACTTTTCCATCACTTCTCGTTCCATTCATGTTGTTCTTATTGGATTTTAGTATATTTTCGTTTCGTTTTGCATTTTAGTATATTTCGTTTCGCATTTTAGTATATTTCGTTGCGTAATATTTCGTTTCGTTCGATGCGTTTCGATTTCGTTTCGTAGTTTAGTACAACCCTTATCAAACAATAAATATTATACAATAACTGTCTTTTGATTGAGTAAATGTGTGGATTTATTGACTTTTGTAAAAAAAAAGATATTTACTGAACTCGGAAGTGCAAAGTGAAAATATTTTTTTTTCAAGTCAATAAATCCACACATTTACAGAATCAAGACAGTATTTGTTTTATTCTATATTTTGAGAAAATAGTAGTATTCTGAAATAACGAAAAAGGCATTTTTTGAATAAACTAGAAGCTCAGTGGGCTGAGCCTGTGTCGCTCACCTTTCATTCTGCTTCGAGTACCTTCCATAGATGCTTCCTACCAAGTTTCAGTTCATTTGCCCAAGCGGTTTCAGAGGAGAAGATTTTTTAGAAATCGACCAATCAGAAACAAGAATTGCCTGTGGAAGCCATGTTTGTTAACGGATCAAAACGAATTGAGCAGTCTCAATAGAGGACCTTCCATACATGTTTCCTACCAAGTTTCAATTCATATAGCTAAGCGGTTTCAGAGGTGAAGATTGTTTTTAGAAATCGGCCAATCAGAAACAAGAATTGCCTTTGTCGACCATGTTTGTTAACGGATCGGGACAAAATGAGCAATCTTAATAGAGGATCTTCCAAGGATGCTTCCTACCAAATTTCGGTTCATTTGGCAAAGCGGTTTCAGAGGAGAAGATTTTTTTTAGAAATGAACCAATCAGAAATAAGAATTGTCTGATTGTCTGTGGCAGCCATGTTTGTTAACAGATCGGAACTAAATGAGAAATCTTGATAAAGGACCTTCCATAGATGCTTCTTACCAGGTTTCAGTTCATTTGGCTAAGGGGTGTCAGAGGAGAAGATGAAAATGTGAAAAGTTAACGGACGACGGGCGCCAAGTGATGGCAAAAGTTCACATTGTCTTTGGCAAGGTGAGCTAAAAAAAATGTATTCACTGCCTCAGATTTAATATTCACTGGCGGTAAATGTCACGTGTTACTTTTATAGAATAGAGAATTCTAACAGAAATGTTCTATTTTAATCAACCAATGATTTTTGTTTATTTCATTTGCCGCCAGTGAATATTAAATCTGGGACATTGAATATATTTTTTATATGACTTTTAGTAGAAATCTATTTTAATAGAATGTACTAAAATAGAATAAAAAAATTACATTGTTTTCATTCTTTGTTTATTACAACATAAATATTTTACATATAAAATTAAAAACTATTATTATATACAACACCTCTGAACTTTGTATGTTTTGTAAACCTTACTTTATGGATTTAGGAAGAATGGCAAACAATGAAACGATGGTTTAATATTTGTAGTAAACATACCAATATCATGATATACAAATAAAATTTGGAAAAAAAATATATAATCTTATTCTTACCTATTGTAAAAACATTAAATAAATGGAAATATATATCCATAGGACAAGGATGCCCCCAAGCTACAGTAAACAAATATTTTTCGTCAAATCACGAAAAAAGTGGTAATGTCCAAAATCAAACATATTTATGGTCCATGACCTTGTGTGTGAATTTCAAATGACATGCTTAAGGGGAACTTGTGTTATGGAGTGGAAACAAAATGTGGGATATATGAATGGACAGACAGACATGGGTAAAATTTAATGTCTCTGACGTGTGTTTTAAAGTGTACAATGTGTCTAAGTGTGTATAGATGGTACATATATACTTAATATTATAATTTGACAGCAATCTAACTCAGCAATTTTTAATATATTGTATAGGATAATGAAGAATTCATTATACAGTCACAGGAAATAAAGTATATTATACAAACATCTAAGCAGGTGACAACCATACAATATATCTGTCCCACTGGATCTCAAAATTACTTGAAATACTAGGTTAATACTAAATATTAATATACGTCTGAAAATTAAACCAAACAGTGTTAGAATTAGATTTTTGAGCTGACAAATTTTTGTTCTTCCCACGATGGGATTTGAACTGCACCATTGATATATTGCAGCACCAATATAGAATTTGTATATATATATATAAATATATATAATATAGCAGATGTGGCTGAGTGTTCTAGGGGGGCTGGACGTAAGTCTAAGCAAATGGTGCTGCAGTGTATCAATGGTGTGAGTTCAAATCCCGTCGAGGGAAGAACACAAATTTGACAGCTCAAAAATCTAATTCTAACACTGTTTGGTTTAATTTTCAGACGTATATATATATAAACGTCTAAGCAAGTGACAACCATACAATATATCTGTCCCACTGGATCTCAAGTTACTTGTGATACTAGGTTAATACTAAATATTATTATTATATACTCTGAAATTCTAACACTGTTTGGTTTAATTTTCAGAGGTGTGTGTATATATATATATATATATATATATATATAATCAAATGTGTGTGATTTCTCATACAATTCTATTAATCAGCTATGCCCACCATGGCTCATTATTATTCAGATTTCTTTTAAATAAAATTAGACATAAATAAACATAATAATAAAAAAACCATGAAAACAAATTAAAGATTGAAGATTAAAGTAATATCCTAGAAATGAGAAATAATCATATTTTCTAATCTTTAACAATAAAAGAAAAGTTGATTGATATATTGAGGGTAATTGTTAATATGAGAGTTGATTGATATATTGAGGGTTTTAGTTGGTTGCATGGTGTTTAACGCCATGTTCAACAATATTTCAGTTATATCGTGGCAGTCAGTTTTATTGGTGGAGGAAATCGGAGTACCCCGAGAAAACCACTGACCTTTCGCAAGTTACTGATAAACTTTATCACATAATGTTGTATAGAGTACGCCTCGCCTGTGAGGGATTAGAACTCACAACATTAATGGTGATAGGCACTGATTGCATAGATAGCTATAAATCCAACTACCATACGATCACGGCCATGATGGTCCCATATGAGCGTTTCAGTTCAATTGTCTAATAATTTACTGTTAACATAAATATGGCACTTCATAGAATTTCTTCTGTTTAGAAAGTACTTCCAGAAGATATATTTGTACAAAAATAGAAAAGTCAAAACTATGATTTAAAAAGTAACCATCAGTTCATAGACTGAAATCAAATTTGATTTATATGATTATAAACACATTTTTTCTTGAGAAAAGTATCTGAAAGGCTTTTATACAACATCCAATACAAATCCCAATTTTCTGCAGTTCAAATGCACTCCTTTGTAATGATAAACAAGGACAATCTGTAAAGAATTTATGCACACAATGTTATATACCAAATTTTGCACAAAGGAGAATTTTATGTAATGGTTCCTTTTTATAAAAAGATGTGAATTTTTAGATTAAAGGTTTTTTTTTTACAATGCCCCCTCTTGCTGTAACCCTGTTGTCTATCTTTGTTGCCAACCCCCCACCATACATATAAAATTTATTATAGTGCCTTCAAACCCACATGCAACTTTTTATTGAATTACAAAAAATACACATGGATTTTCGGAAGATTATTGTCACTTCCAGCCTGCAATACAAAGAAATGATACAAATGACACGGTAATACATCTAAAATCATAAAAATAACAAAAATAAAACCAGCAAAAATAGCAATAAATTTAGTTAATGAAGTAACAAAAAATCATTAAAATATGAAAATAAATGATAGGATTTTGAATATTAATGAGCTGGGTGGGCTGTGAGTTGTCATCTGGAGTCACTGTTACGACTGTTTATGTCTAACTCCTCCATATCTACAGCATCTCTGTATTCTGTCAGTTCTTTGGATATCTTTAACCTTGTGTAATTGGTTGATTGTGATAACAAAAAGTTTGTCTGTAAGAATATATAGAGAATAATCATAAATCATTTGTCAAATGTAAAAAAAATAGTCCACCTCTTTTAAGGACCACCCTATCTACATAGTCCACCTCTTATCGGACCACCCTATCTATATAGTCCAACTCTTATTGGACCATTCTATCTACATAGTCCACCTCTAATAGGACCACCCTATCTATATAGTCCACCTCTTATAGGACCACCCTATCTACATAGTCCACCTCATATAGGACCACCTTATCTATATAGTCCAACTCTTATAGGACCACCCTATCTACATAGTCCACCTCTTATTGGACCACCCTATCTACATAGTCCACCTCTTATAGGACCACCCTATCTACATAGTCCACCTCCTATAAGACCACCCTATCTACATAGTCTACCTCTTATAGGACCACCCTATCTACATAGTTCACCTCCTATAAGTAAACCCTAACTATGTAGTCCACATCTTATAGGACCACCCTATCTACATAGTCCACCTCTTATAGGACTACCCTATCTACATAATCTACCTCATATAGGACCACCCTATCTACATGTACATAGTCCACTTCTCATAGGACCACCCTATCTACATAGTCCACTTCTTATAGGACCACCCTATCTACATAGTCCACCTCTGATAGGGTTACCCTATCTACATAGTCCACCTCTTATAGGACTACCCTATCTGCATAGTCCACCTCTTATAGGACCACCCTATCTATATAATCCATCTCTTATAGGACCACCCTATCTACATAGTCCACCTCTTATATAGGACCACATTTTATCTGCACATCAGTTCAACTGTAAAAAAAATTAGAAAAAAGAACTTCCAAACACATTTTTTTTCTTCAATACATCGGGAAAAAAATTGATTATCAAGATGTGATATGTACGTATGTCACCTGCTCACTCAATTTGATAAACATCACATCTCTCACTTGCTCCTAGAACTAACAAGATGTGATATGTACGTACATCACCTGCTCACTCAATCTGATTAACATCACATCTCTCACTTGCTCCTAGAACTAACAAGATGTGATATGTACGTACGTAACCTGCTCACTCAATCTGATAAACATCACATCTCTCACTTGCTCCTAGAACTAACAAGATGTGATATGTACGTACGTCACCTGCTCACTCAATCTGATAAACATCACATCTCTCACTTGCTCCTAGAACTAACAAGATGTGATATGTACGTACGTCACCTGCTCACTCAATCTGATTAACATCACATCTCTCACTTGCTCCTAGAACTAACAAGATGTGATATGTACGTACGTCACCTGCTCACTCAATCTGATTAACATCACATCTCTCACCTGCTCCTAGAACTAACAAGATGTGATATGTACGTATGTCACCTGCTCACTCAATCTGATAAACATCACATCTCTCACTTGCTCCTAGAACTAACAAGATGTGATATGTACGTATGTCACCTGCTCACTCAATCTGATAAACATCACATCTCTCACTTGCTCCTAGAACTAACAAGATGTGATATGTACGTATGTCATCTGCTCACTCAATCTGATTAACATCACATCTCTCACTTGCTCCTAGAACTAACAAGATGTGATATGTACGTATGTCATCTGCTCACTCAATCTGATTAACATCACATCTCTCACTTGCTCCTAGAACTAACAAGATGTGATATGTACGTATGTCACCTGCTCACTCAATCTGATTAACATCACATCTCTCACTTGCTCCTAGAACTAACAAGATGTGATATGTACGTACGTCACCTGCTCACTCAATCTGATTAACATCACATCTCTCACCTGCTCCTAGAACTAACAAGATGTGATATGTACGTACGTCACCTGCTCACTCAATCTGATAAACATCACATCTCTCACTTGCTCCTAGAACTAACAAGATGTGATATGTACGTATGTCACCTGCTCACTCAATCTGATTAACATCACATCTCTCACCTGCTCCTAGGACTAACAAGATGTGATATGTACGTATGTCACCTGCTCACTCAATTTGATAAACATCACATCTCTCACTTGCTCCTAGAACTAACAAGATGTGATATGTACGTACATCACCTGCTCCTAGAACTAACAAGATGTGATATGTACGTACGTCACCTGCTCACTCAATCTGATTAACATCACATCTCTCACTTGCTCCTAGAACTAACAAGATGTGATATGTACGTACGTCACCTGCTCACTCAATTTGATAAACATCACATCTCTCACTTGCTCCTAGAACTAACAAGATGTGATATGTACGTACATCACCTGCTCCTAGAACTAACAAGATGTGATATGTACGTACGTCACCTGCTCACTCAATCTGATTAACATCACATCTCTCACTTGCTCCTAGAACTAACAAGATGTGATATGTACGTATGTCACCTGCTCACTCAATCTGATATACATCACATCTCTCACTTGCTCCTAGAACTAACAAGATGTGATATGTACGTACGTCACCTGCTCACTCAATCTGATTAACATCACATCTCTCACTTGCTCCTAGAACTAACAAGATGTGATATGTACGTATGTCACCTGCTCACTCAATCTGATAAACATCACATCTCTCACTTGCTCCTAGAACTAACAAGATGTGATATGTACGTACGTCACCTGCTCCTAGAACTAACAAGATGTGATATGTACGTATGTCACCTGCTCACTCAATCTGATAAACATCACATCTCTCACTTGCTCCTAGAACTAACAAGATGTGATATGTACGTACGTCACCTGCTCCTAGAACTAACAAGATGTGATATGTACGTATGTCACCTGCTCACTCAATCTGATAAACATCACATCTCTCACTTGCTCCTAGAACTAACAAGATGTGATATGTACGTACGTCACCTGCTCCTAGAACTAACAAGATGTGATATGTACGTATGTCACCTGCTCACTCAATCTGATTAACATCACATCTCTCACTTGCTCCTAGAACTAACAAGATGTGATATGTACGTATGTCACCTGCTCACTCAATTTGATAAACATCACATCTCTCACTTGCTCCTAGAACTAACAAGATGTGATATGTACGCACATCACCTGCTCCTAGAACTAACAAGATGTGATATGTACGCACATCACCTGCTCCTAGAACTAACAAGATGTGATATGTACGTACGTCACCTGCTCACTCAATCTGATTAACATCACATCTCTCACTTGCTCCTAGAACTAACAAGATGTGATATGTACGTATGTCACCTGCTCACTCAATCTGATTAACATCACATCTCTCACTTGCTCCTAGAACTAACAAGATGTGATATGTACGTACGTCACCTGCTCACTCAATCTGATAAACATCACATCTCTCACTTGCTCCTAGAACTAACAAGATGTGATATGTACGTACATCACCTGCTCCTAGAACTAACAAGATGTGATATGTACGTACGTCACCTGCTCACTCAATCTGATTAACATCACATCTTTCACTTGCTCCTAGAACTAACAAGATGTGATATGTACGTATGTCACCTGCTCACTCAATCTGATAAACATCACATCTCTCACTTGCTCCTAGAACTAACAAGATGTGATATGTACGTACGTCACCTGCTCCTAGAACTAACAAGATGTGATATGTACGTACGTCACCTGCTCACTCAATCTGATTAACATCACATCTCTCACTTGCTCCTAGAACTAACAAGATGTGATATGTACGTATGTCACCTGCTCACTCAATCTGATAAACATCACATCTCTCACTTGCTCCTAGAACTAACAAGATGTGATATGTACGTACGTCACCTGCTCCTAGAACTAACAAGATGTGATATGTACGTATGTCACCTGCTCACTCAATCTGATAAACATCACATCTCTCACTTGCTCCTAGAACTAACAAGATGTGATATGTACGTATGTCATCTGCTCACTCAATCTGATTAACATCACATCTCTCACTTGCTCCTAGAACTAACAAGATGTGATATGTACGTATGTCATCTGCTCACTCAATCTGATTAACATCACATCTCTCACTTGCTCCTAGAACTAACAAGATGTGATATGTACGTATGTCACCTGCTCACTCAATCTGATTAACATCACATCTCTCACTTGCTCCTAGAACTAACAAGATGTGATATGTACGTACGTCACCTGCTCACTCAATCTGATAAACATCACATCTCTCACTTGCTCCTAGAACTAACAAGATGTGATATGTACGTATGTCACCTGCTCACTCAATCTGATTAACATCACATCTCTCACCTGCTCCTAGAACTAACAAGATGTGATATGTACGTATGTCACCTGCTCACTCAATCTGATAAACATCACATCTCTCACTTGCTCCTAGAACTAACAAGATGTGATATGTACGTACATCACCTGCTCCTAGAACTAACAAGATGTGATATGTACGTACGTCACCTGCTCACTCAATCTGATAAACATCACATCTCTCACTTGCTCCTAGAACTAACAAGATGTGATATGTACGTATGTCACCTGCTCACTCAATCTGATTAACATCACATCTCTCACTTGCTCCTAGAACTAACAAGATGTGATATGTACGTATGTCACCTGCTCACTCAATCTGATTAACATCACATCTCTCACTTGCTCCTAGAACTAACAAGATGTGATATGTACGTACGTCACCTGCTCACTCAATCTGATAAACATCACATCTCTCACTTGCTCCTAGAACTAACAAGATGTGATATGTACGTATGTCACCTGCTCACTCAATCTGATTAACATCACATCTCTCACTTACTCCTAGAACTAACAAGATGTGATATGTACGTATGTCACCTGCTCACTCAATCTGATTAACATCACATCTCTCACTTGCTCCTAGAACTAACAAGATGTGATATGTATGTATGTCACCTGCTCACTCAATCTGATTAACATCACATCTCTCACTTGCTCCTAGAACTAACAAGATGTGATATGTACGTATGTCACCTGCTCACTTAATCTGATTAACATCACATCTCTCACTTGCTCCTAGAACTAACCAGATGTGATATGTACGTACGTCACCTGCTCACTCAATCTGATAAACATCACATCTCTCACTTGCTCCTAGAACTAACAAGATGTGATATGTACGTACGTCATCTGCTCACTCAATCTGATTAACATCACATCTCTCACTTGCTCCTAGAACTAACAAGATGTGATATGTACGTACGTCACCTGCTCACTCAATCTGATAAACATCACATCTCTCACTTGCTCCTAGAACTAACAAGATGTGATATGTACGTATGTCATCTGCTCACTCAATCTGATTAACATCACATCTCTCACTTGCTCCTAGAACTAACAAGATGTGATATGTACGTATGTCACTTGCTCACTCAATCTGATTAACATCACATCTCTCACTTGCTCCTAGAACTAACAAGATGTGATATGTACGTACGTCACCTGCTCACTCAATCTGATAAACATCACATCTCTCACTTGCTCCTAGAACTAACAAGATGTGATATGTACGTATGTCATCTGCTCACTCAATCTGATTAACATCACATCTCTCACTTGCTCCTAGAAATAACAAGATGTGATATGTATGTACGTCACCTGCTCACTCAATCTGATTAACATCACATCTCTCACTTGCTCCTAGAACTAACAAGATGTGATATGTACGTACGTCACCTGCTCACTCAATCTGATTAACATCACATCTCTCACTTGCTCCTAGAACTAACAAGATGTGATATGTACGTACGTCACCTGCTCACTCAATCTGATAAACATCACATCTCTCACTTGCTCCTAGAACTAACAAGATGTGATATGTACGTACGTCACCTGCTCACTCAATCTGATTAACATCTTATCTCTCACTTGCTCCTAGAACTAACAAGATGTGATATGTACGTACGTCACCTGCTCACTCAATCTGATAAACATCACATCTCTCACTTGCTCCTAGAACTAACAAGATGTGATATGTACGTATGTCACCTGCTCACTCAATCTGATAAACATCACATCTCTCACTTGCTCCTAGAACTAACAAGATGTGATATGTACGTACGTCACCTGCTCCTAGAACTAACAAGATGTGATATGTACGTACGTCACCTGCTCCTAGAACTAACAAGATGTGATATGTACGTATGTCACCTGCTCACTCAATCTGATAAACATCACATCTCTCACTTGCTCCTAGAACTAACAAGATGTGATATGTACGTACGTCACCTGCTCCTAGAACTAACAAGATGTGATATGTACGTATGTCACCTGCTCACTCAATCTGATAAACATCACATCTCTCACTTGCTCCTAGAACTAACAAGATGTGATATGTACGTACGTCACCTGCTCCTAGAACTAACAAGATGTGATATGTACGTATGTCACCTGCTCACTCAATCTGATTAACATCACATCTCTCACTTGCTCCTAGAACTAACAAGATGTGATATGTACGTATGTCACCTGCTCACTCAATTTGATAAACATCACATCTCTCACTTGCTCCTAGAACTAACAAGATGTGATATGTACGCACATCACCTGCTCCTATAACTAACAAGATGTGATATGTACGCACATCACCTGCTCCTAGAACTAACAAGATGTGATATGTACGTACGTCACCTGCTCACTCAATCTGATTAACATCACATCTCTCACTTGCTCCTAGAACTAACAAGATGTGATATGTACGTATGTCACCTGCTCACTCAATCTGATTAACATCACATCTCTCACTTGCTCCTAGAACTAACAAGATGTGATATGTACGTATGTCACCTGCTCACTCAATCTGATTAACATCACATCTCTCACTTGCTCCTAGAACTAACAAGATGTGATATGTACGTATGTCACCTGCTCACTCAATCTGATTAACATCACATCTCTCACTTGCTCCTAGAAATAACAAGATGTGATATGTATGTACGTCACCTGCTCACTCAATCTGATTAACATCACATCTCTCACTTGCTCCTAGAACTAACAAGATGTGATATGTACGTACGTCACCTGCTCACTCAATCTGATAAACATCACATCTCTCACTTGCTCCTAGAACTAACAAGATGTGATATGTACGTACATCACCTGCTCCTAGAACTAACAAGATGTGATATGTACGTACGTCACCTGCTCACTCAATCTGATTAACTTCACATCTCTCACTTGCTCCTAGAACTAACAAGATGTGATATGTACGTATGTCACCTGCTCACTCAATCTGATAAACATCACATCTCTCACTTGCTCCTAGAACTAACAAGATGTGATATGAACGTACGTCACCTGCTCCTAGAACTAACAAGATGTGATATGTACGTACGTCACCTGCTCACTCAATCTGATTAACATCACATCTCTCACTTGCTCCTAGAACTAACAAGATGTGATATGTACGTATGTCACCTGCTCACTCAATCTGATAAACATCACATCTCTCACTTGCTCCTAGAACTAACAAGATGTGATATGTACGTACGTCACCTGCTCCTAGAACTAACAAGATGTGATATGTACGTATGTCACCTGCTCACTCAATCTGATAAACATCACATCTCTCACTTGCTCCTAGAACTAACAAGATGTGATATGTACGTACGTCACCTGCTCCTAGAACTAACAAGATGTGATATGTACGTATGTCACCTGCTCCTAGAACTAACAAGATGTGATATGTACGTATGTCACCTGCTCACTCAATTTGATAAACATCACATCTCTCACTTGCTCCTAGAACTAACAAGATGTGATATGTACGCACATCACCTGCTCCTAGAACTAACAAGATGTGATATGTACGCACATCACCTGCTCCTAGAACTAACAAGATGTGATATGTACGTACGTCACCTGCTCACTCAATCTGATTAACATCACATCTCTCACTTGCTCCTAGAACTAACAAGATGTGATATGTACGTATGTCACCTGCTCACTCAATCTGATTAACATCACATCTCTCACTTGCTCCTAGAACTAACAAGATGTGATATGTACGTATGTCACCTGCTCACTCAATCTGATAAACATCACATCTCTCACTTGCTCCTAGAACTAACAAGATGTGATATGTACGTACATCACCTGCTCCTAGAACTAACAAGATGTGATATGTACGTACGTCACCTGCTCACTCAATCTGATAAACATCACATCTCTCACTTGCTCCTAGAACTAACAAGATGTGATATGTACGTACATCACCTGCTCCTAGAACTAACAAGATGTGATATGTACGTATGTCATCTGCTCACTCAATCTGATTAACATCACATCTCTCACCTGCTCCTAGAACTAACAAGATGTGATATGTATGTACGTCACCTGCTCACTCAATCTGATTAACATCACATCTCTCACCTGCTCCTAGAACTAACAAGATGTGATATGTACGTATGTCACCTGCTCACTCAATCTGATAAACATCACATCTCTCACTTGCTCCTAGAACTAACAAGATGTGATATGTACGTACATCACCTGCTCCTAGAACTAACAAGATGTGATATGTACGTACGTCACCTGCTCACTCAATCTGATAAACATCACATCTCTCACTTGCTCCTAGAACTAACAAGATGTGATATGTACGTATGTCACCTGCTCACTCAATCTGATTAACATCACATCTCTCACTTGCTCCTAGAACTAACAAGATGTGATATGTACGTATGTCACCTGCTCACTCAATCTGATTAACATCACATCTCTCACTTGCTCCTAGAACTAACAAGATGTGATATGTACGTACGTCACCTGCTCACTCAATCTGATAAACATCACATCTCTCACTTGCTCCTAGAACTAACAAGATGTGATATGTACGTATGTCACCTGCTCACTCAATCTGATTAACATCACATCTCTCACTTGCTCCTAGAACTAACAAGATGTGATATGTACGTATGTCACCTGCTCACTCAATCTGATTAACATCACATCTCTCACTTGCTCCTAGAACTAACAAGATGTGATATGTATGTATGTCACCTGCTCACTCAATCTGATTAACATCACATCTCTCACTTGCTCCTAGAACTAACCAGATGTGATATGTACGTACGTCACCTGCTCACTCAATCTGATAAACATCACATCTCTCACTTGCTCCTAGAACTAACAAGATGTGATATGTACGTACGTCATCTGCTCACTCAATCTGATTAACATCACATATCTCACTTGCTCCTAGAACTAACAAGATGTGATATGTACGTACGTCACCTGCTCACTCAATCTGATAAACATCACATCTCTCACTTGCTCCTAGAACTAACAAGATGTGATATGTACGTATGTCATCTGCTCACTCAATCTGATTAACATCACATCTCTCACTTGCTCCTAGAACTAACAAGATGTGATATGTACGTATGTCACTTGCTCACTCAATCTGATTAACATCACATCTCTCACTTGCTCCTAGAACTAACAAGATGTGATATGTACGTACGTCACCTGCTCACTCAATCTGATAAACATCACATCTCTCACTTGCTCCTAGAACTAACAAGATGTGATATGTACGTATGTCATCTGCTCACTCAATCTGATTAACATCACATCTCTCACTTGCTCCTAGAAATAACAAGATGTGATATGTATGTACGTCACCTGCTCACTCAATCTGATTAACATCACATCTCTCACTTGCTCCTAGAACTAACAAGATGTGATATGTACGTACGTCACCTGCTCACTCAATCTGATTAACATCACATCTCTCACTTGCTCCTAGAACTAACAAGATGTGATATGTACGTACGTCACCTGCTCACTCAATCTGATAAACATCACATCTCTCACTTGCTCCTAGAACTAACAAGATGTGATATGTACGTACGTCACCTGCTCACTCAATCTGATTAACATCACATCTCTCACTTGCTCCTAGAACTAACAAGATGTGATATGTACGTACGTCACCTGCTCACTCAATCTGATAAACATCACATCTCTCACTTGCTCCTAGAACTAACAAGATGTGATATGTACGTATGTCATCTGCTCACTCAATCTGATTAACATCACATCTCTCACTTGCTCCTAGAAATAACAAGATGTGATATGTATGTACATCACCTGCTCACTCAATCTGATTAACATCACATCTCTCACTTGCTCCTAGAACTAACAAGATGTGATATGTACGTACGTCACCTGCTCACTCAATCTGATTAACATCACATCTCTCACTTGCTCCTAGAAATAACAAGATGTGATATGTATGTACGTCACATGCTCACTCAATCTGATTAACATCACATCTCTCACTTGCTCCTAGAACTAACAAGATGTGATATGTACGTACGTCACCTGCTCACTCAATCTGATTAACATCACATCTCTCACTTGCTCCTAGAAATAACAAGATGTGATATGTATGTACGTCACCTGCTCACTCAATCTGATTAACATCACATCTCTCACTTGCTCCTAGAACTAACAAGATGTGATATGTACGTATGTCATCTGCTCACTCAATCTGATTAACATCACATCTCTCACTTGCTCCTAGAAATAACAAGATGTGATATGTATGTACGTCACCTGCTCACTCAATCTGATTAATATCACATCTCTCACTTGCTCCTAGAACTAACAAGATGTGATATGTACGTATGCCATCTGCTCACTCAATCTGATTAACATCACATCTCTCACTTGCTCCTAGAACTAACAAGATGTGATATGTACGTATGTCATCTGCTCACTCAATCTGATTAACATCACATCTCTCACTTGCTCCTAGAACTAACAAGATGTGATATGTACGTATGTCACCTGCTCACTCAATCTGATTAACATCACATCTCTCACTTGCTCCTAGAACTAACAAGATGTGATATGTACGTATGTCACCTGCTCACTCAATCTGATTAACATCACATCTCTCACCTGCTCCAAGAACTAACAAGATGTGATATGTACGTATGCCATCTGCTCACTCAATCTGATTAATATCACATCTCTCACCTGCTCCTAGAACTAACAAGACGTGATATGCATGTACGTCACCTGCTCACTCAATCTGATAAACATCACATCTCTCACTTGCTCCTAGAACTAACAAGATGTGATATGTACGTATGTCACCTGCTCACTCAATCTGATTAATATCACATCTCTCACTTGCTCTTAGAACTAACAAGATGTGATATGTACGTATGTCACCTGCTCACTCAATCTGATTAACATCACATCTCTCACTTGCTCCTAGAACTAACAAGATGTGATATGTACGTATGTCATCTGCTCACTCAATCTGATTAACATCACATCTCTCACTTGCTCCTAGAACTAACAAGATGTGATATGTACGTATGTCACCTGCTCACTCAATCTGATTAACATCACATCTCTCACTTGCTCCTAGAACTAACAAGATGTGATATGTACGTATGTCACCTGCTCACTCAATCTGATTAACATCACATCTCTCACCTGCTCCTAGAACTAACAAGATGTGATATGTACGTATGTCACCTGCTCACTCAATCTGATTAACATCACATCTCTCACCTGCTCCTAGAACTAACAAGATGTGATATGTACGTATGTCACCTGCTCACTCAATCTGATTAACATCACATCTCTCACTTGCTCCTAGAACTAACAAGATGTGATATGTACGTATGTCACCTGCTCACTCAATCTGATAAACATCACAGCTCTCACTTGTTCCTCTTAGCTGATGTCATGGTGTGGGAGATCTGAGAAAATCCCATTATTGGTCACATGCCAATGACCTTATGTCATGAATATACAATGATATGATACATGTATATAAGGTTATGACATTTTTCGACCAATTGGATTGCTCGTACCATGCAAAGCAGCTTAGTAACACTTTTTCTTTGTCAAAATGCATGTGACCCTCAAATGGGGTTTCAGTGTCAGTGATAGGGAGCATATGAGAGATCTGATTTTCATCAGATTGCTGCTCACTCAACCATAATTCACCAAATCATAAACTTGGCTCAGCAAATTCATTGTAACTTGGCTAAAAATACATGTCTGATTTTCTTATGAATACTTACCATTCCCATGATAATAAGAATAGCTCCAGCAGATGCTACACAAAACAAAGGACCTGCCTCAACTATCTGTAAAAGTAAACAAAGTTACCAATATTTATTTGAGTATTCGAACCTGTTTTAGTGACCACCTCTATTTAGCAATAGCTTGTATGATGTGACCTTAATTCCAATTTCCCATCACAGTAGTCGAACCTGTTTTAGTGACCATCTCTATTTAGCAATAGCTTGTATTATGTGACCTTAATTTAATTTTCCATCACAGTAGTCGAACCTGTTTAAGTGACCACCTCTATTATGTGACCTTAATTTTGATTTTCCATCACAGTGCCCTATATAGTAATTAAACCTGTATTTAACAACCACCTGTCTTATATGACTCTATTTCAATGTCCTTAATTGGAAGGTCACATAAGATAGGTTTGACGGTGGTATTAAAACCAAGAGAATCGAGAATCAATGATTTTACATTAAAAAAGAGGTTGATAATATTTAAGTTATAATAGGGGGGAGGGGGTAAATAATGCATAATATAATTAGAATAAACCATAATTTCACTTATGAAGGGATGGGGAAGAAATTTGTGTACCATATTTTATTGATATTTTTTCCTTGAAAACTGTTTAATCGATCTAAATATATACAGTATGTTCAAGGAATTTATTAGACATTATGAACACATTTTGGCACATCAACATTATGAAAGAATCAATCTGCTGCTTGTTTGTGGATGACTTATTGATTGAATATCAGATTCTAAAATAATAGGATTTACAGGAGTTATTTCCCTTTAAGGGTCACTTTCATGCAAAGTTCAATGAAAATAAATCTTTTTTTTTTCATAATCTGTTCAAAATTTTAATGCAGTAATAACTTGTTAAATTTCGCTTTGATGTAAAATTATCCTCTGATTTTTTACATGGTTCAAATTAGCTGCGGAACCGTAGCCCTTATGGTCCTTGGCCAGCTTTCTGATATTTGCGGACCTATAAGGGCTACGGTTCCGCTGCTAGGTTCAAATATATACAAATAATGAGAAAATTATACTAAAATTTGTTCTTTCTATTGCTATTGCTAGACCGGGTACCATTTTGTCTGTCGTAAAGGAAATAACTTGTATAAAAAGGTATAATAAACAGCTGCGCCAAGAGCGCATGATACGCCCATCGTCAATATTCATACAATATTTGTAAAGACTTTCTTTCCCATAACTCTTGAATGAAAAATCTAAATTTCACCAACAGCTGCACCATAAACATGAATTGGAACATTTACCCGGTATACAATATTTATGTTGAAATAAAACACTATAATAGTTTAAGTCTCATAACTCTGGAATGAAAAATCGAAATTTCACCAAAAAGTATACAAACCATAAGACTATCAATTCCAATAAATGTGAGAAGTTTGAAGTGAATTGGCCGAGGGGTTCTCAATTTACAGCGTGACATACGAAAAATCGCCTACAATTTGATGAATAAAGTCCCATAACTCTGGAATGAAAAATTGAAATTTCACCAAAAAGTATAGACCATAAGACTATCAATTCCAATAAATATGCAAAGTTTGAAGTGAATTGGCAAAGGGGTTCTCAATTTACAGCGCGACATATGAAAAATTGCCTTAAAATTTCACCATAAAGTATACAGACCATAAGACCATCAATTCCAATAACTCTGTGAAATTTGGAGTGAATTGGCCAAGGGGTTCTTAAGTTAGAGCGTGACATGTGAAACGGACGGACGTATGGACAGACAGTCGGACATTGGTATACCATAATACGTCCCGTCTTAAAGACGAGCGTATAAAATTACATAACTTTAGAATCAATTCAGGAATGTACAAAAGGTCTATTAACTTACAAACTATTATTATTTTTCAGTTTCCATTTTACTTATTAACCATCTTTGATTTTTGATAGAACTAAGTAGAAATTGCAGAAAAATGTACCTATATAGGCATGTTATAGTAAATAGAGCCACGTTGGATGATTGATCGGATCGTCAGATATAATTTTGCATATAGACACCTTTATAATGATTCAGGCCAAGCTATGTTTAAAACTGACCCAGTAGATTCAAAGAAGATTTTTAAAATATTTATTGATGAACAGACAGATGATGAGAGAGGTAAAGTGATGTCAAAGGGTCAAAATTGCAATAAGGTTTAATTTAAAAAAGATGGAAAAAAATATAGTGATTGATTGTTCTTTAATGCCAAATTAGCAATATTTTAGCTATATAATGGCGAGAACAAGTTAATTTTCAATGAGATGATGATGAGGTCCACTTTGTACTTGATCAACACACTTAGTTTGATTTTTCATAGTGCTAGCTCACTGAAACAATAGTCTGAGGGTAGACATGTTTCCCCACTCTGACACATTATCCTGATTCCAAGCCAACCAGTCTTTGCTCTTTCTCCTTAATGCTGCATGCTTAGTGGAGAAGCAACAAATTCCAAATTTTTTGTATTTGGTTTGACCCTTTCGGGACTCGAACCCACGATCTGCAGCAATCAAGGTTAGTACACTAACCATTACACACCACCGATGCGGTTCCTAAAATATATAAAATCATAAGGATACAGGGAAAAAAATAGAAATATCGAAATTCTCACTTCTCACTGTTCCATTCATTTATTTCCAAATTCTAGTCATCAATATCAAAAATATTTTTTCCGTTTCCAAGATATGTGTTAAAAACCATCTTCTATCACTACTGATAATTATTCTTACCCTATCACACAAACGTCTTAATTCATTAGGATCACAAATACTCTCCTTCCCCGGGGTAACTTTCCATCAACACTTATAATTATTCTTACCCTATCACACAAACGTCTTAATTCATTAGGATCACAAATACTCTCCTTCCCCGGAGGTAACTGACTACTGTCAATGTATGACTGATTTCTGTAAATACCTATAAAACAAGCACAAATGCATTAATACTGTAAAGTTTTGTGAGGGGTGAGGAGAGATCTTCAATCACGAGTTTTAAGATAAATGAAATGTAAAGATAAGCAAATTAATGATATTCCACTAATGATTGGCATCAATGAAAACAACCGTTCTGACAATTAACCAAACCAAAGAAGAAAAAAAAGTTGATATCCCAATTGATGGAAAATCAAAGACAAATGTAGAGTTCCTATGGTTACAGTCTTGATAAAAGGGTTAGAGTTATGGTGTTTAACACCACTTTCAACAGTATTTCAGCTATGTTGTGGAAGTCAGTTTTATTGGAGGAGGAAACTGGAGTCCCCATAGAAAACCACCAACCTGTCGTAAGTCAGACAAACTTGATCACATAATCTTGTATCGAGTACGCCTCGCCATGAATAGACCTCAAACTCGCAACATTATTGATGATAGGCACTGATTCCATAGGTGGTTTTAAATCCAACTACCATACGATCATGACAGCCCCTCTATGTTAAATGGATGGGAATTGTTGGAAGCAGTGAGTTGTCCTAGAAAGACCAGTGATTTAGAGCTTAAATTGTCCCTAATCAACACTGACGGAACAAGGAACAATAATAAAGGAGTCTACAATCAATAATGCCAGAACATCAAATCAGTGAGTGATTGTTGTTTAATGCCAAGTGAGCAATTTTATAATTATATCCTGGCGAGAACAAGTTACATTTCAATGAGATGATGATGATGTCTGCTTTGCACTTGACCAACACACTTAGGTGGATTTTTATAGTGATAACTCACTGAAACAAGTTTCCGGGTATAAATGTTATTCCGCTCTGACACATTATTCTGATTTTGAGCTTACCCCTTAATATTGTGTGCTTAGCAGAGAAGCAGCCAATATCCATTGTTCTGGTTTTATCTGACCAGGGATCAAGCCACTCTGTTCCACACTCAAGGTGAGCACACTTAACAATTACACCCCCGATGCAGTGTAACATTTTGATATCATTACCAAGGTGTTATTAAACAAAAATCCATCATACAACTGACTTACCATAATGGTTAAGATTAATACAGGTATTAACTTGGTCTTTTCTGTAGATACTGTTATCACATCTGGATGAAACCATCAGGTATACAACGACAGGAACTACACCTACGCCAAACATACCAATCCATAACAAGTTCAATAAATAGGAAATACACATAAACTGTAAAACAAAATATATATGTTATTGATATGAGTATTTTTACAAATATATATATGCTATTGTTCATTGGTTTATCGAGAATTGATATCTCACAACAGTTTAAAGCATCAAAGACAAAGCAGGAGATGCGATTTGCGATGAGAAGTCCATCTCTAGCAAAACATATCAATTGGTGATTTTTACTGCGATAAAAATTACATTCAAAACGACCAGATGTATAAAACCATTGACAGAGGGAAATAAAAATGTGTTTGAGATAAATGGTAAAAAAATTGTGGTACTTATCCATCTGTCTTATAGCAGAGTAAAACTTTACGTTTCTAAACTAAAAAAATCAATAGATAATTGTTAATAGACATAGAAGGCTTTGTCAGTAACTGATGGCTGATCATGCTCTGACACTCTCCATTCATTGGTCAATTCATATGAAAATTTATGACTAATTCATAGCTATGAGTATTTCTCTGTTGACACAAGGGTGAGCAGTGTGGGGTATCAGAGTGTGATCTACGATAGGTTATGAACAATGCAAAGAAGTGAACACCAGACTATATATTACTTACAAATACTGCAGATACTCTTCCTCCCATGATGCATTTGTTACCAGAGTAAACTTTTTGTCTTGTAGCTCCTGTTGCTAAGAAACCAAAGACCAATAGGAGGATTGCAAATAATCCCATGACCACTCCAATGACAACAAACACAACCTGTATTACCTCTAGCCTAAAATAAAAAAATATTACATGTATATAAATACTGTGTAGTGTATTTTCGTTCTTCCTGATGAAGGATTTATTTCCTCCTAATTCATGTTTGTTGGTTTTATTTGCTGTGAATTGTGATCAGGAAACTGTCTATAAATCTTTTTCAGTTTGTTATTTTTATTTGCTGTGAATCATGATCAGGACACGGTCTATAAATCTTTTTCAGTTTTTGTTAGTTTTATTTGCTGTGAATCATGATCAGGACACTGTCTATAAATCTTTTTCAGTTTTTGTTAGTTTTATTTGCTGTGAATCATGATCAGGACACTGTCTATAAATCATTTTCAGTTTTTGTTAGTTTTATTTGCTGTGAATCATGATCAGGACACGGTCTATAAATCTTTTTCAGTTTTTGTTAGTTTTATTTGCTGTGAATCATGATCAGGACACTGTCTATAAATCTTTTTCAGTTTTTGTTAGTTTTATTTGCTGTGAATCATGATCAGAACACGGTCTATAAATCTTTTTCAGTTTTTGTTAGTTTTATTTGCTGTGAATCATGATCAGGACACTGTCTATAAATCTTTTTCAGTTTTTGTTAGTTTTATTTGCTGTGAATCATGATCAGGACACTGTCTATAAATCATTTTCAGTTTTTGTTAGTTTTATTTGCTGTGAATCATGATCAGGACACTGTCTATAAATCATTTTCAGTTTTTGTTAGTTTTATTTGCTGTGAATCATGATCAGAACACGGTCTATAAATCTTTTTCAGTTTTTGTTAAGTTTTATTTGCTGTGAATCATGATCAGGACACTGTCTATAAATCTTTTTCAGTTTTTGTTAGTTTTATTTGCTGTGAATCATGATCAGGACACTGTCTATAAATCTTTTTCAGTTTTTGTTAGTTTTATTTGCTGTGAATCATGATCAGGACACGGTCTATAAATCTTTTTCAGTTTTTGTTAGTTTTATTTGCTGTGAATCATGATCAAGACACTGTCTATAAATCATTTTCAGTTTTTGTTAGTTTTATTTGCTGTGAATCGTGATCAGGACACGGTCTATAAATCTTTTTCAGTTTTTGTTAGTTTTATTTACTGTGAATCATGATCAGAACACTGTCTATAAATCTTTTTCAGTTTGTTAGTTTTATTTGCTGTGAATCATGATCAGGACACGGTCTATAAATCTTTTTCAGTTTTTGTTAGTTTTATTTGCTGTGAATCTTGATCAGGACACGGTCTATAAATCTTTTTCAGTTTTTGTTAGTTTTATTTGCTGTGAATCATGATCAGGACACAGTCTATAAATCTTTTTCAGTTTTTGTTAGTTTTATTTGCTGTGAATCGTGATCAGGACACGGTCTATAAATCTTTTTCTGTTTTGGTTAGTTTTATTTGCTGTGAATCATGATCAGGACACTGTCTATCAATCTTTTTCAGTTTTTGTTAGTTTTATTTGCTGTGAATCATGATCAGGACACTGTCTATAAATCTTTTTCAGTTTTTGTTAGTTTTATTTGCTGTGAATCATGATCAAGACACTGTCTATAAATCATTTTCAGTTTTTGTTAGTTTTATTTGCTGTGAATCATGATCAGGACACGGTCTATCAATCTTTTTCAGTTTTTGTTAGTTTTATTTGCTGTGAATCATGATCAGGACACGGTCTATAAATCTTTTTCAGTTTTTGTTAGTTTTATTTGCTGTGAATCATGATCAGGACACTGTCTATCAATCTTTTTCAGTCGAAATTGTTTTACATTCTTTTTGATATCTATCATTCACGTTTTTCTGAGCCTTATTTCTAATGTGGTTTTCTTTACCAAATATGTTTATTTTTTGCCAATAATTAATTTTACCATCAATTTTACTGGACACAGAAGAAATGACTAGGGAGGATGTAACAGGTAAAAAACATACTTTATTATTAATTACATGGGTTTTCACATTTTGCATAAAGTGTGATCTGCAGAAATCATTTCCCGTGAACTATGATAAGTAAAAAGTATTTTTTGTGAACCGTGATCAAAACCCACATTATCTCCTTTCAGAGTGTCCATTATTTTAGGATACATTTGAAATATTGCTTTGGGGGAATCTGTTCGACAATATCAGTATAACATTGTCTCAAGAAAAAAGTTTATAAAGTTAATACCATGGTACATTAAATCCAAATATTTCTTCTAAGATTTGTGTGATGAAAATCTGTAACGCTCTATACAAAGTTCCACAATACACACTAACTCCAAAGAATACCATTAAAGCTGATATCAGTGATGCAAAGGGACAGTTTCCTATTTTCTCACAGGCTGAAAATAAAATAAGAATATACTAGTCATGTGAAGTCAGGGTCATAAAATATACTTATTGATCTACTCAAAGAAACTAAAGTTTAAAAAAAAAAAGGCAATAATACTTAGGGTGGGGTAAAAGGTACTTTCTGATCTTCTAGGTGCCATAGAGTTAATTTAGAATTAATATCAAAAATTGATATCCAAGCAATATATTATAGAGACAAATAAATTTCTCACTAAAAAGATAAGCCAGTTCCTATTTTTAGGGGTGGAAGATATTCTTTTCTCACTCCTTGGATAATATTTATGTGAAAAAGATATTTCTATCTTACCCAGGCACCTGAGTGAGACAAGCTACACACTTTTTCCTGCAAAATTGTTGATTTATCGCTATACATCCATGTCTTGGCAGTATTTTAAATGTATTTCATAATAGAATACAGTATATAGACAGTATCTTTAAATGCTACCACAACAGTGATAAATACTTATATAACTAGGAAGAACTGTTTTAGATACCTAAATCTTATGTCTCCCCTTAATGCGGCCATTTGTACAACAATAAGTTACACATTATAAGTTGAATGATACTATTTAAAGAACAATTATTTGACCTTGAGGTCAAAGGTCAAGGTCACACGAAGGTCATTATGGTATGTGACACATCACCTTATGGTCATGCACCCCCATACCAAATATCATTGACCTATCTCGAAAGACAAAAATGTTATGGCCCGAACAAGAAAATACTATTTAAAAAACAATTATTTGACCTTGAGGTCAAAGATCAAGGTCCCACGAAGGTCATTACGGTACATGACACACCGCCTTATGGTCATGCACATACAAACTATCTTCCAATGAACAGTTTTGTTGGATTTATTTGAATTATTTGACCTTGAGGTCAAAGGTCAAGGTCCCACAAAGGTCATTACAGTACGCGACACACCGCCTTATGGACATGCACCCACATACCAATCATCATTGACCTATCTCGAAAGATAAAAATGTTATGGCCCGGACAAGAAAATACTATTTAAAAAACAATTATTTGACCTTGAGGTCAAAGTCCCACAAAGATCATTATATATTTTTGCTAGAGCCGTGGGACGTCAGAGAGCTATACATATGGAAAACAGCGGATTTGCCTCTCCGACTCTTGGTCGGCACATTTCCACGTTTCGTGGCTATCGGATTTTATTTTTTATCAGAAACCCTTATATATATCGCTTCACCAATCATTTTTCTATTCATTCAAAACCATCTTACCCTCAGAAAGTGGTGTTACACTCCATTACAGCACGATTTTGCCTTAGATCCTATTATTCCGCCATTTGACTTCCATTTTCGAATCTACAAACGTGATCTCGCGATACTAACTGAATGATGACAGCAACGCATTGCATGATGGGAGCTATTTAATGCAGCGTGCCAAATTATTTGGAGCATTATTTGCATACGTAAACAACATTCAAATCACATGGAAGACGATACATTTAAGCGTATTCTGCAGGACAAACAGTCCATCTACAGATCAAAGCAGAGCAGAAGGAAATAATACAGAATGTGTTGGAAAGAAAAGATTCAATGGCAGAGTGTTACCAACGGTCTTCGGAAAGAGCATGTGTTACGTTCCCCCTTTTTGGACAAGGTACTACAACATTTTTTTTCCCTTATGGTTATCTGTAATTCACTAAATTTGCTGTTAAAATCATTACCAATCAATATAATCAACTGTATTAAATCTTATGTTAATTGTTCTGCCTTAACAGGCACCTATGATTGGCAATAAAAATATTAGTTTGTTTGTTTATATGCAAATCATCTCCCATGATACATTGCGGTAATCGTAGTTTTCTCATAGTCACGTGACAAATGTTTGAAAAATGGAAGTCAAATGGCGGAATAATAGGATCTAAGGCAAAATCGTGCTGTAATGGAGTGTAAAACCACTTTCTGAGGGTAAGATGGTTATGAATGAATAGAAAAATGATTGGTGAAGCGATTTATATAAGGGTTTCTGATAGAAAATAAAATCTGATAGCCACGAAACGTGGAAATGTGCTGACCCTGAGTTGAAGAAGCAAATCCGCTGTTTTCCGTATGTATAGCTCTCTGACGTCCCACGGCTCTAGCAAAAATATATAATGTCGTCGGACGACAGAGGAATCTCGGACTAGCATATACAAACTATCTGTCCATGAATTAGATCTTTGAGCTGACAAATTTTTGTTCTTCCCTCGACGGGATTTGAACTCACACCATTGATACACTGCAACACCATTCGCTTAGTCTTACGTCCAGCGCCCTAGACTACTCGACCACATCCACTCCCTAAAAAAGGAGCTTCAATAATCGTAGTGTTACCTTTTCTCGTAAGGCAAATCTAGGGATAGACGTAAGACATGTGTATAAGCGTGTGTAGATGGTACATATATACTTAATATTATAATTTGACAGCAATCTAAGGATAATGAAGAATTCATTATACAGTCACTGGAAATAAAGTATATTATACAAACATCTAAGCAGGTGACAACCATACAATATATCTGTCCCACTGGATTTATGCAATAAAGGGTTTGGCATTTTCAAGCGATGATTGTTACCGGTCCCCTTAAATGGAGATACATATATATATCGTCACGGTATGTGTTTTCGTGGTATCCATTTTATCTTGATTTCCACAGCACACGCATTATTTTTGACGTGTCTTCTGGTTTCTATTTATGGAACATAAACAATACGAAAGTTGACATCTGTAACAAATGATCGAGTTTACTTTTAAAGACTTAAGTACCAAAAACAGTGAACCTACCTACTGAACCACTTTTTGTAATGCCAAAAATGTACTTCATTTATAAAGTAGCTGGAAAAAAATCCAGAAGGGCTATATAAAATTTAACTATGTCGTCTGCCTCTCAGACACCTGCTCTTCCTGTCATGTAACTATCATGGGGTCACTGATCGTATTTGTAAACAAAAAAGCCTGTTTCTTATATAAAATACATGTCACTTTGCAGTGCATTGTGGTTTCAGCACTAAAAAAACATCAAAAGTAAACACAATTTTGAAAGTGGTCATTTTCAAACATTCTGTTATTTTATTTAGATGTAGTATGATTTGGTAGATGGCCAGAACCATGAAATTTTAAAACCAGCCATTTCGGGATTTTATATTCGTTTCCATCCCGTATATCGGCCTTGTTTTTATTTGCCACGGAAACAGATACCGCCATTTTACTGACAACAAAAGTTGCCAGGTAATCGAGAGTACATTAAAATACAAGAATGGCTTTAAAAACAATCTTATGCACAAAGAAATATTTAACTAGCCATTCTTGGAAAATTCCAATCGTCATATGAATGGAGGGTTAACACTGTTAATCGCTATATCTGAAAATCGATAATAGCACGAAAACCGATAACACGATGGTACAAAAGTGGGATTGTTTTTATATAAAGAACAAGCTTGTAGCATAATAATATTGTGCGGTTACGTTGCATTTACTACAGTACATTAAATTTTCTCACCCATTATTGTGAATTTAATGTGTTTTATTAAAAAAACGACATAACCTTTCTGGTAAACAATTTTCCTGTTTCTATTTTAAAATTGTCCCCATTATTCATGCTTCCTGTATACAGGTGTCGCTGTAATTAAAGGTGTGTTTACTACAAAGTTAAACTGAAGCTTAAATTAGAATGTAAAAAGTCTTCGTTTCAAGCGTACAAATGACATAGATAACAGGTGCAAATAGTATTGGCGCGAAATTTAAAAACATATCATACTTGAACCAAACATCTTCTTTTTCTTTATAGTTCCGCACTCCATCAACATACTGATGATAACGCGCCGGGCACTGACGTCGCTATGCCGTGCGTGCGTGGGGTCTAATTTAATATATACATCCAAATATATACAAGAGATACAATTTCAAAAGTTATTCCCTTTTTTTTTGCTTTTATATATTATACATTTTAGGTTAAAACTATATACAAGTGTGATGTCTAGATGTTGAAGTGTTGTTCGAGAACAGATATTGGGATCTGCTCTCGGAAACTGTCTAGTGTAGTGCATTGTACTGTAACTACAGGAAGGAGGTTCATTTGTGCTATTGTTCTTGGAAAAAATGAGTACTTGTAAGAATCTCTAGTTGTTTGCATTAGTCTGTAAAAATAACTGTGTGGATATTGTCTTGTTATTGGATCGAATTGAGTAAGTAAATTTGTTGGGCGGTGTATGATTTTGTAGAGAAAGATGATGTGTGTTCTTATTCTTTAAAGTTGACCAATTGGATGTTTGTAGCATTTCAGTAAGTGTGTTGGTACTGTGGTATCTGTTGCAGGTGTACATCGATCGATGTCACCCACTATTCCTACACCCCGTTATTTCGACACTCCAAAATTACGATATCCCAATCAGGATTCCAACAAGCATAATATTTTGAAATTGCATTTAAACGGCCGTGACCTAGGAGTAATTACTCCCAGTCGTAACGTGTGGTGATTGATTTATTGTCCTTTTAACGTTCTGCGGGAAGAATTTCAGCTATGTTCGGGTCGATAACAAGATTACAAACAAATAGTAAACATATCAGGAGGATTTAGATGGATTTATGAATGCCACTAGAAAATGGATATAGATGAATACGGAAAACTTCATAATTTCGTTACGAACTACTCAAATATGGTTTCAAAACTATATTTCCTTTTAAATAGCGTAACGACAGCCTATGTAGAATTTCCATCAATGAAACGCAGATGAATTTTTTTTTCCTGGAATTTAGCAGAAAGAAATAATATTTGAATGTGATATTCCATTTGTGATATAGAACTAGTCATACACAACAATGGGAATTTAGGTTCCGTTCTTTTTTTTTAAAGTTCTTAAAGCTTGGTTGATCCAATGCTATCAAAGCATATTCTTTTTATCGGTAAACAGGACCAGAAATACATTTTAAAACTTTTGTCTGATTTTTGTTAATGACCCCGCTTCTGTGTGAACACTGTCAAATGTTTCATTCAATGTCGCTTCAAACTTTACTCTGTGCACATGTTTCAAACACAAATTAGATAGTCTTAACATTTAAACTTGTTGAGACGTGAGTACACGTTCATTATTGAAAGTCTCGTGGTCAGGCCCACTGAGAGGGGGTTGGGTCAGCCGGGGCGGCACCCCAGGGACCATGACAAATAAGCAAGTAGAAAGCTGTGTTTTCTAAATCACAATTCATCAATTCATTTTTGTTGTACTGATTCCTTGCTTATGACACACCGTGGTAGACTTAGTTTGAGTATCATTATTTGGAGAATTGGAGGAGGGGGGGGGGGGGCAAGTTTCTTTTGCACTGGGGCCCAAATATTCTCTTGGCGGCCTTGCTCGTGGTGACCAGCTATCTAATCGATGCTTCGTCGTTTTTTATTTTGTTCTTTTATAAGCACTATCTTCATTTAGTATTGAAAATATTTCATACATCTTAAACGAAAATAAAACTGTTTGAAGACACAAAGAAGAGGAGAAGTAAAAAAAAAAAGAAAAAAAAAAGAAAAGAGATAAAAACATTATGTGTTAAACTTAAAATGATCACGGATATGTTCCGTTTGTAACAAAAGTAACACGACAGGTGCCACCAGTGGAACACCTGAGTTCAACCTAGGTTTTTAGTGGGTTCGTGTTGCTTTATCTTCAGCTTTGTGTAAAGATCAATGTTTGTCCTTTAATCTTTTGTCAATTATATTGTCTGTCCTTCTTCTATTTACGGCTTCTGATTATCCCATTTGGTTTCTTAATTTAAAATGTTAGTAGTGTACATTTGGGAATTCAAAAACAATTGTGCAATTTGCAATGGAATTGTATGACGTCATTGCAACTATGCGTGGAATGTCATGTGATTTGTGTTGCAATACTATTTCCGGAATGTGTGACGTCATTCAGGTGATATACCTGTAAGGAATGTCACTGTATGATCATTTAAATTATTTAGAGTCCTTGTACATAGTTACTGTGTCATAAAGATTTACTAATAGTTGTTATAATTGAGAAATGCTTTCTAGATCGAATTCTGTGGAAGAAAGCGATGGGGTTAGTGTTCGTGCAGCAGGAAGTTTTACAATTAGGCATTCCAGACTTGCATCCAGTTTAAGTTAGTGTAAACAATATTTATTGAATAAATTGCATGAGTTATAACAATAGTACATACATAGGGATCAGAAAACAAGTGACGCAGCACTTGTATAAATTCTTCTCCCAGATACAAAAAAAGAAAAGAAAAGACATGGTTAGGACATGCACATTAATAATACACACATATGTTTAAATAAGCATATGAAGTGAAAGGGTGACAATTTTTACAATGAACAATAAAATGACAGATCTAATTTTGCAACAAGTAAAAGCATGGTACATTTATATTCTAGGTGTAAAACGTTTAGATTTTATTATAAAATCTTGAATTACAAGGAAATTACTTTCATTTTCACAATCTGGGAGGTTAGAATCGCCAAAGAGTAGATTATTGATATTCAAATGAGAAGACAGGTTAACAAATAAATCATTTCTTAACCTTTCATACAGAGAACATTTGAGTAAAAAATGCTCGGACGTTTCTACCAGTTTACAACTACAGTATGGATTAGCTTCGATATTTTTCTTGTAAAGATGATCCTTGAGCGCACTACTCTCAGTTCGAATTCTAGTATGTAGTATTTGACAAATTCTAGAACCTGCATAGAAGTAAGATGGGACAGGATTTATTGTGTTGTTCAAAAATATTTTCATGGAATTGACTGAAGCATTACTTTTGATATTCGCTGGAAGTTCGTTCCAGAGTCGAACGGTTGAAGGTAAAAAGCTATTATTATAATAAGCTGTACGAGAATGTACATGAACTAGATTAGAATGGTTCCGGGTGCTATATTGATGAGTTTGTCCGAAGGAGGATGGAACTAAATTGGATAAATATTCGGGAACTGTTTTGTTAACCATTTTGTGAAATAATAAAATCTTATGTTTGTTTCTTCGTTGCTCTAAGGTTTCCCATCCACATTCTTGTAAAAGTATACGTATACTTGTCAATTTTGTAGCACCAGTTATTATACGTGCGGCTTCATAGTTAATGTGTTCTAGTTTTTCCTTTATATAATTTGGACAGTTATCCCAGACTACATCCGCATATTCTAGAATAGGGCGGACATAACTGAAATACATATGCTCAAGCGATTTACGGTCTACTTTAAATTTCAACTTACGAATAATATTTAATCTAGAAGACGTCTTTGTTATAATTTCGTTAATATGTGTGGTCCAAGATCCATCATTAGAAAAAGTGAGACCAAGATGTTTATGTGTAGTTACATTTTTAATGGGAATATTATTAAAAATAAAGTGGAGGATGGAATTGAGGCTCGATCTTTCGTGAAATAATCATCGATTCGGTCTTCTTGGGATTGAAATTAACCAACCATCTGTTTGACCAGTTTTGAACCTTTTGCAAGTCTGAATTTAAAGAAAAAGAAGTAATCAATGGGTTATCGACGATTGCATAAATACTGGTGTCATCTGCGAAAAGTTTGATAGGACAATTTACTTCGTCAACGATATCATTGATAAATATTAGAAATAATAAGGGGCCTAAGATGGACCCTTGTAGAACACCTGCATTGACAGTTTTCCAAGACGATTCTTTACCATTTATAACGACTTTGTTTCCTATTGGTTAAATAGTCTTTAAACCATAAAAGCAAATTCCCAACAATTCCCATTTTTTTTAATTTAAAAAGAAGACCCCAGCAAACAAAGTAACGTTTATATAACGTTAACTTTATGTTGTACTTACGTTATAAATTAACGTTATGTTGACGTCATTTGTGGACTCCGATCAACGTTGTTATAACGTTTAAAATAACGTTACTCTATAACATTACAGTAACGTTACTCTATGACATTACAGTAACGTTACTCTATGACATTACAGTAACGTTACTCTATGACATTACAGTAACGTTACTCTATAACATTACAGTAACGTTACTCTATAACATTAGTAACGTTACTCTATAACATAACAGTAACGTTACTCTATAACATAACAGTAACGTTACTCTATAACATAACAGTAACGTTACTCTATAACATTACAGTAACATTACAATAACGTTACTCTATGACATTACAGTAACATTTTAAATTTTACGTTAGCTAGTAACACCAGAGGCTCTCAAGAGCCTGTATCGTTCACCTGGTAATAAAAAAAAACAATTGGTCCTATGTAAAAACTATGTCCTGCAGTGGTAGTCATCTTGGAATTACGATCAACATAAAAAACACAAAGTTTGTAAAGGACCTTCCAATGATTGATGCACAGTTTAGGTTCAATCAGTGCAATAGCTTCAGAGAAGAATATATTTCTGTATTTTCCCCATATGGTTCTGTGTTAATACTATGACCTGTGGTGGCAGCCATCTTGGATTTCCGATCGGCATAAAAAACACACACCTTGTAGAGGACCTTCCAATGATCATTCCTGGGCAGTTTGGTTTCAACTGTCCAAGTGGTTTCAGAGAAGAAGCATTTTGAAACATTTTTCCCATAGGGTCCAATGTTAAACTAAGTCCTGCCGTAGCCGCCATTTTCAATTTCATATCAGAATAAAAAACGTAAATTTTGTAGAGGACCATTCAATGAACATTCATGTACAGTTTGGCTTTAATCATATTTGTAGTTTCTGAGAAGAAGGCATTTGAACATTTTCCCATAGGGTCCAATGTTAATCTATGTATTGCGGTGGTGGCCATCTTGGATTTCCGATCGGCATAAAAAACACACACCTTGTAGAGGACCTTCCAATGATCATTCCTGGGCAGTTTGGTTTCAATTATCCAAGTGGTTTCAGAGAAGAAGCGTTTTGAAACATTTTTCCCATAGGGTCCAATGTTAAACTAAGTCCTGCCGTAGCCGCCATTTTGAATTTCATATCGGAACAAAAAACGTAAATTTGTAGAGGACCATCCAATGAACGTTCATGTACAGTTTGGCTTTAATCATATTTGTAGTTTCTGAGAAGAAGGCATTTGAACATTTTCCCATAGGGTCCAATGTTAATCTATGTCCTGCGGTGGCGGCCATCTTGGATTTCCGACCAGCATAAAAAACAGACAATTTGTAGAGGACCTTCCAATGATCATTCCTGGGCAGTTTGGTTTCAACTGTCCTAGTGGTTTCAGAGAAGAAGCATTTTGAAACATTTTTCCCATAGGGTCCAATGTTAAACTAAGTCCTGCCGTAGCCGCCATTTTGAATTTCATATCGGAACAAAAAACCTTAAGATTGTAGAGGACCATCCAATGAACATTCATGTACAGTTTGGCTTTAATCATATTTGTAGTTTCTGAGAAGAAGGCATTTGAACATTTTCCCATAGGGTCCAATGTTAATCTATGTATTGCGGTGGCGGCCATCTTGGATTTCCGATCGGCATAAAAAACATAAAATTTGTAGAGGACCTTCCAATGATCATTCCTAGGCAGTTTGGTTTCAATTATCCAAGTGGTTTCAGAGAAGAAGCGTTTTGAAACATTTTTCCCATAGGGTCCAATGTTAAACTAAGTCCTGCCGTAGCCGCCATTTTGAATTTCATACCGGAACAAAAAACGTAAAGTTTGTAGAGGACCATCTAATGAACATTCATGTACAGTTTGGCTTTAATCATATTTGTAGTTTCTGAGTAGAAGGCATTTGAATATTTTCCCATAGGGTCCAATGTTAATCTATGTCCTGCGGTGGCGGCCATCTTGGATTTCCGACCGGCATAAAAAACAGAAAATTTGTAGAGGACCTTCCAATGATCATTCCTAGGCAGTTTGGTTTCAACTGTCCAAGTGGTTTCAGAGAAGAAGCATTTTGAAACATTTTTCCCATAGGGTCCAATGTTAAACTAAGTCCTGCCGTAGCCGCCATTTTCAATTTCATATCGGAACAAAAAACCTTAAGATTGTAGAGGACCATCCAATGAACATTCATGTACAGTTTGGCTTTAATCATATTTGTAGTTTCTGAGAAGAAGGCATTTGAACATTTTCCCATAGGGTCCAATGTTAATCTATGTATTGCGGTGGCGGCCATCTTGGATTTCCGATCGGCATAAAAAACAGAAAATTTGTAGAGGACCTTCCAATGATCATTCCTAGGCAGTTTGGTTTCCATTATCCAAGTGGTTTCAGAGAAGAAGCGTTTTGAAACATTTTTCCCATAGGGTCCAATGTTAAACTAAGTCCTGCCGTAGCCGCCATTTTGAATTTCATATCGGAACAAAAAACGTAAATTTGTAGAGGACCATCTAATGAACATTCATGTACAGTTTGGCTTTAATCATATTTGTAGTTTCTGAGTAGAAGGCATTTGAATATTTTCCCATAGGGTCCAATGTTAATCTATGTCCTGCGGTGGCGGCCATCTTGGATTTCCGATCGGCATAAAAAACAGAAAATTTGTAGAGGACTTTCCAATGATCATTCCTGGGCAGTTTGGTTTCAACTGTCCAAGTGGTTTCAGAGAAGAAGCATTTTGAAACATTTTTCCCATAGGGTCCAATGTTAAACTAAGTCCTGCCGTAGCCGCCATTTTCAATTTCATATCGGAACAAAAAACCTTAAGATTGTAGAGGACCATCCAATGAACATTCATGTACAGTTTGGCTTTAATCATATTTGTAGTTTCTGAGAAGAAGGCATTTGAACATTTTCCCATAGGGTCCAATGTTAATCTATGTATTGCGGTGGCGGCCATCTTGGATTTCCGATCGGCATTAAAAACATAAAATTTGTAGAGGACCTTCCAATGATCATTCCTAGGCAGTTTGGTTTCAATTATCCAAGTGGTTTCAGAGAAGAAGCGTTTTGAAACATTTTTCCCATAGGGTCCAATGTTAAACTAAGTCCTGCCGTAGCCGCCATTTTGAATTTCATACCGGAACAAAAAACGTAAAGTTTGTAGAGGACCATCTAATGAACATTCATGTACAGTTTGGCTTTAATCATATTTGTAGTTTCTGAGTAGAAGGCATTTGAATATTTTCCCATAGGGTCCAATGTTAATCTATGTCCTGCGGTGGCGGCCATCTTGGATTTCCGACCGGCATAAAAAACAGAAAATTTGTAGAGGACCTTCCAATGATCATTCCTAGGCAGTTTGGTTTCAACTGTCCAAGTGGTTTCAGAGAAGAAGCATTTTGAAACATTTTTCCCATAGGGTCCAATGTTAAACTAAGTCCTGCCGTAGCCGCCATTTTCAATTTCATATCGGAACAAAAAACCTTAAGATTGTAGAGGACCATCCAATGAACATTCATGTACAGTTTGGCTTTAATCATATTTGTAGTTTCTGAGAAGAAGGCATTTGAACATTTTCCCATAGGGTCCAATGTTAATCTATGTATTGCGGTGGCGGCCATCTTGGATTTCCGATCGGCATAAAAAACAGAAAATTTGTAGAGGACCTTCCAATGATCATTCCTAGGCAGTTTGGTTTCAATTATCCAAGTGGTTTCAGAGAAGAAGCGTTTTGAAACATTTTTCCCATAGGGTCCAATGTTAAACTAAGTCCTGCCGTAGCCGCCATTTTGAATTTCATATCGGAACAAAAAACGTAAATTTGTAGAGGACCATCTAATGAACATTCATGTACAGTTTGGCTTTAATCATATTTGTAGTTTCTGAGTAGAAGGCATTTGAATATTTTCCCATAGGGTCCAATGTTAATCTATGTCCTGCGGTGGCGGCCATCTTGGATTTCCGATCGGCATAAAAAACAGAAAATTTGTAGAGGACTTTCCAATGATCATTCCTGGGCAGTTTGGTTTCAACTGTCCAAGTGGTTTCAGAGAAGAAGCATTTTGAAACATTTTTCCCATAGGGTCCAATGTTAAACTAAGTCCTGCCGTAGCCGCCATTTTCAATTTCATATCGGAACAAAAAACCTTAAGATTGTAGAGGACCATCCAATGAACATTCATGTACAGTTTGGCTTTAATCATATTTGTAGTTTCTGAGAAGAAGGCATTTGAACATTTTCCCATAGGGTCCAATGTTAATCTATGTATTGCGGTGGCGGCCATCTTGGATTTCCGATCGGCATAAAAAACATAAAATTTGTAGAGGACCTTCCAATGATCATTCCTAGGCAGTTTGGTTTCAATTATCCAAGTGGTTTCAGAGAAGAAGCATTTTGAAACATTTTTCCCATAGGGTCCAATGTTAAACTAAGTCCTGCCGTAGCCGCCATTTTGAATTTCATTCCGGAACAAAAAACGTAAAGTGTAGAGGACCATCTAATGAACATTCATGTACAGTTTGGCTTTAATCATATTTGTAGTTTCTGAGTAGAAGGCATTTGAATATTTTCCCATAGGGTCCAATGTTAATCTATGTCCTGCGGTGGCGGCCATCTTGGATTTCCGATCGACATAAAAAACATAAAATTTGTAGAGGACCTTCCAATGATCATTCCTAGGCAGTTTGGTTTCAGAGAAGAAGCGTTTTGAAACATTTTTCCCATAGGGTCCAATGTTAAACTAAGTCCTGCCGTAGCCGCCATTTTGAATTTCATACCGGAACAAAAAACGTAAAGTTTGTAGAGGACCATCTAATGAACATTCATGTACAGTTTGGCTTTAATCATATTTGTAGTTTCTGAGTAGAAGGCATTTGAATATTTTCCCATAGGGTCCAATGTTAATCTATGTCCTGCGGTGGCGGCCATCTTGGATTTCCGATCGGCATAAAAAACATAAAATTTGTAGAGGACCTTCCAATGATCATTCCTGGGCAGTTTGGTTTCAACTGTCCAAGTGGTTTCAGAGAAGAAGCATTTTGAAACATTTTTCCCATAGGGTCCAATGTTAAACTAAGTCCTGCCGTAGCCGCCATTTTCAATTTCATATCGGAACAAAAAACCTTAAGATTGTAGAGGACCATCCAATGAACATTCATGTACAGTTTGGCTTTAATCATATTTGTAGTTTCTGAGAAGAAGGCATTTGAACATTTTCCCATAGGGTCCAATGTTAATCTATGTATTGCGGTGGCGGCCATCTTGGATTTCCGATCGGCATAAAAAACATAAAATTTGTAGAGGACCTTCCAATGATCATTCCTAGGCAGTTTGGTTTCAATTATCCAAGTGGTTTCAGAGAAGAAGCGTTTTGAAACATTTTTCCCATAGGGTCCAATGTTAAACTAAGTCCTGCCGTAGCCGCCATTTTGAATTTCATACCGGAACAAAAAACGTAAAGTTTGTAGAGGACCATCTAATGAACATTCATGTACAGTTTGGCTTTAATCATATTTGTAGTTTCTGAGTAGAAGGCATTTGAATATTTTCCCATAGGGTCCAATGTTAATCTATGTCCTGCGGTGGCGGCCATCTTGGATTTCCGATCGGCATAAAAAACATGAAATTTGTAGAGGACCTTCCAATGATCATTCCTGGGCAGTTTGGTTTCAACTGTCCAAGTGGTTTCAGAGAAGAAGCATTTTGAAACATTTTTCCCATAGGGTCCAATGTTAAACTAAGTCCTGCCGTAGCCGCCATTTTCAATTTCATATCGGAACAAAAAAACCTTAAGATTGTAGAGGACCATCCAATGAACATTCATGTACAGTTTGGCTTTAATCATATTTGTAGTTTCTGAGAAGAAGGCATTTGAACATTTTCCCATAGGGTCCAATGTTAATCTATGTATTGCGGTGGCGGCCATCTTGGATTTCCGATCGGCATAAAAAACAGAAAATTTGTAGAGGACCTTCCAATGATCATTCCTAGGCAGTTTGGTTTCAATTATCCAAGTGGTTTCAGAGAAGAAGCGTTTTGAAACATTTTTCCCATAGGGTCCAATGTTAAACTAAGTCCTGCCGTAGCCGCCATTTTGAATTTCATACCGGAACAAAAAACGTAAAGTTTGTAGAGGACCATCTAATGAACATTCATGTACAGTTTGGCTTTAATCATATTTGTAGTTTCTGAGAAGAAGGCATTTGAATATTTTCCCATAGGGTCCAAAGTTAATCTATGTCCTGCGGTGGCGGCCATCTTGGATTTCCGACCGGCATAAAAAACAAAAAATTTGTAGAGGACCTTCCAATGATCATTCTTGGGCAGTTTGGTTTCAACTGTCCAAGTGGTTTCAGAGAAGAAGCATTTTGAAACATTTTTCCCATAGGGTCCAATGTTAAACTAAGTCCTGCCATAGCCGCCATTTTCAATTTCATATCGGAACAAAAAACCTTAAGATTGTAGAGGACCATCCAATGAACATTCATGTACAGTTTGGCTTTAATCATATTTGTAGTTTCTGAGAAGAAGGCATTTGAACATTTTCCCATAGGGTCCAATGTTAATCTATGTCCTGCGATGGCGGCCATCTTGGATTTCCGATCGGCATAAAAAACAGTAACTTGGTAAAGGACATTCCAATGATCATTCCTTTACAGTTTGGGTTCAGTCAGTTCATTAGTTTCAGAGAAGAAGATCTTTGAAATTTCAGCCAATCAGAGCATATTATTGGCCCTGGCAGCCATATTGAATATCCGACTGGAACGAAAAACAGTAACTTTGTAGAGGACCATCCAAGGAACATTCCTGCTAAGTTCGGTTCCAATCGGCCAAGTGGTTTCGGAGAAGAAGCTTGAAATGTGAAAAGTTTACAGACGACGGACGCCAAGTGATGGCAATAGTTCACATGGACCTTGGTCCAGGTGAACTAATAAGATGTACTTTTTTCAATGTACACCAGTAACGTTGCAGTAACATTATTGATTTAATGTTAATTTAATGTTACTCAACAACGTACTAGTAATGTTTGAATGTTGCCTAGTAATGTTACTCAAAAATTATTTTAATGATGTTTATTTTAACCTTAGTCTGAGAGGTTACTTGAATACTTAAACCACCAATATCCAAGGAGCTATGTAAACTCATATTATTGTGCCTGTGTCAAGTCAAACTATCTTATTTCTCTGTTATTTGTCTTTTTTTATCATCTTTGTCTGCTTGTTGTTTTTTCATGTTAATTACTTGTGGTTTATGTACTATGTAGTTTGTTGTATTGGTGCTACATGCTTTTCTTATTCCTGCCACTTTTTTCACAATTAGCCTAACTGTGCACTGATACTCTTGTATAGTCTGTTTGACTTCTATAAATCTTCAGAAAATAATTCTTAAAAATCCAGTTTTCAAATCAATAATTTTTTTCTAGATGTTTATCATATGATATATACGAACTCTGACAATGAAAATTTTTTAAAATTAATTGTCAGAGTTTGTATATATCATATATTAATAAACATCTAGAAAAAAAATTGTTGATTTGAGAACTGGATTTTTATGATTTTTTTTTCTGAAGATTTATAGAAATCAAACGGACTATACAAAGTGTCCATTCCAGTCTGTAGACAAAAAGCAAGTAGAATTTTCAAGCATTTACTTTTTACTGGGTCATGCATGTTTTTTTATTTGATTGTCAGAATCTTGGTTGGGCAACAATTTAAGATTAGATACCAGATTTCATAGTTAAATATTTTAATAATGTAATGTTTTGAATGTCACTCAGAATCCGATGACACATCTTGTGGATGGTGACGGGCAGCAGGTTTCTGAAAGAAAAAGAGGGAAACAGATAAATAAAATTCCTCAAATGTTTGTAATACATTATATGTGTATTTTTATTAAAATAAAAGAACTGCCTAGCACATTTATGACGTATTCCCCCGCACTTGCATAATATTTAGTTTTATACATTTATAGAAAGCAGCCTTGCAGTCTTAATGTATAACATACTTACAAGCCACATGCAAAAAATTATTCAAATCTATCCATGTTTACTAAAATTATTGCGTAAACAAGACACAATTCTCAAAATTGGTGATTTATCAACCAAAAACTAAGATTTTCCTCCAAAACCCTTGCTTCAAATATTTCCATGTTAGAACCCATCCAAGTTAATGATAATTACAAGCCACATGCAAAAAATTATTCAAATCTATTCATGTTTACTAAAGTTATCGTGTAAACAAGTCACAATTCTCAAAATTGGTGATTTTTCAAACCAAAAACTAAGATTTTCCCCCAAAACCCTTGCTTCAAATATTATTTCCATGTTAGAACCCATCCAAGATAATGATAATTACAAGCCACATGCAAAAAATTATTCAAATTTATTCATGTTTACTGAAGTTATCGCGTAAACAAGACGCAATTCTCAAAATTGGTGATTTTTCAACCAAAAATTAAGATTTTACCCCAAAACCCTTCAAATATTTCCATGTAACAACCCATCCACTATAATGATATTTACAAGCCACATGCAAACAATTATTCAAATTTATCCATGTTTACTAAAGTTATCGCGTAAACAAGACACAATTCTCAAAATTGGTGATATTTCAACAAAAAATTAAGATTTTACCCCAAAACCCTTGCTTCAAATATTTCCATGTAAGAACCCATCCACTATAATGATATTTACAAATTTGTAAGGTGTTCCACGGAACCCTGTGTCTCACCCGCATCCTCCACATCACGACACATAACTAGAGGCTCAGAAGAGAAGACTTTTAAACAATTTTCCCATAGGGTCCTATGTTAAAACTATGTTCGCTGATGGTTGCCATCTTGGATGGAGGTCGGGGTCACAGGACATAATTTTGAAAGTTGACCACCTAAGGACCATTCATCCCATGTTTGCTTTAAACTGACTTACTGGTTTCAGAGGAGAAGACTTTTAAACATTTTTTCCATAGGGTCCTATGTTAAAATTAAGTCGAGTCATGGTGGCCATCTTGAATTTCCGATCAGCAAACGATTCACAAGTTTAGTACAGGACCACCCAATGATCATTCCTGCAAAGCCACAATTCATTTGGCTTAGTGGTTTCTAACAAGAAGATTTTTAAAATTTCGACCAATCAGAACACATTATAGGCCCTGGCAACCATGTTGGATTTCCGATCAGCACCAAAAACAAAATCTTGTATATGACCATCCAATGAACATTTCTGCCAAGTTTGATTCAAATCTGTTTTGTTGTTTCAGAAAAAAAGATGAAAATGTGAAATTCCCATAGGGTCCAATGTTAAACTAAGTCGAGTCATGGCGGCCATCTTGAATTTCCGATCGGCAAACGATTCACAAATTTATTACAGGACCACCCAATGATCATTCCTGCAAAGTCACAATTCAATTGGCTTAGTGGTTTCTAACAAGAAGATTTTTAAAATTTCAACCAATCAGAACACATTATGGGCCCTGGCAGCCATATTGGATTTCCGATCAGCGCCAAAAACAAAAATCTTGTATATGACCATCCAATGAACATTTCTGCCAAGTTTGATTCAAATCTGTTTTGTGGTTTCAGAAAAAAAGATGAAAATGTGAAATTCCCATAGGGTCCTATGTTAAACTAAGTCGAGTCATGGTGGCCATCTTGAATTTCCGATTGGCAAACGATTCACAAGTTTAGTACAGGCCCACCCAATGATCATTCCTGCAAAGTCACAATTCAATTGGCTTAGTGGTTTCTAACAAGAAGATTTTTAAAATTTCGACCAATCAGAACACATTATGGGCCCTGGCAGCCATGTTGGATTTCCGATCAGCGCCAAAAACAAAAATCTTGTATATGACCATCCAATGAACATTTCTGCCAAGTTTGGTTCAAATCTGTTTTGTGGTTTCAGAAAAAAAGATGAAAATGTGAAATTCCCATAAGGTCCAATGTTAAACTAAGTCGAGTCATGGTGGCCATCTTGAATTTCCGATCGGCAAACGATTCACAATTTTAGTACAGGACCACCCAATGATCATTCCTGCAAAGTCACAATTCAATTGACTTAGTGGTTTCTGACAAGAAGATTTTTAAAATTTCAGCCAATGAGAACACATTATGGACCCTGGCAGCCATGTTGGATTTCAAATCAGCACCAAAAACACAAATCTGGTAGAGGACCATCCAGTGAACATTTCTGGCAAGTTTGGCTGATTTCTGTTCAGCGGTTTCAGAGAAGAAGATTTAAATGTGAAAAGCTAACGGACAGACGGACGACGGACGCTTACCCATGACAAAAGCTCACATGGCCTATGGCCAGGTGAGCTAAAAATGATAACCTCAGCTTTAACCAAGAATATTGTTAAATATTTAGGTGTATTTAATTCATAAATAGAAAATACTTCGAAATCAAAATTTTTGTGTGGCTTAAACCATAGCTGATGAAATACGCACATATATATATGTATGTACACATATAATTACCTTATATTTTGGCCCTCCTGGCATATGAGGTTCATGTTTTAGCACCTCTATCAACGAATCTTCCACTTCCTGCAGCTTGGCCTTATGCAACTTGGAAGCTACTCCTGAAGAAAAGAAAAGATCTATTTTCATAATTCTTGATAGAAGATAAACATTAATTTATTAAAACAGCAAAGTAGCAAAAATTACTCAAACACTTTGCATTTATCATACTAACTGAACGGTCCCTTTGAGTTAGAACTACTGTTAAAAGCTGAACACACGTGTATCCAGTCACACAACAGTTAGCAGAATTTGATCAGTTTAGTTGTCGTTTTTTCCCAAAATGTCAAGTGAAACATCTATATAATATTACTTGAATCTGTGGAATCTGATGAAATAAGTCCTACCTTCTAGCAAGATTGCTGGGTACTGTTTTATCATTCAAAACAAGTATTGTACACTGAAATGACCAAATTAAACTGGAAATTTATACTGCAGTGCATATAAAACTAATGAATCTGGTTTGGAAAATCAAACCTGAACAAAAATATTAGATTTTTTAAAAGCTGGAAATAAGAGTTTTTGAGACTAAAACATTGTGAGTCAGGTACTGGAAACAACATTTTTATAGTAAGGATTCATTTAGTGTAAAAGGCAATTAAAAAATTAATCCTGTTCAACATGCACGTCTTCAAGTACTGAAGTAAAATATTTTTGTATTAAACTCCTTTTTTTACAAAAATATTTAAAACATAATTTTAAAATGTGACACTAGAATTTTCAAGTTTCAGTTTGACATGTGTAAAAAATTTAAAAAAATATAAAATCTTGCATGCCTAAACAATGACATAAAAATTTCACTCACGTAGTACAACTCTGTACATTAAATGTTCTTGGAAGGGCTTCTTTCCCTTTTTCCCTCTCAAACTGTATTGAGCCAATACCTGGTTTGATGCCACCTTTTTCAGAATAGTTCTGACAGTCTCCAGGCATGTGCAGCCACCGAAGGCAGCAAGAAATAAAGCCTGTAAAAAAGATAAAAGTAAGTTGTGCAACATGTTTATTAGTATCAGACTTCATTTAATTAAACATTTGGCCTTTATATACTATTTCACCATGTTCATATATATAGAGAATAAAAAAATGAAAAAAATCTGTATCACATTGCTGTCTCAACCAAGACCTCATTATCAGCCAGAGGTCTGAAGACCCAAGGCGATATAGGTCAAGGGTTGACGGCAAAGTGATATGGACTTAGCCATGTTTTATTCTTTTTACCATATACTTGTACATAAAATTACCTATGACAGCAGCCATGCGATAAAGGGTATGTGATAAAGGGTAGCCATACAATAAAGGGTATTTGATACAGGTACGTATCATTCAGCAATAACACATATACAAAACAGAAGTAATTTAGCTTAAGAATATTATATATGGCAGTATAAAAACTGAAGCAATCCCATTTCAGCTATTATAAAAAATGTTGTTTCTTAAAAGATGATTAATAATTACCACTAAAAAGAAATTTCTTTGGCGATTTATAAAACAATCTGTTCATTTCTTAAGTGACTGCTAAAAAATGGAATTACTGTCTATATTATATCATGGACTCAAATAAATTCACTTGATAAAATTTGCATCTATAAATCATTACCCTGAATCGTGCAAATTATAAGCCAGGATTTAAGCAGCATTATTATAAATATATGCACAATTTTTCATGCAATGGGCCTTACCATCTTCCTTCTGTAAACTTTCTCCTGGAGTTCCATTCCGAACCTATCAAATTCCTGTTCAGAATTGATAGGTTTCGGAACAAGATCCTCCAAAAGATCATCCGAGTTTCCTGGTGTTAATAAAAAACTGGTAACTTGTTCCTCCAGTTTTTTCTGTCTGTCTAAGATCTCATCCAAAGATCTTAGAACCTTTGTTTCAAAACCTAGAGAATATAAAAATAAATTGTAATAACGAATAACTATATATTGTATAGAGTGACTCCTTTAGATAACTGAAAATTTCATCTTGAGGCTTATTCTTGCTTTGATCAAATTCAATTTTATAAGTAATGTGTACAATTAAAATTTAGAATGGTTTAATTTCTCCTGTATACTGGTGAAAATTTATTGTCTGGAAACCTCACTTGAAATAAGGGTTGTTCCATATATATGGTACCCAGAGAAGGCAATTTGAAATTGGGGTAACCACCCATATATGCAATTTTGTACTAAAAAGGAGTAAAAAATATCCACCCACAGAGGAGTTTGAAAGTGCCTTCCCTGGAAGCCATGTATGTTTTAATGAAACAGCCCTAATGCCTTTTTAACAAACTTAATATATAAACATGCACAGATTTCTATCAAAAAAAAATGTAGTCTTAAATACAATGTAATTTTTTTCATTTAACTTTCTCTTGCTTCTTAAGGGTATATTTATATATATTGTCTATGGGATTTTACATGTAAAAGGGAGATAACTGTCTTGGTGGATTTTTTTTAAATAAAATTGTCTTTAGAAGCTGTGTACAATATCATAAGGCAAAGTTTTGAATGCAAAATTTCCTAAATAGAAGTACTTCATGAATAAAGACCAGCAGAAGCAGGCTATCTACTTGTTTAAATTTTCCTTGCTTTTTCAGTGAGTCAAAATTTTACCTTCAAATTCCCCATTCAAAACACCTTTCATTCCAGTAAACAATTCTTGTGGTGAAAACATGACTGTTTAAGTTTTATCGGATGGCTAAGTAAGATAAGTTTTCTGACCAAAAACCTTGGAGTATTTCAAATGACAAAAGTCGAAAAAATGGCAAAAAATTGTTATATGAAGCTAGGTATCCAGCCAATAAGTATTATTTTTCCAGGTGGCAAGAATCAAATTTTGGGTAGTTTTAAAAAAAAGAAAGTATTTAGATCAGTGTGGAGCAGTTGACTTGTACTGCACTTTTCTTAAACTTACTTTCTTCACAAGAGTCCACATCTGTTACATCATTATGTGGCCTTCTAGGGTTTCTCCCATTTCTTAACAGACTTGCTATTAAAAAAAGAAAAAAACTTAAGTACTACTAAATAAGTTGTGTAGTGTTAGTGGAAACAAAAGGCCTACTGTATCTCTAACTATTATTGACACTTCTCAAAACCTCAAATATGCAGTTTCAATGCTTTGTTTAACTGGTTAAACATAATAAATCTGATCCAAGTTTATATTCAAATCATGTTCACTGGAATGTCATGCTTACAAATTGGGAGTACAGCACATACAATAGGACCAAACATACTACTTCAAAACAGCATACATTTGTTGTCGAGAAAATAATCTTTCTGCTTCCATGGCAATGGCACCCATTTAAAAAATCTGAAACCTACATGCATATCTAGACATTATTAACTACAATCCTGTGAAGTTTCATTGAAAGCTATGTGACTGACAGTAAAACAATACAAAAATATCTCCCTTGAATAGGGGAGATAACTGTTTATCTTTTTTTTTGTAACAGACTGACTTTCAATTTATTAAAAGACATTGCTAGAGATGTGTGTAACAAAACAACTAAAGTTTTGCACTTATGAGATAGAAAAGTCAAAATGACATGTATATAATTTTAACACACATTTACATAATCACTGTGAAATGCATGTCTGAAAACTGAAATATACACTGGGGTAAAGCTGATGACCGTAGCTGTAATTACGGTCATCCCAAGATGGCGGACATGGAATCAGGTAAGAATCTTTTTCGTCGATTAAATTGTTTCTATACTGTATTTTAAATTGCACATGCATTGGTACGATAGTAATCTATGAACTTATCACATGGAAATCACAAATTATGACTGAAAAATGTATATGAAAGAAAAAATCAGATTTAAAAAAATCGCTAAGATGACCATAGCTGAAAACTTCATCGGCGGTGCAATTACGGTCATCTCAGTTTTCAGTTACGGTCATCTTAGCGATTTTTTAAAATCTGATTTTCTCTTTCATATACATTTTTCAGTCATAATTTGTGATTTCCTTGTGAAAAGTTCACAGATTACTATCGTACTAATGCATGTGTCATTTATTATACATTATAAAAACAATTTAATTGACAAAAAAGATTCTTACCCAATTTCATGTCCGCCATCTTGGGATGACCGTAATTACAGTTACGGTCATCAGCTTTACCCCAGTGAATATATATATTTTAAAAACATACTTTCTGTTCCTTCTGGTGGTGAGACAGGCCTTTCAATGCTGTCATTCTCTTGGAAAGAAGCTGAAATCAATCAAGGAATAATAATAAATTTTAAGAGTTATTTCTGATGTACCACTTTTCGATGGTTACATTATTACCCTTCAAACTTTCAATTATATAATATTCTGGAATGTATTTCAAAAATACTGTTTATCTCTAACAAGTGTACCGTTGTGTAATCCTATATGTTTTACTCTCTAAGCCTTGAATTGATTAACTGAATGTTATTTAAGGGTATACAGCAAACAAAGGTAACTCTGATACATTTTTTTACAACAGAGCTATTATCCGACAAACTAGTCAAAAATGTTAAAATTATGAAGATACAATAAATGAATAAGAAGTTTTAAACATACTGTTTGCTTCTGTCATCACCTGGTCTGAATTCTCGTTTTCATTCTTGTCCTGTTGACGATCTGGAATACATTCAGGGTAATAATATATGTAGCTGCAATCTTGATATATTTAGTTTCTTTTTCAATTAATGTTACAAAATTAATCTTGCAGTATAGTATATTTACTACACAATAAAGAAGATTTATCTAAGATGCATACTATTTGAAATAAACAAGAAACAAATTTTTGGAAACACCGTGTTTGCAAAATCTTTGTTTTTTTCACTGATTAAATCATTCAAGTATGTTTTACCGATCTGAGTCTTTCACGTTTCACAAATGTCCAAACACTAAGGAGCAATTAACATGAATTGTATAAGATATCATTAAAATGATGTTACGACAACAAAAATTATTCATGATATTAAGATATTATTTTAGCAATAATGCTATTAAAGAGCAAAGACAGTAGTTTGCTGAGTAATAAATTTCTGTTTAAAATATTTCAAAGTACATAAATATCAAAAACTGTGTGTTTTTTTAAGTAAAACGCCTGTTTATGACTTACCTGCATCAATTTTTTGTTTTTTTCGGGCAAATGCTGAAGACGACCCGAGAACATTGCAAAAAGTTGATGCAGGTAAGTATAGATAGTGAAATAAACAGTCTTGAGCATGAAAAATCCAAACATACATGTATATTTATCTATTATCACTTACCAAATGTTGGTGCAGTAGGCAGTGAAGTACTTGTACTGGTCTCAGTTGAAGAGCTGTCTTTCGGCCTTTGTTTTTTACTTGCATTCTTCTTTCTTTGATCACATTCTTCTTCATCTATGCAAAACAATATTGTATGAAAAGGCTGTCCTTTGAATGTTGATTGCTCTTCTTATCAGTTACAGTAAACTTAACATTCACTGAAATTACTATACTCAGCTGCAGCTTGTTGACATAATTATGTTCGGTTTAAGTAAAAGGATATAAGGATGAATACAGAGAACATTATGAAAACAAAGGACAATATATATTATCAACCTTAAAATGGGAGAACCGTACAATTGATTCACTACCTTTTAAATGTCTATGTCTCCCATTTTAAGGCTGATAATATTTTTATACAAATTTGATTGCATAAAATTGTATTGTTTTGAGTGCTAAACCCAATGTGTTGATGTGTGTTTATTGATTTTTTGTGTAGCTATAAATAAAATAATTTGTTTAACTGCTTGGAGGCATGGCTAATTACTATAAACTTCATTCATAATGTAGCTATAAATAAAAGAATTTGTTTAACTGCTTGGAGGCGTGACTAATTACTATAAACTTCATTCATAACTACGGCTTTTAAAAGATTTTCCCATCCTATAACGTATTTTATGTATACACATCGGCGTTAAAATCAGGGTGCCCACTGAGTTTTGAAACTGGGGGTACAATTGCTGTTTTTTCCTCAACTTTGTACCCCTGCATATAGAAAGTCCCTACAATTTTGGGGGTAAAAAACCTTCTGCAGAGGATAATTGGGCATGCTGTAAAATGCTGACTATAGCCAATGAAAAGATCTCATTTGAGGTCAAGTTTGTACAAACTGTATTTAGTGTTCTGTAACAATATACTTAAATTTCACAAGTAAACATATGAAGAGGTGTCATTTAAATGGTTCTGAAAGTAGACCCAAGTAAAAGTTCTGGTAACATCTTTACTTTAAACATATTTATTGTCAAACAAATACAGACAATGGTAACATCTCTGTGCCAAAATTGAAAAATACACATTTACTGATTTAGTATCAATACAGGAAGGCTTTATTTCGTTTGTGTGCGAATTGGGCATAAATTTACCACACAATATGCACATAGCTGAACATCCTTACCATCTGCCTCACTGTCTGAAAACCTCTTCTGTTTCCGTTTTCGGTGCCCCCTCCCTTCACTTTCATCAGAGCTGAGGTTAGATGTATACTCTGCATTTTTCGACAAATTCATTGCATTTTCATAATTTTCTGCAATTGAAAATAATTAATGTTACTTCAAATGAAAGTAATATGAAATAATGCTAATATTCATATAGTAGTCTCAGCCTCTTCAAGAAAAAAATAATCTCCTCTCATAAAGCCACTTCTGCTAAGCAATATTAAATAATACACAGTGGTTTAGTTGAAGAGATTTGCACAAAGGGAGATAATTCAAATTTTTAAAGTGGCTTAGCCTAACACCAGAAAAATGAATACTGAATTTGTATTATGTTTATTCCTTTTCTAATTTGATCTAATTTGTAAGTGTTGCACGTTGAGTTATTTACATCAATATAATCAATTAAATCACTAATAAGTTTAATATTTTCATTAGACATTATCCAAATATAAAGTTTTTCTGAATAAAGTCATTCAAACATTTCTGTCTATTGTTATTATAAAGGTAAGATATTCAGCTGTTCTCTTTGTCTATTGATAGTCAAAGATTTAGTCATGTAGGGTTTTGAGATTTTAACTTTGTTGTCCTTGGTGGAATTATAATGTCATTCCCGGTTTATCCTCTAATTCGATACCACCAGGTTAAATGCATGCAACTTTTTAAGCCATCATAATATTCATACATATAATGCTCACCTGTATAATGCAGAATCCTTACTGGATATTTTGCCCATTTTTCTGTGTCAGGAATTTCTGCCTTTCTGGCCCGAAATGAAATATTGGTTCTTGGCCAATAACAAAACATGCCCTACAATAAAAATGACAATGTATAATTTGAGACAAAAAAGTTAAAAAATGTTTGCTGTGTTAAAATCAAGATATTTTTAATTATTGTTTACATTGTTCTGAAGTGAAAACATATTTATTTTCATGGTTGGAGGAAAATTATCTGTGAACATGTTTCTGGATAAGTGGCTTCAAATCTAAATATAAAAGGTACAGTAGATTACTAAAGTGTACAAGGGAATGTTACAGCCACTTAAAATACACCTGTGATGTAAATCTATTGTCAAAACTCTCCATTATTTTTAAGGAATGGAGAGTTATTGTTCTCTTTGTACTTTTAAGGTCCCACAAGGGGCAAACAATTTAATACTTTGTACTTTAGATACTATACACAGACTTTTTTTTGTTACAAGATTAATAATTAATAAAATTAATAAAGTACAATGGGTGGATTTTAAGTTGGAGAATGTCCTTGTATCTCTCCATTTCTTAAAAACAATGGGCCTCGTCTCCATTATCTTTAAGGAATGGAGAGTTACTTAGACATTCTCCTATACATAAATCAGTCTAAAGTTTGTTTTTTGTTGAGTTTTACGTTTTCATGGTCAAGACAATGGAATAAAAACCCTGTTATAAAAAAATTGTCATTCATAAATTTAATTTGGCATAAGGAGCAGTTCATGGACATGTATAGATTATACACTTACATCTGGTTTACTTTCAATCCAGCATTGGGGAGAAATGCCAATGGAGGGTGGATTGTCTTCAACAAACTCCACAATTGCATAATCAAAGACCATCTGAAAATAAATTAATCTTAGAGTAACATGTCATTAAAAAAGTTGAGGTTATTTCCATATGTACTGAATCTGAAAATAGATGTCGTTCCCAAGGCGTCGCATGCCGTTGTCATCAGTCTGGAATATGAGAGTTGTTTTCCAGGTGCTCTGTATGTAAAAACGGTCCAGCATCGACGTTTGCTCCAAACTTTTGTCAGTTTTTGTTGGAATTCATCTTAACATGATTGGGCTTTGTTAGTTCATATTGTCCGACATTGTAAAAGCTTTGGTTTTCAGTGTAGTATTTGTACTTATACTAGGTACATACAAACATATTCCTTCAAAAATCATGCAATATGGCTAGAACAACAACATCGTTGTCATCTTCCCTTTCAATCAAGACGACACATATTCTACCATAGTGAATCTTTTATCAAACCTATAAACTCCTATTATCCTAGAGTCGCATGGTGTCTGAAAATAGGATTCACTTCTTGTATAAACTCTACACAAAATCAAAAGATTTCCTTCCTCATCTCGGTTGTTTGTCTTGGACAATAGCTGACAGCATCTATTTATTCCAATTAAGAAAGCATTATCTGATTGTCGCAAAGATAAATGTATTTCGCCATCTGATGTTTGCGACTCCCTACTATCAGAACCGTTCTGAAACTCCTTAATTCTTTTCACTATCTGGGTCAAAGGTTTCTTCCCTGATCTTACCATTTTTTTTATTCTATGCAAATAGTTTTCAAATCCAAATGCACCACAATCATCTAAACAACCATACTTTTCTGCATCATCAGAAATGTGCAGCATACTATGTACATTATAGACCAGGAATTCCTCTCCATATAGAATTCTTCCTTGACTGACGAAATACTGTAGAAGATTTCTTGCATAATTTACATGTTCATTCACTAATCGTGGGCACACTAAAATAGAAATGGATATACTCAATGACAGAAAATGAGCATAGAAATCAGGACGTAACACTCTTTTCAGAACTATTTTACCAGTGTATATCAAAAATTGTCTGAATTCAGTTGCCTTCCACCTGTCTATCTCTCTAAGGCCCCTAGGTTTACGGGCAAAGCGTTTTGGAACAAACTTGGCCAAATCGGTCAATCTATTGCTTATTTCTTCGATGTTCTGTGCCGACATTCTAATGTGCCTAGGTCCTTTTCCTCTCATCCATAATAACAGCAGTCTTTTTACAACACCAAGGCAAGCTTGGTGCATGTAATCAATTGGAAACTGATTGACCATGTCTATATTTAAATGACAGAAGGGGGAAATTGTATGATGATGTTCTTCTTGCACTTGATTCCTGAAAGAATGGTCAGTTCTCAACTGAAGGTTTCCGATGTCTTGTTAAGTTATTCTTCCGCACCATACACCAGTTTGATTACATCTATCACAACCATAGTATCCACTGAACAACTTGACACCTTTGACCATTGCTTTTGCTGGTGCATCACATACAATACATTTCAAATTTACACTGATAAGCCTTCCATGATAGTTGAATCCCTGTTGTAATAAAGTGTCTATTTCATGTACAGATTCTTGTAAGAAATTAAGATTTTCAGGTTTTGTTGGGCCTATTGTTAGCACAAAAGGGAAGACTTTCTTTGGTTTCAATTGGATTTCACACAGAATTGGCCACAATGATGTATTATTACTTTTAAAAAGTGGAAGTCCATCTATATTAAGTGAAATATCTATAGAGTCTATGTTATCTCTTTCTGACTGTGGATACTGTTCAAAATTTTTAATAAGTTCACTTTCAATTCCAAAATTGAAATATTCCATTCCAGAAACAGATTGCGTTTCAACTACTCTGACTGTTTTCAATAGTGTACGAGCTGTAGATGGTAAACTGGAATGACCATGCTTTTTTAAAATCTTCAAAAGGGCATCTAAAGCATTATGATTTACTTGAAACTGGTTAGTCCAGTTAACAAGATCATCTGCTAGTATATCCTCCTCCTCCATACTACTACTGTCCGAATAGATAGACAATGCCGCATATTTATCAACGGTGTCCCAGTCTATACCGTCATCTGAACTCTTACTATTTTCGTCAGCCTCGGAATCTTCTCTTCTACCATCAACATCTAACAAGTGTTCATTAATTTGACCATCTGAGAAAGAAATTCCAACCTGGACTTCATGCAATTGCTGAGAATTATATGCACTACTGAGAGGTACATGGAACGATGAACAAGGATCAGTTATCTCACATTCTTCTTCACTACTGGAGACGGCTACAAAGTGTTTTGATCTTAGTCTAGCATTTGCCATCCATTTTCTTTTGTACTCCCTTCTTTTTTTCTTTCTATCTGACATCCTCCTGTGACAATAAAAAGTTAAAATCTACATATGTATTATCGCTATTGTTTATTTTCCCTTTGATGTTTAAAACCAATAATTTTGATGTTTAAAACCAAAAATTTAGAGAAAATGCTAAGCAGTCAAAATAATTTTTCTGGGATCACTTAAATTACCAGGTTTTTACTACATAATTTTCAATTAAAACTGCTTTCAATAGCCTTATATTATTTTATGGGTACATTGCAGATGCATTCTAACTGAAACTATCAAAATTTATCAGAAAAAATTTGTAGGATTGAAAAAAATCCAATCATGATATCGCCATATTCTATATTTGAAGTCAACAAACTGTTGCATGATGAATTTTTTTAAATTCTTAATATCAACCATATTTTCAATATTATATGCCCTTCTACTGCAAAAGCACATTCAATAACATATTCCCAATAATTATAAAGTCATAAATGAAAATAAAATGAGTTGCAATACCCTCTGTCCATGTATATCCAGTGTTTGGGAGCAATATTCCAAAATATTACATAACATGCATTTTGACCATGTAATCTGACACCACAATGCATTTTGTAACATTTTTGTATGAAAAATGTCACTCTGTGTCTGTTGTGACATTATTAGGCTAATTTGAACATGATAGCAACACAAGTTCAACTTGATGTTTTTTAACTTGGAAAGAGCAGCACAACTTGCTTCTGTAACCCTTTATTTGCCTTATTTCTATTCCTTAGGCAATATCAACCACAAAAAACCTCAAAAGGTATGTGGCTGTCTAATATTTGCAAGTATAAGTGTTCAAATGCAAAGGTACCCCTTTGAAGATTTTTAATGAAAACATCTCCATTTACAGCTGTTGAGTTCAGATTGTGTAATATACCAAAACTTACCTATTCTCTTATATATTACAGTTATTAAGCTAATTTCTAACATAATAAGCAATTTCTACACATATATATGCCTCAGTTGTACATGTATATTCAATAGCTAAATACTATGAAATGTTTACATTTAGCCCCCCCCCCCTCTTTTCATCCCATAAAATGAGTTCACATCATTCTTAATTTTGTTAATTGATGCTTTAGCCCCATAAATTATGTAGTTTAAGGCATACAATAAGTTTTTGTATATAGATCTACAGTTGAAATTCCTTCTAATTCCATCAAATATGCAAAAATATGATTTATTGATATTCAAGTTTTGGAATTTCTTATGGTACAAAGCTATAATTTCCCCCAAAACTCAATAAATATATGCTTCCACATCATTTTTCCCACTGTTTAAGTAAGCTGGATGCTCAAATGTACTGTTACGGCCAAATAATACTCTAATTTCTAAAGCATGAAATCCAAATTGACAATTTGAAAAATTTACAGAAAATGCTAAGCAGTCAAAATAATTTTTCTGGGATCACTTACATTACCAGGTTTTTACTACATAATTTTCAATTAAAACTGCTTTCTATGGCCTATTATTATTTTATGAGTACATTGTACATGTATTCTAACTGAAACTATCAAAATTTTCCAGGAAAAATGTGTAGGATTGAAAAAAGTTCAATCATGATTTCGCCATATTCTATATTTGAAGTCAACAAACTGCTGCATGATGAATTTTTTTAAATTCTTAATATCAACCATATTTTCAATATTATATGCCCTTCTACTGCAAAAGCACATTCAATAACATATTCCCAATAACTATAAAGTCATAAATAAAAATAAAATGAGTTGCAATACCCTCTGTCCATGTATATCCAGTGTTTGGGAGCAATATTCCAAAATTGCCCCCACCCCCCCTTTTCAAGTTAAATCATGGTCGTTCCCTAAGTAAGTAATCTTTAATACTATCATGACGTGTAAGGCAGCAATTCATACCTTTCTGGGTTGTCAAAAACAATCCTGTTTTGAGCTTTTTTCTGTGAAGACTGAAAGAGTATGTAAATTTATCTTTTTGAGCAGTTGAGCCACAGGGGCTTGTTACGATTTTTATTTTTTTTCCCCCCCCGAGTACTCTAAAAACCACAAGGGAGGAATCTAAAATGTCAAATTTTCATACAACACTTTTTCAAAATAGTTTGGTATTGGTGTCTTGACCTCATTCGCCATAATATTGGTACTAAATTGAAGCTTAATAAATATATTTTTGATATTTCGATTCCTTTTTGTCATCATCTTTACCTATCTGCAACTTTAAAGCACTACTTCACAGAATTTGCACTGGCCTAATCCTCCCTCAATCATGTTTACATGTCAATACGGGCTGAATTCATACGTGTGATTTGATTGGTCGGTTATTTTTAGGTAAGGATTGCAAAGAATGTGTTGATTGGTCAGTGATTTTGCATTTTTTACCTAGCTAGAACACTGTTGTGACTGAAATGAATACGATCACAAGGAGTCAATGATATGTCCAGAAAAATAAACAGGAAGTTCGAAAATCCCCCCCCCCCCCTTTATTTTTTGGCTTGCAACAATACCGGTACCAGATTTCAAGTTGTTTGCATAGAACGGGATTTAAAACGATATATATTGTATTTATTACTTTCATCAGATCAAAATCTATCTAAAATAAACAATCATTTATACATGTATTAACTATATGAGAGGAAAAAAATGAGAATTTCAGACTTTCAACTCATGTGCGACTCTTACCTTTAAAGGACAAATGACACGATTTTTTATTTTTCACAAAACTTTGTTAAATATTTCCAAAATGCTGTAAAAATAATTACTTTTTCACTTTCGATAGTAAACTGGGGTTAACAAATTACCTAAAAATAACCGACCAATCAAATCGCACGTATGAATTCAGCCCGTATTGACATGTAAACATGATTGAGGGAGGATTAGGCCAGTGCAAATTCTGTGAAGTATTGCTTTAAAGTTGCAGATAGGTAAAGATGATGACAAAAAGGAATCGAAATATCAAAAATATATTTATTAAGCTTCAATTTAGTACCAATATTATGGCGAATGAGGTCAAGACACCAATACAAAACTATTTTGAAAAAGTGTTGTATGAAAATTTGACATTTTAGATTCCTCCCTTGTGGTTTTTAAGAGTACTCGGAAAAAAAATAAAAATCGTAACAAGCCCCTGTGGTTGAGCCTGAGGGCTTTTTCGAGCGGGAAAACTTCAAAGACAAAGGAAAGAAAGCTATTTCGATTATTTTCGAATATTGATTGACATACCCAAATTTTCATCATCATCAATAAATTTATATCATTCCAAAATTATTACACTAGTTTTTAAGTAAATAACTTTATTGTATAGAGACTAAATACGTTATAATAACACGAATTCGAATGTATGCAATCACTTTAAACAATCGATCCGTTTTCGGAATCGAATGAATGGTTTCAGGAAATGATAAAATCTTGCAGATCTCCTAATAATATATTATGATAATGGATAATATGTCATAAACCTGCATTTCTTCATAAAAATATTGCGATGTCGTTTTGCAAATTAAATGTGCCACCGAACACTCCGATCATTATTTTAGTTAGTAAAACGTTATATGAACCAGGGGCGGATCCAGGATTTCAAGTTAGGGGAGGGGGGCCGCACTTAAAAAAAATGCGTCGAGCGGAGGGAGTATTTCGTGTGAAAAATCACGATTTTACGCCAAAAAATCATATTTTTTCCAATTTTAGGTCACTAGGTAACGTTTATTTTTTACGTTGATATAACATTATAATAACGTTATTTTTGTACGTTACCTAACTATAACGTTACTTTAACGTTACACTTACGTTACGTGTTTGCTGGGCTATGCCATACTCTATCAAAGGCTTTGCTAATATCAAAAAAGATTACTCTTATTTCCTTTCCCTCATCCAGAGCTTTGCTAAACATATTCGCAATATACAGTAGTTGATTCCTAGTCGAGTCATTTATTGTAAAACCAGACTGATGTTCGGTGATTAAGTCCCTGATAAAATTCAAAATATGTTTGTAAATACATTTTTCGAAAACTTTACTAGAAATAGGGAGCAAAGAAATAGGTCGATAATTTCCAATTATGTTTTTATCCTCTTTTTTTGTGGACAGGGGTGACGTTTGCCAGTTTCCATTTATTTGGAAAATGTTTAGTTATCAGACTAATGTTAAAAATAGCACACAATGGTTTAGAAATAATATCGTAAGCCACTTTTAGCAGTTTGGCATGAATAGCATCTGGGCCCGATGCCTTGTTAGTATTTAGAAGACTCAGTACATCTTGAACTTCATGTTGCCGAAGAACAATACGATCCAGACATCTCGGTGGCGGTGTATCGTCAGCTGGTACTGATTTGTCAGTATCATCAATATTTGATTGAGACGAAAAAAAGGTATTAAAAGCTTCGGCCTTTTCTGCATCATCGTAAACAATATTATTAGAACAATTTAGAGGGGGGATGACAGAATTGTTTGAGTTTCGCCCAACAAGTTGTGACGCGGATTTCCACCAGTCTCTTACACTGGTTTGACGCGATTTCAATTTGGCTATTAAGTTATCAAAATAAAGTTCTTTTTGTCTACGAATTATGTTAGTAGTTTTGTTCCGGGATTTTCTGAAGTTTGCCCAATGAACTGGAAGATTTGATTTTTTCGCTTGTCTTTGAAACCGGTTCCGTTTCCTAATGGCTCTACGGATAGCACCATTCATCCATGGAGGATCGGTCTTTCGTACTGTTATTATTTTGTTAGGAATTGATTCACCTGCTGCTTGTAATATTACATTTGAGAATGACTCGCATAAATCATCTAAGCTATTTCCAGAATTAATAAGTTCATCCCAGTCGACACGCTGCAATTTTTCACGATATAGATTATAGTTTCCACGATCATATAACCATATTCGTCTCTTAAAACATTATGCAATGTTTTAGGGACTTTAAATATACCATATATAGGACAGTGATATCGGACATTTACGTTAAGGAATGGTTGGCCAACATGGATAAGATCAATGACATTCGGATCGGTAGACGAGATTAAATCAATACATGAACTAGAGTTCTCCGTAAAATGAGTCGGTTCGTTAATAAATTGATTCATATTGTATTTTACAAATATATTGGACATTTTATTGTTCTGGGGCTTTAATTGATCTTCATTGAAGTCACCTAACACTACAATTGTATTTATACCTGTGTCCACAGCTAAATCTATCGAATGTTCGATTAAATCGAAAGTATAATTTAAAGAATCAGGTGGCCTATAAAAGGTCCCTATTAGTACAGGGTGATTCTTGCTGATCTTGATTTCAACCCAGACACATTCTACTCCAAGGACCTCTAAGTCATTTCGATGGACCACATGATAATCGTTTTTCACATAAATTGCTACACCTCCCCCTAGCCTATCCACACGGTCTTTTCTAAACGGTGATTGAAAATTATCGAGAGAAATATCTTGATTCGCAACATTAGTATTTAACCAAGTTTCTGTAAAACACAGAATATCAAATTTTTGAAGTTCTACATTTAATAAAAGGATTTGATTCGATATCGCCAGACAACATTAACAAGATGAAAGTACATATAAAGTCAAAATATATCATACAAGCGAAATAAAATTGATTACTAGTAAGATTAGATACATGTGTGTATGAGTCCCTCTCGTAAAGGGGTGTATAATTAACAATATGTTTTGTATTATTCGATCTATCTAAATGTATATATACTTTGTCATGATAAAATTTCAGAAAGTTGAACAATACCATCAAAGGAATAGATTTTGACTTGATAGATACATACAAATTAATAAATATAACATGTTCAATATTTAATAACATTTTAGCTTTTACTCTTGTTGCTCTACTATAGAACAGACATATTCGAGTTATATGTTCTGAATTTGAAATACCCATTACGAGACTTTAGTATCCCATGCATAGTGGAAAGAACTCGAAACAGGAATGCTCAATTTAAATATAAAGACATACATACAACATTGAAAAAAAATGTCACCCTTTGATTGACAGAAGGAAAAACTAAGAAAAATATACACAAATACATAAGAACAAATCAAAATCATATTTACAATCAACTTCTAGGAATATGTGGAGTACAGAGTATTACTCCAGAAATCAGCTTTGTTTGATAAGGATGGGATTTTTTTTTGATTTTTTTTTAATTTTGCTTCGAGTTTATATAATTGTAACCTGCAATTTATGTCAACAAATTGACGGCAACGGTATACACACATCAAACTCACGTACATCTGAAAAATTATTTATTTGATTATATATATATTATTGTATTTTTTTTTTATTTTTTATATATATATTTTTTTTTGGGGGGGGGGGTGAGTGGGGGTAGGGGGGATTTACCTAGTGAAAAAGAAACGGTGACATGACTGGCCTATGTTTAATTTGACGCATATTTTCACGCAGTACACCAATATACAAATTAATGTTTGGTTTTACAGACAGACATAATGTGAATAAATACATAATATACACAAACACAAAACATTGAAATAACATATTTACAAGCTGATTTAATCTAGACTGGGTTGAATATTCCAGAAAAGTTATTTCATAATAGGTAAATTATAAAAAATTTCCATATTCATATTTTTACTTAAATCACCCCTTCATTACCATTTAATTGATGGTTATTGTCAGTAATTAATAAACAATTAACATTTCCCACCGAGATTCCGTATTTTGTTATGCAAATTCGATACGACCTAATTTGATTAAAGTATATAAAGATGACCCCCAAATAGGGACGTATAAGTTGAACACTCTTGTCAGTCACAACAAATTTATAAGATCATTGCGCGGAAAACTAGTCAGTAATAAATTTGGATAATCACATATGTAGTATATGCAGTATTGTCACAGGAATGAGGTACATAATACAAGATAGACCCATTTAGTTTCCAACTTGAATTTGACATTTGACACTTTTTTCAATACTCAGGGTTGCAATCTCGTTGATTTGTTATGGTAGCATTATCTAAATATGGTAATTTAACTTTTAACATATAGTTTGTTATTACATTATTACATGTTTATATGAAGGCACAAAGGGAAGTAACTAATTGGCAAGTTCAAATAATTAAGAGAGTTAGTTTACATTAACTGTGAACCAAACATGTTTGGCATAAATTGGTTCAGCATATGCGGTTGACAAGGTATCTGCGGTAATCCCAATGGAATTCCTTGCTGAGAGAGAAGAGCTGGAGAGGGAGGTCGCACTACAAACATACCATGTGATTGGGGTGGAGGAATACTCAAGTTAATGTTGAAAGTTCCATCCTGATTGACACAACCAGTATTCAGAATAGCATTAAGTTCGACTTCACATGTTATAATTTTCCTGTTGTCAGCTTTGTCGGTTATGAAGATTTTTCCATCCCGTACCGAGGTTGATTTGATTTGTTTCTGCTTTACGGCCTGTCTGGCAAGATAAGCTATTTTGCTCCTATTTTTGTAGTCCGAGATTCCTCTGTCGTTGAACGGCATTGATAAAGTTGCTTGTAGCCGTTCAACGACAGAGGGTGCTATATACGGAAACCATCGAATTTGCCTCACCGGCTATAGGATCGGCACATTTCCACGTTTCGTGGCTATCAGATTTTATTTTCTATCATAAACCTTATATAAATCGCTTCACCAATCATTTTTCTATTCATTCATAACCATCTTACCCTCAGAAAGTGGTGTTACACTCCATTACAGCACGATTTTGCCTTAGATCCTATTATTCCGCCATTTTACTCGCGATACTAACTGAATGATGACAGCAACGCATTGCATGATGGGAACTAATTAATGCAGCGTGCCAAATTATTTGGAGCATTATTTGCATACGTAAACAACATTCAAATCACATGGAAGACGATACATTTAAGCGTATTCTGCAGGACAAACAGTCCATCTACAGATCAAAGCAGAGCAGAAGGAAATAATACAGAATGTGTTGGAAAGAAAAGATTCAATGGCAGAGTGTTACCAACGGGCTTCGGATAGAGCATGTGTTACGTTCCCCCTTTTTGTTTTTGGACAAGGTACTACATTTTTTTTTTCTTATGGTTATCTGTAATTCACTAAATTTGCTGTTAAAATCATTACCAATCAATATAATCAACTGTATTAAATTTTATGTTAATTGTTCTGCCTTAACAGGCGCCTATGATTGGCAATAAAAATATTTGTTTGTTTGTTTATATGCAAATCATCTCCCATGATACATTGCGGTAATCGTAGTTTTCTCGTAGTCACGTGACAAATGTTTGAAAAATGGAAGACAAATGTCGAAATCATAGGATCTAAGGCAAAATCGTGCTGTAATGGAGTGTAACACCACTTTCTGAGGGTAAGATGTTTATGAATGAATAGAAAAATTATTAGTGAAGCGATTTATATAAGGTTTATGATAGAAAATAAAATCCGATAGCCACGAAACGTGGAAATGTGCTGACCCAGAGTTGGAGAAGCAAATCCGCTGTTTTCCGTATATAGCACGCTCTGCCGTTGAACGGCTACAAGCAACTTTATCAATGCCGTTAAACGACAGAGGAATCTCGGACTACTATTTTTGGTAAGGTCTTGACTTATTCCAATTCCTTTCAAATCTGGGATCTTTGGTATATTTGTTGTAGCCTTCAAGAGTTCTGAGCGTTTTTGTGCATGTGTGAACCGGGCAATTATTTGTTTATGACCTTTTGCACTTCGTAAACGATGAGAAACACTAATATCATTGCTGACTAGATTGACGTTAAGTTTTTTGGCGATATCACATACTATGTCTGCAGTATTCTCGCCAACTGATTCTGGGACACCACTAATTCTTACACAACTTTTCCTACTATGTTGTTCAAGGTCGTCAAGTTTGGAGTTAATTTTTGGAATTTCACCGATTGATTTTTTTAGGTTGAAATTTTCTTGTTTTAGTTGTTGAATTTCAGCGTATAACGGTGATGTGGCGTTATTGATACACAAATGTATATCTTGTCTGAGTTCCTTACGCAGGTCGTCAAGCATTAGATTTTTAACGGCCATTGCAAGTCGCTGTACATCATCGTCGGTGAACAAAGATTTTTTTTCATCAAATCAATGTTTTTCTGTTGGTGCCTTGACAGAGTTTTCAGAGGATACGGAGATGTGAGGTGATAGAACTGAGTTGTCTCCTTGCATTTCTAATAAGTCGATGTGTAAGTCAGAATCGAAATTTAATTTTTTCCTTAGTGGTTTATGGTCTGGTGTAAGTATACTATTAGGTGAAGGTTCTGAAGAATGTCTTCTACGCTTTTGCTTTGTTATATTTGCATCAATTCTTGACATATTTCAAAGCTGCCATTCCGTTGATTTAGTATGTTGACATTATTTTAATATGGCTGCTAGTGTTTATAAACATGTACGGGTCACTGACTACCACCGTGTACATAGTAAAGAATAGTATGAAAAGTACTCACTATAGATAGAATTAGACAAACTAATAAAATGCAGGTTTTTTTCATTATCCCGTTGATTCTCCAAAATCGAATAACATATTTTAACACTTGATCAAGAATGAATAAACCATATCCGAAAAAAACTCAAATCTGGAGTTTGTAAAGTGTCAAATTTTCACATTTTCTGCTCTTGTGAAAACATGAACTATCACAACCTGCGCATGCCCAAACGATGGTTTAAGTTCTCTGTATAAGAAATATGATATTCACATGGATATAGTGAAGATAACCGGAGTTCTGGTTCTCCTTTCTTTGATGAGTGCAACTCTAGCTATAACCAACAATTTTCATGTTTGTGACACAGGCTAAAAAATTAGTATCTATATAGGGTCGACACATGCAATTTGATGTTAACATAAGATTGTATAAATATTGACACAAGTTAAAATAAGGAGAAAGAGATGAAATAATAAAGAAATAAAGAAATTTTATTGAAAATAAATTTGGAAACAGAAAGTTAGAAAAAAGGGGGGATAAGTCCGTGCCACGAGCGCCTGTGGTTTGTGAAAGTAAAAATAATTCTTCAGACACCATTAAGGCTACGATACCAGTAACCATCAACCAGCAATTGAATTCTACTTTGTGTAGCTTTATGAAGCAGTTTGAGATGCATGAGGAGTACTATGTTACTGTGTGTTTGTACCAGAAAGAGATACGGATTGACTTTAGATAATTCATCAATGGAAATCCCACAGTCAATGGACTTTACTTCAATGTAAGACAATGGCAGTATCTGAAAAGACTAGTGTGACACATTGACAAATCAATCACCACAGCAATGACAATTAACTAAGTGACCCATTTGTATTATATTCAATAAAAAGACATTTTCTTCTGTTTTCCTCAGGTTGTTGAATTGTTGAAATCCCATTTACAAGATGTGATCAGTTCAATGAATAATCATTAACTTTAAAAGTTCAGTTTGAAACCAAATCTGATGTGTGAAAAACAGAACCCATTTACAAGATGTGATCAGTTCAATGAATAATCATTAACTTTAAAAGTTCAGTTTGAAATCAAATCTGATGTGTGAAAAACAGAACCCATTTACAAGATGTGATCAGTTCAATGAATAATGTTAACTTTAAATGGCCAGTTTGAAACCAAGTCTGATGTGTGAAAAACAGAATATGAATCTTAAATCTAATGTGTTGATCAAAACAAAAGGATCAATTTTCACACAACCCACGGACAAAAGCTACCACACTTTGGGTGGCTTCTTAACCTTTAGGCCAGTTCATATCGATGTTTGTAATGACTAGAAAAAAGAAATCATTTTAAAATCAACGATTTTAATATAACAATTAAAAAATCAGCTAACTGCTGTATATCATTCAACACAACCAAGTATAAAGTCAGTGTAAATAGTATAAAAATTTGACACAGTTACATTTTATAATTAATAGCACAATTTTCAAACAAGACATACCCATAATAATGATTGGGATTAATGAAGTGCTTAGGAATGTACATTAAAGGTTGTTTTTTTAATTGGACCATAAATACAAATGCTTTTCATTAGTGTATGAAACCAAACAATATGACAAATTAAAACACAGAAAAAAATTGGGTTTAAATAAAATGAGAAAAAAGTCTACAAGTTGAAAAATGGAGCATTAGCACTGAGGTGAAAGTTGAATGAAGTAAAAAAAAACAAAAAAAAACTAAATTTAGTATAAAAATCAGTCAAAAAAAAAGACTAGTATCAAAATCACAAATATACAACTCATTTATATAAACAGTCATTCAACACAACCAGGACAAACATCAGCATAAATATATCTTTTGATAAAGTTACAAGTCTTCAAAGTTGATAAAGTTACAAGTCTTCAAAGTTGATAAAGTTACAAGTCTTTAAAGTTGATAAAGTTACATGTAAATTTTAGGAAAATTAAAGTATTAAGACCTAACAAATGAAAGTTCTCAGGAATGACTTCCAAGTAGAATAGTGTATGAGGCTGAAAAATGGAGCAATAGCACTGAGGTGAAAGTTGAATGAAGTAAAAAAAACAAAAAAAAACTAAATTTAGTATAAAAATCAGTCAAAAAAAAAGACTAGTATCAAAATCACAAATATACAACTCATTTATATAAACAGTCATTCAACACAACCAGGACAAACATCAGCATAAATATATCTTTTGATAAAGTTACAAGTCTTCAAAGTTGATAAAGTTACAAGTCTTCAAAGTTGATAAAGTTACAAGTCTTCAAAGTTGATAAAGTTACAAGTCTTTAAAGTTGATAAAGTTACATGTAAATCTTAGGAAAATTAAAGTATTAAGACCTAACAAATGAAAATTCTCAGGAATGACTTCCAAGTAGAATAGTGTATGAGGCTGAAAAATGGAGCAATAGCACTGAGGTGAAAGTTGAATGAAGTAAAAAAAACAAAAACAAAATAAATTTAGTATAAAAATCAGTCAAAAAAAAAGACTAGTATCAAAATCACAAATATACAACTCATTTATATAAACAGTCATTCAACACAACCAGGACAAACATCAGCATAAATATATCTTTTGATAAAGTTACAAGTCTTCAAAGTTGATAAAGTTACAAGTCTTCAAAGTTGATAAAGTTACAAGTCTTTAAAGTTGATAAAGTTACATGTAAATCTTAGGAAAATTAAAGTATTAAGACCTAACAAATGAAAATTCTCAGGAATGACTTCCAAGTAGAATAGTGTATGAGGCTGAAAAATGGAGCAATAGCACTGAGGTGAAAGTTGAATGAAGTAAAAAAAAACAAAAACAAAATAAATTTAGTATAAAAATCAGTCAAAAAAAAAGACTAGTATCAAAATCACAAATATACAACTCATTTATATAAACAGTCATTCAACACAACCAGGACAAACATCAGCATAAATATATCTTTTGATAAAGTTACAAGTCTTCAAAGTTGATAAAGTTACAAGTCTTCAAAGTTGATAAAGTTACAAGTCTTCAAAGTTGATAAAGTTACAAGTCTTTAAAGTTGATAAAGTTACATGTAAATCTTAGGAAAATTAAAGTATTAAGACCTAACAAATGAAAATTCTCAGGAATGACTTCCAAGTAGAATAGTGTATGAGGCTGAAAAATGGAGCAATAGCACTGAGGTGAAAGTTGAATGAAGTAAAAAAATAAGAAGACTAGTATCAAAATCACAAATTTACAGATGATTGTTGTGTAACAAACATATATCAATATAAACACAGTAGAACATTATCCATGTGGGTGGAAACCCCAATAACAAAATTTAATGTAACAATCAAAAATCTACATTTATAAACAAAAACCATTCAACACAACCAGTAATAAAAACAGTGTAAAAATCAATATTTTGGTTGTTTTTAGTTTTTTTTAAAAATTGACTAGAAATGAGAGTTACAATATTTAAATTAATGTTCAGTGGAAAACATTTAATTCTTCATTATTTCAAATGAAGTTATTTTGAATCACCAATGGTTCTCCTAATGGTTTCAACAAACCCTTTGTGATGTTATAAGTTCAGTGAATCATCTTCAATGAGTTTAAATGGTCAAAGCAAAAAACAAGATTTGAATGATAAGATATTGACCATGATTTGACAAATATCCATTATCTGATAGAAAGTGTTTTCGATGACATTACCCTTGTTCAATTGTCCTATGTCTTGTTATTCTAACAATTTACACTAATTGGGTGGTCCTAAAGTTTACTGGCTTAAAACAAAAAAGTTGTTTATTAAATAACATTTTTAATATAACAATTAAAAAATCAGCTAACTCATGTATATCATTCAACACAACCAAGTATGAAGTCAGAAATTTGGCACAGTTACAATTTATAATTAATAGCACAATTTTCAAACAAGACATACCCTTAATAATGATTGAGATTAATGAAGTGCTTAGGAATGTACAGTAAAGGATTTGTTTAATTGGACCATAAATACAAATGCTTTTCATTAGTGTATGAAACCAAGAAATATGACAAATTAAAACACAGAAAAAAATTGGGTTTAAATAAAATGAGAAAAAGTCTACAAGTTGAAAAATGGAGCAATAGCACCGAGGTGAAAGTTGAATGAAGTAAAAAAAAAAAAAAAAAAATTTAGTATAAAAATCAGTAACTGATTAATATAAACAGTCATTCAACAGAACCAGTAATAAAAACAGTGTAAAAATTAATATTTTGGTTGTTTTTAGTTTTTCTAAAAAATTACTAGAAATGACAGTTACAAAATTTAAATCTATCGATTGGATTGTAATGCTAGAGAATTTAAAAATCCAGATGAATTAAAAATGAAAAACTGAGGTGAAAGTTGAATGCTTCCAAATAATTCTAAGATGGACTAAAATCGACTAAAATACAATTCTTCTACTATAAATTTCTCTTAAAACATTGTAACAAATCTACACATAACATCCTTCAACAAAAACCATATAAAACACTACCAATTAGAACATGTTTTAATGAGTATTCATAAAATATGAATGCAGCATGACACATGAAATGAGTATTTAAGTAGATAAAATCCAGATGAGTCAATGAGATAAAAAAAATTTACTACAGTGTTGAAGATGAATGATTCACATGTATCACAAAAACATACAGAATTAAAGTAACAGTAACGTGAAGATTCCCAGTGATATCGATGTAGACTAAAAACTATCATTTCTTAAATAAAAACGAAATTTGGAAATATTTTCACGCTCAAATCATACACATGTAAACACTGAAATTCGATAATCGTTTCACATTATAACCAATTTTAAGAACCAATTTAATTAAAACGTTGAATAAATATAATGGACAACATAAACAGATATTGAATGAAATGTTGTGAAGCATGATGAAATATTAACTTTCCAAGGGAGATAATTCAATGCTAGATAAAAATCATAAAAATGTTATTTGTAACTGCATAAAATTATTCACTACTCAAGTGAAAGTGCAACTTTTGTTGAACTGATTTATCAAATAAATAAGTATCTCTGTAAACGTTTGTGAAAATAATAAAAGGTTTGACTTTGCAATACCATTAATTACTCAGACTAAACACCTAGAATTTACCGAATTAAAGGATAAAATATATAATTACATGAATCGAAGATATCTATTTAGAATTAGCCTACTTAAAAATCTATTTTTTTAGTGACATTCATTAAATATGGGTACCAGTCATCTTAGCCATCTCAGAGAAGAAGCTTTTTTTTTCAGAGGAAATTTAATTTATGCAGCTTTAATTTTTTGTTTATCTTATCGAATTTTATTTCTTCAGATCGTGCTAAATTCGTGCAGATATTGTTTTAATTGGACATATTCGTTGTATGTACAATAGAAGGTATCAGTCTTTAAAAGCTATAATGAATTGTGATTTTGTAACTTGTTCTGTATATCATTAAGCAGATGTAGAAACTGAAATATTGTTAGATTAGACGAACCACATATAGTTTGAAGTAATAAAACACAGCATAATTTTTCATCATTTAATATCCCCGTTAAACATGGGTCGGGGACATCCACATGTTAACTTTACAAAACAGTGAAATATTGTATTAATCTTGTTCACTGTCCTCAACATCAGTATCATTGTCACTTTCCTCTTCCGATTCTGTCATATCATCTTGTTCCAAGAGCTCATCAAATAGATGCTTATTTTTTCTTATACAAATTGAAGCCGCTTTAACAAATGAATATCCTTCTGCATTCATTAATAATTGAATTTCCCGTGTAATTTTTCTGTGAAGTGGACCTTCTTTAATGTTATGCATAGTTTCTAGAAGCTTTTTGTAGTCCTTCATTAATTCTTTTCTTTCACGAGGTAAAAAGAGTTCGTCTGCTTCTCGTTTTGCCTCTTTTTCTGTTATATTGTGCTCTGCCAAGATGGCGTCTACTTTATTCTTGTAATCATTGTTTAATGTATCATATATATGAGTGCATCAAAGCCAGAATCATCTTCGTCATCTATTTCCGTGAACCCATTGGAATCGTCATCTTCCTGCATTGGACATCCATTTTTCAAATAATATTCCAGTCTTAACACGGTGGATTTTGTATAAATTGTTTCTGTTTCTCCATGTTGATGGTGTGAGAAATGTTGTTAGACTGATTGATTTTTGAAGAGTAATCTCTTATATATCCTTCATCGGAATTCAAACCTCCTCCTACCATCGTATCACGGGATTCCTCTATCAATCGTCCCACCTCTACATTGCAACGTACACTCTTCCTCCCAGGAACACCATCAAATATGTCGGTGTGTAATCGTTCCTCCTCGGGCGTGTTCTGCTTCAGATCGATAAACAGACAACCATATGGCCTCTTTGTTGCTTCAGTGTACTTGTTCATGAATTTCTTTATATTATTTGGATACACCTGTCTTGCGAAAGTCATAGGAACAAGCTGATCGCGTGGATTTTTAAATAGGACTACATATTGACTGTTGATGCTTATGGTTCTGTTTTTCTTTCCTCTAGAAAACGCATTCTTCATGATACACGCCACGCTGATGGCTTCCTTCCACAAATAGCTCGCATACATCTTTACTGTTGGTGACATCTCTCATGAGAACCTCGATGACAATCAAACTCGGATATCTGGAGTCAATAAATGTTTCGTCATTCAGCTGCTCTGGTATACCTTGTACGAACACAATGTTCCTGATATTTCTTTGCATTTCGTGGAACAAAGGCTGTCATCTTTCATAGCACCAGATAATGCGTTGGGGAGGAGGTTTGATCATTAATCTGGCTCTTTCCAATAAATTATTCATCCAACAGCTTTTGCCACTGGACGTTGGCCAACACAAAATCATGGTGAAAGGATGTTGAAGAACAACTTTCTTAGGTAGAGGAGGAGGAGGCGTGTGCAGCGGTGGCGGAGGAGTATGCAGTGGCAGCGGTGGTGGAGGAGGAGGAATATGCGGCGGCAGCGGTGGTGGAGGAGTATGTGGCGGTGGCGGAGGTGGAGGAGGAGTATGCGGCAGAGGAGGAGGCACCGTAACTTGAGGATGCGTTGTGTTCGGTGAAGGCGGAGGCTGCAATGAAGTGCTAGGCGGATAAGATTGAATGAAAGAATGTTTGCTTCTGATATGCCTCATCATGTTATCTCTCCTGGAAAATACCGCTCCACATGTCTTACAAGTTGTTAACTTCATGGTGATCACCGACGAAATGGAAACGAATCGTCAAAAACCACTTTTTATAATTTATATATATTACACTCAAATAGCTTTATTCCAGCACATAATATATACCCATAGTATTTAATCATTTTCACATTTGTATGGTAAACGTTCCCTGAGTAGGTATGTTTCATTAAAAGAACGCTTCAAGTGCTTTGATAGAGCTTTTTCTGTATTACAGACTTCACAAAAGTACGAAAAACACTGGGTAGTTTTAGTACTTCCACAGCCATTCCAATCTTCGCAAAGATGACATCTACAGTTTTTATAATACGTTTTTCGTGTTAAAGGCCAGCCACAATCACCACAACTCCAGTTGTCATCTATAATCTTTCGGACTCTTCTTCTTAGTCTTCCCGTTCAAACATATACATTCTGTCTGAGACGCTGAGTAAGTTGTGGAAGCATATGACGTATCTTAGTTACTGTCGTGTACCACTTTTCCAGTTTACTTTGGTGTAACTTTGCAATGGCCATTTTTGAACTTTATGTTTTACGTGATTTTTAATCGCTTCCTCCATATTTTCGATCGGTATATAATACCGTCCGTTTGGTAGTTTTTCATACTCGAAGACACCGCTAAAACATAAATATTCGAAATCTTTTCTTGTCATATATCTCCGGTTTTGATATACATATATCGGTTTACTCCTGTGTTTATCTTTTGCTCTACGTACGAATTTCATTATTCCAATATGCAGTTTTCACCTTTTCTTCAATACAGTACGACAACAGTGATGGTGGACCTCTTGTCTCCTCAGAGTTGAATGTAGATCTAGCTTTACACGGGAGTTGTTATGTGTTTGAACCTAACACTAAACACTCATTACTTATATAGTTTCAGCAACATTGCACATTCCTGACATATTTGGTATTTGTCAGTGAGATGATGCAATTGTGTATAGTTTTATTTGGTCCACTAACATACATTGACTAGCAACGGAGCATTCACATGCGATTTAAACCGATATGGTGTATTGTTGAGAAAATACGACGATGATTTGTCGCTACTAACGACCACGTAAATGCGTCATTTTCGAAGCGAATTCCGTACCATTTTCAGTTCTTCATTTCTTGCATTTTCTACCTTTGTCAAAAATGTGTTGAAACCCTTTAACGACTTCTTTTGCCGTTTTATTTTTCAGTGGTTCAACCCAAAGATATTTCGAAAAATACCGATGACAAAGAGAAGATATTTCACACCATCGTTTTATTTCTTTGGCTATGTTGGACACATCAGCTAAATCAGCATCAAACTGATCGTCGATACCTGATACTACGACTCTGGTCTTTTTAAATGTTTGACGAACTGGTTTTTGAAGACTATAATCATCTTGATTTTGTAACTATTTTCTAACTGTATATTTGCCAATGTTATGAACACCTCTATGCTTTAAAACATTTTACAATTTGTCGGGACCCAGGTATGCACCAGCCTCTGACAAACTGTAATAAATGTTTCTTAAAGTGGAATTGACTTTCTTCTGATCCAGCTTTTTTACCATTGTATGCTCTGAAATAATTGAATAAACATATTTCATAATATGGGTAAATTATGAAAATAAAACAACCAACATATTGCTTCAATATAATTTAATAGCTACATATAAATACAAACTTACAAGTGCTACATCCAAAAGATTATAGTACAATGATTTGAAATCGTCATTCAGTTGTTTATAATGTCATGAGACCACTTCCACATCTGCTTCTAAGTTTCATCCAATAAGTGCAAAACAGGTTTAATTAGTAAGGGTATTATCTTGTGAAATGTCAGTAATATTTTTTTCTTTCTAAGAGGATTAATTCGAGTGATGGCTAAGGAGCGCAATGTTCGTTTATAGTCTTTCAACTTCTGTCTGTAAGTTGCTGAGATCTAGTCTTCCTTGTAGAATTTTCAAAATTATTTCACACAAAGTCTTTATTTGATCTATAGTGATGACTTTGATCATCAACTTTCTCTGTATGGGATCAGCATGATATATGGCTTTCAGGAAAGCAGAGTTTTGAAAGATACGTCTGTTCATGTTTGAGCATCATAAAGACTGCTTCAGAACAATTGAAGTACAAACGTACTAGAATAGAATAGTTTTTGATTAAATCAACAAGTGTGGACACAGAAATGTGCTGTCCAAAAGGCAAGTGTGGATGTCAATATTTCATATTATCTAACATTATGTACGTTTTCCTTTGAAATTAAAGAGAGTAGCCTGTCTGATGCAAGGTGTCTGATACAAGATGTTGTATCACCACAATGTGGTGATAAAAGAATGGTGCGACGTTGCACGAGACGTTCTCTGCCAAACTACTTTGACATGACGTCATATCATTGGAATGTGATTGGTGAAAGAACGGAACAAATAACGTGACGTCATGCACAAAATGTAGTCTCCCTGGGAGTATTGTACAAATTTTAATTAATCCCTTGTTATTTGTTGAAAATTCGTTTTTATTGAAATGTTAGATAAACTTATTACATACACAGTGTGTTGGTACAAGATTTTATCAGGTCTTGCCTGTTGAATGAACTAACCGCATCACAACTCGTCGCAATCGCGACTCGTAGTGATACTGGTCCACACAACAGGCTCGACCTGATACAAAGTCATGTACCACCACACTATGTATGTAATGGGTATTTATTAACTTTAAAAAAAAAAAAAATTATGGACACAGGGGTCCTGGATTTTTTTAATAAAAAACTAATCCTGGATTATTATTTTTGCTTAAAGTCCGGTCCTGTGTTTTTATTTCAAATTTTCATCATAGCCCCCCCCCCCCCCCCCCCCTTTCCAAGAGATATAAAATTGTATCATTAATAATAGATTAATAAATAATAATTTCAGATTTTCTATTTAAAATAAATCTCATTTACAAAACCACTGATATTTGTTCAATTTTTAAAGCTGATTCAAGCTTTAGTCGCAACAAATATTTATTTTTCTCTTTAAACTTTCGAAACATAACAGTTATTTAACTGTAAAATTCACAAATAAAATTCCCCTCCCCCCCTTTGTCCCTTTTTTCTTGTTTAAATCAATGATCAACAATATTCCAGAATCAAACAAATGAATAAATATAACAAATATTCTTTTACATGCATCTTTTTACCATACGGAGTCAGTGTGTTTTATATCGGTCATCCAATCAGGACGCTCATTATTCTTGTCCAAGATAAAAAATACATCGCTAAAATTACCTGTGGGTGTTTCCCCACTTCAACTCGTAAATTTACATAGAAATCGGAGATATTTCGTCATAAAACTTCACACATGGTTTTGTCTATCATATTTCTTGAAGACAAACATAAAATTTTATTGCATTTATCAATATCTTATGAGTATCAACAGTTTTTTCAACACCGTATCTGTTTCTCGATATAGCCGCAACTTCAACTCGTAAATTTACATAGAAATCGGAGATATTTCGTCATAAATCTTCACACATGGTTTTGTCTATCATATTTCTTGAAGACAAACATAAAATGTTATTGCATTTATCAATATTTTATGAGTATCAACAGTTTTTTCAACACCGTATCTGTTTCTCGATACAGCCGCCCGATTACATAGACCCGTGACCCACTTTAGCACGTTCCACTAGTTTTTTCTTAATAATGTTGTTTAATTGTTTAATCAAGAAGCCCGTGAGAGCACATAATTACAGACATTTGCATTTTACACTTACAATGATTTTGATGATTAGTAACATATATGACATATATAAAAAAGATAAAAACAAGTATAGATGATCGACACTGCAGGGGGGAAATCACCCATAGGCAGAACAAATTATGGCAGTTTATAGCTAATATTATGATATACATAAAAATATATATTATATAAATATAATATGATGCAGATATAACATGGTATTCATATCACGAATACCGTCTATTTTATCTTTAAGTAAGGTTAATTTTGCAATGTATATATGGTTCTTCCGTATTTCAAAACTTTTATTCATCGTCAAAGCCATTGCGTCTTCGAAGATGCATGCTTTGTGTATTATTTCGACTGTGGGTAGATTAGTCCTACACCATTCAGTGTCGTGTAGTAATTCAATAAAACTTTTTCTAGAATGTTCGTCAATTTCTACTCGGATTTTTTCATTATATCTCATTTTGTCCATACGTGTCATCTCATTGTCCCACTTTTTTCGAACCTCTTCACGATCTACTGTTTCCAATGCCTCTTCCAATACACATTTAAATGTTCAAATTCAGTCCACATTAAACAAGTGTGTTGTGTTTGGCTCGGATGATTGACTTCACAACCATTACAGTGCTTTGTTGCTAGAGTAACAATTTCCTCCCGCAACTTTTTAGCGAACACTATGTTGTAGATGCTCACCATGAAACGAATGCTGTCTTCACTTAATTCCATGTCTAATGCTATCGTAATTTTATCTTGAGTGAAATGTGGTTAAAATGTTGTCCTTTATACCACTAACAAAAATGATTGTAATCCTAGAAATTCTAAAAATGTTTGTAACCCAAAAAATCCTGCTAATGTTTATTTGAATACCAAGCGTGTCAAAATTCCGTACAAGGTTTAAAAATTCCACGATCCAGGTATACAACCACATGCCGATGTGGTGATGTCAAAACGTGGTACTTTACTGGTTATCATTTTAGCAAACAGACAAAATTTGGTTCCCATTTCAGATGCTCCGTTTCAGCATTATCAGTTTTTTCCCATTGCTTTAATGTAACACCACAATAGAAACATGTTACACGGTCACCTATACCCGTGTAAAAGAATCCATTCTGTATTAGATCGGATGGTTTTTGTACAATTTGCTTGGGCCAATTTACAAACGTTTGTTCTCTGTCGATGTAATACATCTTCGTAGGATGTACTGGTTTAAAAATAAATAAATTATCACAATACGAATCAGTTTCTATATCCATTAAAAGCTGGGTCTGACAATGTTTATATCAATGCAAGTATTTTTAGCAAAGTCTTCTATAATGTTGAAATACGTGTTCCATTCTCCACCGCTAAGACCACAACCAATGTGAGATAGTATTCCAACGGATTGGATATTCAATGTCTTAAGATGATCTACGCACTGCTTACACCAGTGTAGACTGTTTTCCCGCGTATGGTATCACATATACCTCAGTAACGTCACACATTCCTGAAATAGTATTGCAACACAAATCACATGACATTCCACGCATAGTTGCAATGACGTCATACATTCCATTGCAATCTACACTATTAATGTTCTTATTAATGTAACTAATAATTTAAACATATTCATGGCGAAAATAAAAGGGGAAATAGAGAGCTATATAATTATTCACAGGAATCATAATATACTTGGTACTCATCTTATTAAATTCATTTCGATTTGGACCTGCGCTTAAAGGTGCTAACTAATAACATATCAGGACGAGTTGGTCGTCAATGATAGATTTACATAGAACTAACTATATACAATTCTGATGTAAAACAATTATTTTCGTATTGAATATATTACACTTGAAAAAATTGCGCCGAGCGGAGGGAGGCGCGAAAATTTTTGGGGTATTTCGTGTGAAAAATCACGTTTTTACGCCAAAAAATCTTATTTTTTACAATTTTAGGGGAGGCGCGCGCCGGGTGCCCCCCCCCCCCCCCCCCTGGATCCGCCCCCGTAACTTAATTGCTGAAATGGGTTATATAGACATTTGAAAATGTGTTCACCTGCCGGAGGCTGTTCAAAGTCATTTGCATGGTCAACATCCGAGAGAAATCGATTATATACAGTGAGATGATGATGAGGTCCACTTTATTATAGGCCAACACGCTGAGTTGCATTTTTATAGAGCTAGTTCACTGAAACAACAAACGGAGGATAGATATGTCGCCCCACTCTTACACATTATCCTGATTCCGAGCCAACCAGTATTTGTTCTTTCTCCTTAATGCTGCGTGTTTAGCGGAGAAGCAACAAATACCAATTTTATAGTGTTTGGTTTGACCCGATCGGGGCTCGAACACACGATCTACCACACTAGAGGCGAGCACGCTAACCATTACACCACCAATGTGATTGAAATCGATTGCAAATCTTCATGTGGACGTCTATCAACGAAATACTTATTTTTTTCATATCTAGGAATTTGGTCATACATTTTTCCATCCTAATAATCATTTTATTCAAATCCATCGTTTTCTATAATGGTGTTTTTTTTCCTCTTATGTAAAAATAATGCTCGTATATCAAAATAGACAATAATTTACACGTATACGGTCAGTTTTTACGCAGTCACAAAGCAAAATATGTGACGCCTGGGACAATTTAAAGGGACAAATGGGACTCGATACCGTCATAGGAAACCACTGAGTATAATGTTTCTTATCATATTAGAAGAAAAACATATAGGTCTATCATCAATTATAGACCCAAAAATAGAAATGCAATATTTAGAAATTTATGAAGTGATTACATGTAGGCCTTACTAGTATTCTATTTAATATTTTTCCCGAAAGACATTCTTAAAACTGATATAAATTAGACTCTTATGATGTGACCTTTTTGTACAGTTCCCAATTTGAATGTTATCCTTTTTATATACCAGTTATTCCCCTTACTATGTGTAAAATGATTCACGGTTTAGCAAGAGCAATGGAAATGACAACGGATTTGGGTATAATTTTCTCATAATTTGTAGATATTCGAACTGTAAAAATATCAGAGTCTGAACATTTGCATATAGTTTATTTAGACTAAAATTGTGATAGGAAAGATCATTAGTAATTTATAATACTTCTCAGTTTATATACATACCGTTTGTTTGAAGCATAAAACAATTAATATTTGAAGCATGCTGAATTCACAAAAGTATCAAAATGATTATTTTCAAGTGCTTAGCAAAAGCTTATGGTGTCATTCTTCTTGTTTGAGATGGCGGAATAGAATCTTCGGCATATATGTATCCGATAAATATACAATATTCGTACAAGGAGTGCAAATTAATTTTATAAATTATATTGACCGACAATGTACGTATATTGTGTTTATCCTGCAATGGCTAAAAGTCCAAAACATCTGCCAAATTATCTGATAATAGTTTAAACAAGAATTAGTGTCATTCTAATCGTTTTCAATGGTGTCATCTTAATTCAATTCAATTCAAATATTATATTGAAATACGTGCATAATTTAATTATACAATATCCATCATAGTGAGGCATAGCCTAATTTAAGTAAGTGCTCTCCCTCAATAACTAAGGACATCAAGTATAATAATAAGAATGCATAATTAATTTACATTATAATTAGTGTACACAATTTGTACGTAGGAGAAATTTGAAATTTTATAATAAGTTTAAAACTGTCCCATTTATTCATTTTAATTGAGAAATTTGCTAATTTAGAGTGTAAATAAGTTAACTAGTAATTAATATATTCTTCTGTCTATTAAGGATACATAGAAAAATGTATGTACATGTACATGTATATATAAGCACATAAACAGGCATATTCTTACATATGCATACATATATACATCAATTTTGATATATATTTGTTTAACCATCTTAAGCAACAAATTAAAAAAAAAATCTTACTGTCGCTTTAGATACATAAATCAAGTACCAGAAAAGCTTAAAAAAATAGGTCCATGACTAATTCTGAAATGTATTTGACCCCATTTATTAGTACTAAAGATCACACAATTGCAGAATAAGAACAATTGGAGCTCTCCTTTCGCACGACGATATTGGTTTGTTGTATGTTTCTGATTTTGATCATATTTTTTTCTTTAAATCCGTAATTTACACACCCGTCTACGATTTCCTTATTATAGTTAGAATGGGGAAGTAACTCTGATTTGGGCGGGTGAAAATACAGACGAAAAAAAGTTGCCATAAACATTTGACAGTTTTTATTGCAACCAAAAGGACAATAAGCCAAGGTATTTATTGGGTGTTCATTTGACAATTCTATTTTCATATTCATTTTACTGATTCCTCTTGAAAGGTGTATGTAGGCAATTTCTACAGTTTAAAGTTCAGTAAACACACTTCCGTATCCAGATCCCACGGGCACTTGACTTGAACAGAGTTCAGTGGTTAATTTCACAGCTTACCAAAATTTTATTGAATTAATTTTAAATCATCCTCAAATACTTTGAAGTATTATCTTTGTGGTCCTTATCCGGAGTCCGCTACAATTTTTAACATTTCAGTGAAAACGAAGTGTAAACAAACCAACCCTCGATTTTTGACAAATGTTGCAACGTCCGGTGATATCGGGCATGCATACTTTGGATGGATCTTAAAATGAATAAAGGAAAGATTTTATTTTGAAAGTTTTCGAAATTAAGTTTATACCTATTCCTTCAAAATAAGCTCAAATTTGAAAACATTTGATATCTTTTAATATAATTAGAGTTAATCCTCACATAGCAGTAGTCTCCATCTTAACTTTTCCAATGATTTTGCAATTGACATGTAAATACGTATGCACGAACACCGGTGCCAAGACAGGATATTTTAGTAAACAAAAAAGCACATGTGATTCCGCTGACATTCTTGCAAAAAATAGGAGTGGTAGATGGGCAAAACTTATTTTTTTATTACCTGTGCTGTACAGCATTTTCAGGACAAGGATCTGCTTTTAAACTGTGGCAGTGCTTGTCCAAACTTGGCAATCAAAACTCTATAGTCAGTATAGAGTACCGGTAGACACTAAAAATTGGGTACCTACAGGTACATTGTACATGTATAAAGTGTGAAACGAAATAGAAATAAAACGAAAGCAAAACAAAGTCAAGGAAAACAAAGCGAAATAGACTGATATGAAGAAAATGGAAGGAAAAAAATTAAAAGAAATTAACCAACGAAAACAAAACGAAAAAAGAAAAGATAATTCGATTTTTATTATTCGTAAATTTTGATTAAAGGAAAAGGCCAGTCAGTTAAACAATTGTTATAATTCAATATATTGTAACTTTTTATTTGTAAATACCGGTAACTACAAATGTACATAGAAATTATGGATATTTTTTTAGTATAATTAAAATTTCTCAATAACTATCAAAGCTATTAACTTGAAACTCAATACACTTGTAGAAAGTGTTGACCCCAATCTGTTGACAAGAGAAGACTACTCCATCCAGCATTTTATTTGAGTTATTCCCCCTTTTTGACTTAGAATTTCTTAAAAAAAATGCAATTTCTCAATAATTATGATTGGCATTGAAATGAAACTCAACATACCTGTTCACTATCAAATGGGGAACCCATTACAATAAGGCAAGTGACCCTGTGATTTGTATATCCAGAGTTATCTGCCCTTGTTTTGACATAGTACATTTTGTACATAGAAATTTGGGATATTTTTTTAGTACAATGTACATGTATAATTAAAATTTCTCAATAACTATCAAAGCTACATGTATTAACTTGAAACTCAATACACTTGTAAAAAGTGTTGACCCCAATCTGTTGACAAGAGAAGACAACTCCATCCAGCATTTTGTTTGAGTTATTCCCCCTTTTTGACTTAGAATTTCTTAAAAAAATGCAATTTCTCAATAATTATGATAGACAGTGAAATGAAACTCGACATACCTGTTCATTATCAAATGGGGAACGCAATACATTAAGGCAGGTGACCCTGTGATTTGTATATCCAGAGTTATCTGCCATCGTTTCAGCCTAGTACATAAAAATTTGGGATATTGTTTTGGGCACCACTGAACAGCCAAAGTCTACACCTACAAATATCAGCATGGACCACAGATCATTTGGGCACCACTGAACAGCCAAAGTCTACACCTACAAATGAAATTTAATGTCCTTTTAGTGAGACACACTTCTGATTATATTTACCAATCTTGCAAACATATTTGCTTATACATGTATGACCATCATACCTGTACTTTGTACATTGTAGTTAGAAGTATGTATAACTTTGTAAATTGCTTGCAGTTTAATATCAGATACGAAAAAGTCGAGCGTCCAGTACCCGTGGGCGGTGCTCTTGTTAATAGCTCTGTTGAAGTGAATTCAGCATACTACTTTCATATATGTTTGTCTCTGAATTGTAGAAATACACATACATGTATATGGGCATGAATTCACTCATGGAGTTTTTGGTGTCAATGCTAAAAATTGATGAAAATAAACCCTCAAATGCTTTCTACTCCATAGAAAGTGGTTTCTAACAAATAATTTCATCATAAATATTTAAATTCTACAAGTATTTTGTGTCCTATATGTTATATATGTTCTGCATTTACCCATTGTTTGAGGCTGAACTAAGCCTGAAGTGACAAATTTATTCACGGAAAACGTGACATTTTTCACCCTGTACATTTTGTGTGCTTGAATTTAAATGATTTTGTAAGTGGAGGCAGGCTCCGTAATTGTTAACAGGTTCAGAAATGGTTGTTATGTGATCAAGGGAAATTTTCTGACATTGATATCTCGTTTGAACTTTGAAAGAATGTCGTTTGAAACATGATGAACGCACGTAACATTTTCGCGTCAATGATCGTTACGTACTACTTGCTTCAATGAATCTTTACTGTTTGGTTCGATCGATGTATTTGTTACGCAATTTGAAAGATGTTTGTACCGGAAATAAATACATTGTCGTATTTCGGTTGAAAAAAAATGACTTCCGCAATTCATTTCAATATTTCCTATGTGTATGTGTTTGTTGTCAAATTCGCTGAAAAACATACTCTTTATTTGTCAGATTGTAGCTTTTAAAATAGATAAGTTATAGTCGAGACGTTTACGACAAACAACGACCATGCCGTCACCATAAGGTGCATTCCCAACATGGCGGACAGCTCCAGCAGAAGAGGAAAACAAATGTGGTGGTAATTTTCCCAATCCTAACTATTTTTACGTGCATTTCTCCTTTATAAAATTTGCATTTTCTCTTACCAAACAAGTCTTAGATGCTCATTCTAGTATGTTGACGACTATATTTTACATGATAACACCGATTGTTTGTCCTGAACCTCTTTTAAAAGTCTTTTTCGGTAATATTTACTGCTTGCACGTAACTTTGACATCTCGAGGAACAAAACTCAGCTGTGTCAATATTACGTGCTGTGGCAATCCTTGATTTGTATTATGAGGATGACCCACCCGTGTAAAACTTTCGAAGTAAATGTAACATAGTTCACATCTGGTGGTGTATGAAACCAAGAAAGAAAGAAATTTTCAATTCAATGCAAAGTACATGAACATAACATTGACATATAAATTTGGAGTCGACTGATAATTTGTTACTTACAACACAAGAACCATTATTTCTTTACTTGTTTTGTTTTGATTGATTAGCCACCTAAGGTCGTAAGGAATTTGAAACTGCTTTTTTGGAAGTAAAATATCACATCTTCCGTTTTTCATTACCTCATTATACATGTATGAATATTCTAAAAGAATGCATGTAACATTGACACAAATTTGATTGTTTTCATTTTACTTTTACTTATGTCCTTGTTATGTACAAGCACCTTTTATCCTTATCTTGGAAACATTACTTCCCACCTTCAGTGCTGAAGTTAAATCTTTGGTGCACTTTATAAAGAAAGGAATAAATGAGTAAAAAGTACATAATTTTGGCTTACATATTTGTACCTTAATAGTGTACATGTATGTAATATTGACAATAAATGTATGGTCAATTTTTTTTGGTTACATGCAATAACTATGCATACATTAATTACCTACATTGTACATGTATACTGTTCTGAAATGATACAGAAATCACTATTTGTCACTATTTGAATCAACATGAAAAAAAAAATGAAGTACATTTTTTGTACAATGTATAGATATATGCAAATTTTGAAAACCAACTGCTGACTCTCTTACAAAATGTAGCAAGTAACATTGACCCGAATCTTTCATTATGATATACATTTGTAGAGTCAATGACGACTCAATGTTACATACAGCATAAGAAAAGTGCCATGTATTACATTGAGCATTGATATACAGACTATGAGTTTTTCTGCAGCAATATACATTATTTGTCCAGTGAATAAGACCTTAGAATTTTTATGAAGTTAGAAAACGTGCCTTGGCTGCATGTAACATTGACAATTACTTTATTGTGATTTTTTTTCACACCAGATGCTAAGTTTTTGTATGAATGCCTAGGGAGGGAACCGAACCCTCGTACACCAGACCTGGTCGTGGCTATGTTTAAGCATAATAAAGAAGGGGAAAATAATTGCAAATTTATGGTTCTGACTAAAATGTGCAGAGTGGGACATTAGTGTGACAGGTACACATTTTCTTATTTTTCAGATGAATCGGACAATGGAACACCCTTATAGGACAGATATCAACCATGTAATTGAGTATGATGACCTTTCATCGTCCCAAGATCTTCCAGATACATTTGGGAATGATGTCAACAGGTATATATTTTTATACAAGTACACAAGTTATTTGGATGCGATTATTTATTTTATATGGTTAAGCTATTTTTTATTACAGATACTTGAACTTCAGAGCTTAATTTTAACTGTTTTCACTTCCTGATTTTCGAAAGGATACCTGAATAATTGTTAATATAGGGATACCATATAATCTGGTTTTTTTTTTACTTTAAAGATACAATTTTTTTTATAATATATATATTAGAATTTCAGTTGGGACATACAAAAAAATGTATGTGTCTGTAAAACATGGGAAGCAGTTGTTGCCTGCAGTTATAAGTGGATTGGTGTTGCTGTATTGCCATGCATTTGTTCAATGTTCAGAATGCTGCTAATTTACAGTTTATGCATTGAGTTGCCATGTTTTTGTTTAATGTTCAGATTGCTGCTATTTTTCAGTATTTGCATTGCTAAATTACAATTAAATAACAAAGGACTGAAATTGCAGTAAATTTGAGTTCTGCTGTGCATATGGCAATTTCGACAACTTATGTCTCATCAGTGCTGATAAAATCAAAACGTATGAATTTCTATTGATAGGATGTTATGCAGTTGGTCTTATGATTCCGACAAGAATTTACCTTTATAACTTAGATTTTGTTAACTTAAATTTTGCATGAAAGATTTAGGTCTTGAACTGACTAGAAATTGAAATGCATTACCAAACAAAATTGACATCCGACCAAACAAATAATAACTATAGAGGATGCTCAGTTCTAATCCCAACAAGATTTAAATAAGAAACTATTTTCTCTTTGCAGGATACCAGTATTGAGAACAATTACTTTTGGATTCAGTATTTTAAATCTGCTGGTAAAGACAAACCTGACAAATGGACAATGCAGCCAAAACTGTACACAGCCTTGGTTTCAGACTTCATATCAATTTTGCCACCACCAGACCTTGTGCATGAAAGTGGGACAAGATTTTTCTATAAATTTCAAATTCAATAAAGATCATTTCATTACATGCTTTCTTCTTCTTCTTTCTATGACCATGCAGCCACACCTAATGAGGTAACAGAATTTTGTTGGATTTAAGTCTGAAAAGGACAGCAGTTTCCATTTTTTTCATTCTGAAACTTTCTTTTAAATATAAAAGAGAGTTTAGAGAACCTATACAACTGCTATCTTACATATGTGGGTAAACCTGCACAGTTGTGCTTTGATGTCATGGCTTTGAGAATTACAGGCCTGGACAAGACTCCACAACATGTTTTTCTTAGATTTTATTTTTTATGCACTAAATGTGAAAAAGTTGTCTTTCTACAACAAATTAATGGATTTTCATGTGATTATAACGTAAAACTTTTATTTTGTCAAATCAAAGATTTTTGTGTCCATGTTACATGCACTTGAACCAAGTTATAGTGCTTAGAGTAATCAAGTCTTTTACCTTGTAAACTCCTGAAATATTATGCATCCTTCAAGATGATGAACTTTGGTGTTTCCTAGTGTATTGGGAGAAGGAGTACTTTCTTATCCACAGTTGAACAGTTGTATGTAACATTGACACCAAATAATACTTTGTCAACAGTTTCCAATAATTCTAGGAATGAATTTTCAGAAATGGAATTGCAAATGGAGAGTACAATGAAGGGCAAATAATAAGCATTAGAGAAAAATTTGTTTTAATTACCCTGAAGGGAGAGAGGTCTTTAAAAGGAAACTACATTTATGTCAATGTTACATACACTAAAATTGCATTTTTTGTAATGGGCAAGTATATAGACACTCATGGATGAAAAAAAGTTATATTATCCTAAACCTTTGACCTTCCTCCGTATTTAAGCAAAATATTAAGACAATATCTCTACTTCTAATTTTTTTCACATCTTGTCACACTTTGTGTTACATTAGTGAATTCATGCCCATATACATTTTCTCTAAATTTTTCTTTGATAAAATTGTACATTCTATCAAGCAAATTTAAACAACATTTCAACATGTTCAATAGACGAAGATATACAATATTTTCTGAGAGGGACTTTATGACTTATGCTAATGGTGTCGGTATGTTTGCTAGAATGATGATTTGTTCAATACATTTATTGTTAGTGTTACTTTATAAATGCCAATGAACTGATATTAATACCTTTTAAAAGTCCACTTATTATATGTACAAGGAATATGAAGGGTAGGGAGTATGATTAGTGATTATATGTACAAGGAATATGAAGAGTAGGGAGTATGATTAGTGATTATATGTACAAGGAATATGAAGGGTAGGGAGTATGATTAGTGATTATATGTACAAGGAATATGAAGGGTAGGGAGTATGATTAGTGATTATATGCACAAGGAATATGAAGGGTAGGGAGTATGATTAGTGATTATATGTACAAGGAATATGAAGGGTAGGGAGTATGATTAGTGATTATATGTACAAGGAATATGAAGGGTAGGGAGTATGATTAGTGATTATATGTACAAGGAATATGAAGGGTAGGGAGTATGATTAGTGATTATATGCACAAGGAATATGAAGGGTAGGGAGTATGATTAGTGATTATATGTACAAGGAATATGAAGGGTAGGGAGTATGATTAGTGATTATATGTACAAGGAATATGAAGGGTAGGGAGTATGATTAGTGATTATATGTACAAGGAATATGAAGGGTAGGGAGTATGATTAGTGATTATATGCACAAGGAATATGAAGGGTAGGGAGTATGATTAGTGATTATATGTACAAGGAATATGAAGGGTAGGGAGTATGATTAGTGATTATATGTACAAGGAATATGAAGGGTAGGGAGTATGATTAGTGATTATATGTACAAGGAATATGAAGGGTAGGGAGTATGATTAGTGATTATATGTACAAGGAATATGAAGGGTAGGGAGTATGATTAGTGATTATATGTACAAGGAATATGAAGGGTAGGGAGTATGATTAGTGATTATATGCACAAGGAATATGAAGGGTAGGGAGTATCATTAGTGATTATATGTACAAGGAATATGAAGGGTAGGGAGTATCATTAGTGATTATATGTACAAGGAATATGAAGGGTAGGGAGTATCATTAGTGATTATATGTACAAGGAATATGAAGGGTAGGGAGTATGATTAGTGATTATATGTACAAGGAATATGAAGGGTAGGGAGTATGATTAGTGATTATATGCACAAGGAATATGAAGGGTAGGGAGTATGATTAGTGATTATATGTACAAGGAATATGAAGGGTAGGGAGTATGATTAGTGATTATATGCACAAGGAATATGAAGGGTAGGGAGTATGATTAGTGATTATATGTACAAGGAATATGAAGGGTAGGGAGTATGATTAGTGATTATATGTACAAGGAATATGAAGGGTAGGGAGTATGATTAGTGATTATATGTACAAGGAATATGAAGGGTAGGGAGTATCATTAGTGATTATATGTACAAGGAATATGAAGGGTAGGGAGTATGATTAGTGATTATATGTACAAGGAATATGAAGGGTAGGGAGTATCATTAGTGATTATATGTACAAGGAATATGAAGGGTAGGGAGTATGATTAGTGATTATATGTACAAGGAATATGAAGGGTAGGGAGTATGATTAGTGATTATATGCACAAGGAATATGAAGGGTAGGGAGTATGATTAGTGATTATATGTACAAGGAATATGAAGGGTAGGGAGTATGATTAGTGATTATATGCACAAGGAATATGAAGGGTAGGGAGTATGATTAGTGATTATATGTACAAGGAATATGAAGGGTAGGGAGTATGATTAGTGATTATATGTACAAGGAATATGAAGGGTAGGGAGTATGATTAGTGATTATATGTACAAGGAATATGAAGGGTAGGGAGTATGATTAGTGATTATATGTACAAGGAATATGAAGGGTAGGGAGTATGATTAGTGATTATATGCACAAGGAATATGAAGGGTAGGGAGTATGATTAGTAATTATATGTACAAGGAATATGAAGGGTAGGGAGTATGATTAGTGATTATATGTACAAGGAATATGAAGGGTAGGGAGTATGATTAGTGATTATATGCACAAGGAATATGAAGGGTAGGGAGTATGATTAGTGATTATATGCACAAGGAATATGAAGGGTAGGGAGTATCATTAGTGATTATATGTACAAGGAATATGAAGGGTAGGGAGTATCATTAGTGATTATATGTACAAGGAATATGAAGGGTAGGGAGTATGATTAGTGATTATATGTACAAGGAATATGAAGGGTAGGGAGTATGATTAGTGATTATATGTACAAGGAATATGAAGGGTAGGGAGTATGATTAGTGATTATATGCACAAGGAATATGAAGGGTAGGGAGTATCATTAGTGATTATATGTACAAGGAATATGAAGGGTAGGGAGTATGATTAGTGATTATATGTACAAGGAATATGAAGGGTAGGGAGTATGATTAGTGATTATATGTACAAGGAATATGAAGGGTAGGGAGTATGATTAGTGATTATATGTACAAGGAATATGAAGGGTAGGGAGTATGATTAGTGATTATATGTACAAGGAATATGAAGGGTAGGGAGTATGATTAGTGATTATATGTACAAGGAATATGAAGGGTAGGGAGTATGATTAGTGATTATATGTACAAGGAATATGAAGGGTAGGGAGTATGATTAGTGATTATATGTACCAGGAATATGAAGGGTAGGGAGTATGATTAGTGATTATATGTACAAGGAATATGAAGGGTAGGGAGTATGATTAGTGATTATATGTACAAGGAATATGAAGGGTAGGGAGTATGATTAGTGATTATATGTACAAGGAATATGAAGGGTAGGGAGTATGATTAGTGATTATATGCACAAGGAATATGAAGGGTAGGGAGTATGATTAGTGATTATATGTACAAGGAATATGAAGGGTAGGGAGTATGATTAGTGATTATATGTACAAGGAATATGAAGGGTAGGGAGTATGATTAGTGATTATATGTACAAGGAATATGAAGGGTAGGGAGTATGATTAGTGATTATATGCACAAGGAATATGAAGGGTAGGGAGTATGATTAGTGATTATATGTACAAGGAATATGAAGGGTAGGGAGTATGATTAGTGATTATATGCACAAGGAATATGAAGGGTAGGGAGTATGATTAGTGATTATATGTACAAGGAATATGAAGGGTAGGGAGTATGATTAGTGATTATATGCACAAGGAATATGAAGGGTAGGGAGTATGATTAGTGATTATATGCACAAGGAATATGAAGGGTAGGGAGTATGATTAGTGATTATATGCACAAGGAATATGAAGGGTAGGGAGTATGATTAGTGATTATATGTACAAGGAATATGAAGGGTAGGGAGTATGATTAGTGATTTTATGCACAAGGAATATGAAGGGTAGGGAGTATGATTAGTGATTATATGTACAAGGAATATGAAGGGTAGGGAGTATGATTAGTGATTATATGTACAAGGAATATGAAGGGTAGGGAGTATGATTAGTGATTATATGTACAAGGAATATGAAGGGTAGGGAGTATTATTAGTGATTATATGTACAAGGAATATGAAGGGTAGGGAGTATGATTAGTGATTATATGTACAAGGAATATGAAGGGTAGGGAGTATGATTAGTGATTATATGTACAAGGAATATGAAGGGTAGGGAGTATGATTAGTGATTATATGTACAAGGAATATGAAGGGTAGGGAGTATGATTAGTGATTATATGTACAAGGAATATGAAGGGTAGGGAGTATGATTAGTGATTATATGTACAAGGAATATGAAGGGTAGGGAGTATGATTAGTGATTATATGTACAAGGAATATGAAGGGTAGGGAGTATGATTAGTGATTATATGTACAAGGAATATGAAGGGTAGGGAGTATGATTAGTGATTATATGTACAAGGAATATGAAGGGTAGGGGAGTATGATTAGTGATTATATGTACAAGGAATATGAAGGGTAGGGAGTATGATTAGTGATTATATGTACAAGGAATATGAAGGGTAGGGAGTATGATTAGTGATTATATGTACAAGGAATATGAAGGGTAGGGAGTATGATTAGTGATTATATGTACAAGGAATATGAAGGGTAGGGAGTATGATTAGTGATTATATGTACAAGGAATATGAAGGGTAGGGAGTATGATTAGTGATTATATGTACAAGGAATATGAAGGGTAGGGAGTATGATTAGTGATTATATGCACAAGGAATATGAAGGGTAGGGAGTATGATTAGTGATTATATGTACAAGGAATATGAAGGGTAGGGAGTATGATTAGTGATTATATGTACAAGGAATATGAAGGGTAGGGAGTATCATTAGTGATTATATGTACAAGGAATATGAAGGGTAGGGAGTATGATTAGTGATTATATGTACAAGGAATATGAAGGGTAGGGAGTATCATTAGTGATTATATGCACAAGGAATATGAAGGGTAGGGAGTATCATTAGTGATTATATGTACAAGGAATATGAAGGGTAGGGAGTATCATTAGTGATTATATGCACAAGGAATATGAAGGGTAGGGAGTATGATTAGTGATTATATGCACAAGGAATATGAAGGGTAGGGAGTATGATTAGTGATTATATGTACAAGGAATATGAAGGGTAGGGAGTATGATTAGTGATTATATGTACAAGGAATATGAAGGGTAGGGAGTATGATTAGTGATTATATGTACAAGGAATATGAAGGGTAGGGAGTATGATTAGTGATTATATGTACAAGGAATATGAAGGGTAGGGAGTATGATTAGTGATTATATGTACAAGGAATATGAAGGGTAGGGAGTATGATTAGTGATTATATGTACAAGGAATATGAAGGGTAGGGAGTAAGATTAGTGATTATATGTACAAGGAATATGAAGGGTAGGGAGTATGATTAGTGATTATATGTACAAGGAATATGAAGGGTAGGGAGTATGATTAGTGATTATATGTACAAGGAATATGAAGGGTAGGGAGTATGATTAGTGATTATATGTACAAGGAATATGAAGGGTAGGGAGTATGATTAGTGATTATATGTACAAGGAATATGAAGGGTAGGGAGTATGATTAGTGATTATATGTACAAGGAATATGAAGGGTAGGGAGTATGATTAGTGATTATATGTACAAGGAATATGAAGGGTAGGGAGAATGATTAGTGATTATATGCACAAGGAATATGAAGGGTAGGGAGTATCATTAGTGATCAGCAGATCACCTTCATTCTAGTTTCTGTTTGTTACAATATATCATAAGTGATAAGCATGGATTTGGTACATGGGACAACATGATCACCAGGTTTGGATTATGGTTGTTTAACACCACTTTCAACAATATTTCAGCTATATTGTGGCAGTCAGTTATATTGATGGAGGAAACTGGAGTACCCAGAGAAAACCATGGAACTGTCGCAAGTCACTGATAAATTTTATCACATAAAGTTGTATCGAGTACACCTCGCCTGAACGGTGGTGAAAAGGCACTGATTGCACAGATAGTTGGAAATCCAACTACCATAAGATCAGATGGCCCCTGCTCCATGAACATGATCATGCAATTTATACGATATATAATGTAATGTACATAGAATTTGTGTGAATACATGTCTTTTTATAACATAAAGGAAGTCTTACCTATTTAAGGTAAATTTAAGAGGAATTGCATGTTAACATACCGGTATATATGATAATTATTGAATCTAAACTTGGAAAAATTCCTGTTTTATAATACCTCATTAAAGAACATTTTGCATACATTATTTTTTTAATAAAAAAAAAAGTCAATACTTGCACACATGTTAAATATATGTACATTTGTACCTGGTACATGCAATACGTACAAAATGATGGTAGAAATTTTAAACGTATTAATGGACAACGAAAGGTTGCATCCACATTTTTCAAACTTACCTGACAGAGTTACCTATCATACTTAATCCCTTGCTCCCCTTTAGTCAAATTTTGGATAACTTGAATTACTTCAACGGTTCCGTGAACTTTGAGATAACAAAATGTACAATTACCTAATTTAGTCAGTGCACAACATACAAATTTGCGAAATAACTAATATTTTTTGTTAATTTAAAAAAAATTGTATTAAAATTTTATTTTAATGTATAAATTAGTTTGAAATAAACTGGACATATTTGAATAAGATATTATAATTGATTTAATTACACCTTATATAAGAATGCTGGATTCTGATTGGTTAATAGCCGTGATATTTTTTACAAATTCAAGCCTTGCATTGTGAATTTGCAGAATTTTTGCTTCATGTAGGTGTATTTGCATAAGATTTGATTTTATTTTCATGGTATTTGTAAAATCGTATTTGCCGTTTTTACCCTTCACAGAGACGCGTTTTATGTAACATCATTCGGTAGAATTAAACAGATACATCATGTTAGGTCCTGAAAACGACAAACAAAAGGTATTATTTATTTAGCCAGTGTTCTAAATAATATTCGGTGTAATTGAACAGATATATCATGTTTGGGAGGGGTATTTGCGAAAAATACCAGTCTTGAGACTAAATTTCCCTCGCCATTCGGCTCAGGAAATTTTTCGTCTCTCGACTGGTATTTTTCGCAAATACCCCTCCCAAGCATGATATATCTGTATAAAATAACATATAAGAATTTGGTAAAAGCAATTTGAATTGTAAAAATGGTGGCCGTTTGTATATACATGTAGGATCAACAGATCAATAAATGATTTATGTATTGATCTTAGTTTGTAATTAGTATCTTAATTATCTAAATAAAGCATGTCTAGACCACAATAAGAACAGTCATTGATTTTTTTTTGCATTTAACTTTATAAACAATTATCAGTGTTGTAGGAATCCCAGGTTCTCAATGCCAGTCTGTGACAGAAGCACTTGTCCTATAGCGCCTGTCGAATTTTGGGCCAGTAATACAACTTCTGAAGTCTAAAATCATAAACTGAAACTCAATTTATTTTCTGATACATGTACAGTATTTTTATATAATTTATTGACATTCTTTTATTTTACAAATTTATAAAATAGTTTTGAGATATTTGCTTTAAAATATTAGAATACTTCTTAGCTGTGTCACCAAAGTCCAGTGTACGTTGAGTAAAGGAGAACTAACTCTTTGTGCACAAAGTACAAACAACAGGATTTGATTTGATTTATTGTGTTTAATGCCACTTTCAGCAATATTTCAGCTATATCATGGCGACCAGTTTTAGTGGTAGAGAAAGCCGGAGTACCACCGACCATGGGCAAGCAACTGGTAAACTTTATCACTTGCGGCTGCGAGTCGAGTGCACCCTTTTTTTTAGCTCACCTTGCCAAAGGCAATGTGAGCTTTTGCCATCACTTGGCGTCCGTCGTCTGTCATCCTTTAACTTTTCATATTTTAATCTTCTCCTCTGAAACCGCTCAGCCAAATGAAGTGAAACTTGGTAGGAAGCATCTATGGAAGGTCCTCTCTAAAGATTGCTCATTTTGTCCCGATCCATCAACAAACATGGCCGCCATAGGCAATTCTTGTTTCTATTTGGCCGATTAAAAAAAATCTTCTCCTCTGAAACTGCTAGGTCAAATGAACCGAAACTTGGTAGGAAGCATCTATGGCAGGTCCTCTATAAAGATTGCTCATTTTGTCGTGATCCGTTAACAAACATGGACGCCACAGGCCATTCTTGTTTCTGATTGGTTGATTTCTAAAAAATCTTCTCCTCTGAAACCGCTTGGCCAAATGAACCGAAACTTGGTAGGAAGCATCTATGGAAGGTCCTCTATAAAGATTGCTCAATTTGTCCCGATCGGTTAACAAACATGGCCACCACAGGCAATTCTTGTTTCTGATTGGTTGATTTCTAAAAAAATCTCTGTTAAAAGAAAGATAACTCTTGTTTAAATATAGATATCTGTTTCAAAATGCAGTTATCTCTATAATGCCGAAATGAACCGAAACTTGGTAGGAAGCATCTATGGGCGGTCCTCTATAAAGATTGCTCAATTTGTCCCGATCCATTGACAAACATTGCCACCACAGGTAATTCTTGTTTCTGATTGGTTGATTTCTATGAATCTTCTCCTCTGAAACCGCTTGTCCAAATGATCCGAAACTTGGTAGGAAGCATCTATGGAAGGTCCTCTATAAAGATTACTCATTCTGACCCGATCCGTTAACAAACATGGCCACCATAGGCGATTCTTGTTTCTGATTGGCTTATTTTTTAGATTCTTCTCCTCTGAAACCGTTTGGTGAAATGTACCGAAACTTGGTAGGAAGCATTTATGGAAAGTCCTCTGTTATGATTGCTCATTTTGTCCCGATCCGTTAACAAACATGGTTGCCACAGGCCATTCTTGTTTCTGATTGGTTGATTTCTAAAAAAATCTTCTCCTCTGAAACCGCTTTGCCAAATGAGCCGAAACTTGGTAGGAAGCATCTATGGAAGGTTCTCTATAAAGATTGCTCATTTGTCCCGATCCATTAAGAACCATGGCCGCCACAGGCAATTCTTGTGTCTGATTGGTCGATTTCTAAAAATCTTCTACTCTGAAACAGCTTAGCCATATGAACCGAATCTTGGTAGGAAGCATCTACATGTATGGAAGGTTCGGTATTAAGTTTCCTCAAAGCAGAATGAAAGGTGAGCGACACAGGCTCAGCCCACTGAGCCTGTAGTGTAATTTACAAAGCTGGGCACAGACCCACACCGTATTGGTGATAGGCTTGTATGAGTTGTTAGGTAATCCAACCAGGGCTCACGTTGGAGGGCGATTCGGGTGAAGAAGTCACCTTGTGGCTGCTCACTTCGCTTTGTACTAGTGCCAAAAGAGAAGTGGAAGTCGCCCTGTAATTTTACCAAGTCGCTTTGCTAATTTTAACTGTTTTAACAGTAAAACATCGGTATATTTTTACTACAAAATTTCCGTTTTTCAAACCGCCATTGTAAAGGGATGTAATCGAAACAGTTACGAATATAAAAACTGTACTACAGATCCGTACTCGGGGAAAATAATGTCGGTCGGTATAGTTTCATTTCATTTATTTGGGGTTTGATGGCGGCTATCCAAAGGGATTGTTAACTTTGTGGATATGATTAGTTTCTTAATTAATATCAATCAGTGATTAAAGAGAAGCAATGTAAATAATATACACTCATTAAAATTTGATTAAATAATTAGCGATTTCACAGCTTATGATAATGTGATATAGCTTGGTCGATTGTTTGATTGTATTTGTATACGTAGATCAAAGAAGGTGAGTAAATTTATTTAAAAGAAGAAAGATTTTCCACCCAAGCCTGTATGAAATGTAATATATATATATATACATGTCCTGCTTTATTTACATAGATGATTTCAATTGTCCAACCAACGTGATTATATTCAGTTCAGTGAACTGAATGTCCTTAATATAGAACTGTGTGTATGTTTTGGACTTTCATTTTGTTCATCATTTTTTGACATGCATATGTTCTTTTAAATCTGTATAATTGTTGTTAATATATGTTTAGATTGATTATAGTATAGTGCAAAGAACATCAGTAAATAGTGCATTGTGTGTGGGTTTTTTTTTGCATATATTTATCTTATCTAATGTCATTTTATCTATGTGTGACTTGTTTGAAACAATGCTGATGTCGAAATAAATTTTATTATTCAATTTTATTTATTTATTATTTATTGGACAATAGTTGACTATCATATATGTGCCTTTATCATCTGCAAGACAAAACAAAGAATCTGAAAAGAGTTTATTTAATACAAACAAACGAAACAAATACAAGGACATATGTAAATCAGAGAGATGATATGCTAACAAAAACAAGGAAGTAAACAACTACTGAATATACCTTAATGCATAACAAGTACATTATAACATACGAATGCCACGATAATGCCCTGCGAATGTGAAAAGTGGTACAATTAGAGAAATATTTTGACTTCTCCCTGTACTCCCCCCACTTCTCCCTGTTGTCTCTCACTTCTCTTTTGTCAGCACCTGAAAGAGAAGTCACTTCTCCCTCTGATTTCAAAGTAGTGGGAGCCCTGAATCCAACTACCTAACTCATTTAGCCACCCGGGCCCCTCAAACAACAGGATAAAGAGTCAGTCTTATCGCTAGACTTAAAAATACTAGTAGGCATAGTAAAACGTCCAGCAAGGTTTAACAATTAGAATTTAATTTATATAGCAAACACATGTATATTCAGTTTATAATAAGCCAATAAAACATTCAAATGCTAAAGTACAATCTCTAAAGTATCTTAAGATTTGTTTTTTTGTCTATCAGGAAACCAAGATGGATGCCATCACTGGATGTTTAACATAAATATACATGTTGTACCTCATTCACTGGGAAAATGAAAAATGCCTTCAATTCCCAGAAAGTGCTGTACACGAGTACAGGTGCTTTATAGAGTTGGTACTTTTTATGTGCATAGAGTTTTTTTGTGTATTTCATTTCATCCAGTAATCATGATCAGTTAGTTTAAAATGAGGATAACCAGCACTCCCATCTGCAGGGCTCGGGGGATCCCCCCTTTGAAAACCAAGGAGGACTATTAAAGCTGCGATTTTGGTGACACTATGAGGTAAATTAAAGTTGGGATATCATTCAGTTGAACTATGACTATAAAAGACTGGATTTTGACTCCCTGTCAGAGGACCATTTCGCCTCTGTAAATCGAGAGTATCAAATCCCTGGTGAGTTATACAGGCTCCTGGGAGTCTCTGCAATAACAAAGATGAAGTCAGATTAAATTTGTTTTATTTTTCGGTGGGGGAAGGGGGGGATTTGTAGTGGTCTTATAATTTAATTTTGTATTAAATCTTATATAGTATATCGGTATATGAGTATTGCCATTAGAACTGAAGTTTTATTGATCCATCAGTAAGCTAATTTTATTTACGTTGTATATTCATATAAACAAACTGGACTTTTAGGTAAATAATTTCCTGTTAATATATGGTTATTACAATACACTTCCTGTACAAATGTTTATATTGATAGGAGTGAACACTTTACATTTACGGTATTTTAATTTTTATTTTCCCATAATTTTATACTGTGTAAATATAGACAGTTTGGTTTATATGATAAGGTCAGTATTTTCTTTTCTGAAATATAATAGAAATATGTATGTAAATGGTTTTTTATGTGATTTATAAAATACAATGAGTGTAGTCCCATTTTTACAAACATGCCAGTTTTTAGTACTGCTTTCCTAAGTAAGTGGAAATTTATTTAAGATTTTTATTAGAGTATTTTTTATATTAAATTCCAATCTATATTTTTTGCATACATTTATGTATATTTATTAAATTCTGCCACATTTGAATGGCAGTAATCAGTAATTTCTGCGGTCAACTCCGGACCACAGAAATTAAAATAGTAGAATATATTAAGTTGAAGAAACAATTTGTTGCTTCCTGTAACAGTAACACAAACAAAATTGTTCAAACTGCAGAACAAAATTTAGCAGAAAATAAATGTCTTCTTTTAGTCCAAAAACTGCAGAAATTACTGGTTATGCAGTAATGTATGTTATTTCCCAATAAATGTTCAAGCTGACAAAAAATGCTATACTATTTACTACTATAAGGAGTTGAGATTCCAACTATTGTGCACTATATAGATTCTTATGAAATTCATACACAGCTTTTTTGCTTTAAAGCAGTTGTGGCCCTTAAAAATTTGAAAAAGGCGTAAAATTAGCGCTGAATTCTTTTCTTTTAAAAAGATACAGGTATTTTAAGTCGTGTACGTTGAAGTTACCACTAGAGAAAATAATTAACAATCTTCTTATATTTGTAATTAGAAATCAGTACGTTATTATTAATGATTTTTGGATGATTCTGATATCAAAGTTGTGTTTTTTTTATTGATCAGAAATCCAAGATGGCTGTTCTACATATCACCCAAGGATAAGTAATGTTTTACCTAGAACTGTATGAATTAAAAAACAAAATTCTATTGGTGATTGGGACCAAGGTTAGTCATGGGCAATCAAGTTAAAATCATGATCGATTATCTGTAATCGATTATAATAAAGTATTGAATATCAAACTCTATGTATATATAACTTGAATGATCCTCTACAAAATTTATGCATTTTTTTTTTATTCTCAAAAAACACTAAGCTGTTTTTCCAAACTACTCTGCACATGAATGACCTTTTGGATGGTTCTTTATCAACTCTATGAATTTTTATGGACCAATTTGAAATTCAAGATGGCTATCTGTGTAATCATGGTACACATAGAAGTATTCAGGAAATATATAAAAATCTTATCAAAAACAGTTCACACCTAAACAATACATGAATGAATTTTCAAGCTTGTAATTTGATGTACCACTGTTAAATATAAGGGAAAACAAATTGACCTTAACAGTTGATTGACACTGTGGTGATATCAGTATTTTTTACATGTATACATTTTTAACCCTGCCACATGTTTGTGTCTTTCTCAAGCCAGGAACAGGATTTCCAAGGTCTTATGTCATAATCTTTGTGTTCAATGAGTTGTGATGGGAGTTGATTGTTCGTTTTCTTGATTTTGGTGGAATTGTTAACCATTACTGTTTAAAGTTTCTTTTCATAATTTAAAAGGAAAGAAAGGAAAATTACTGAGCAACATAATCATATGATGAATAAGGGCCAGACAATTTACTGTTTACTGGACTATGTTTTATCTCCCTCAGCCATATGCATAAATTTTTCTTCACACAAAATAAAAATCGGATTATTTTTTTTTTTGGACATGAAAATCTGTATTTAAATTTTTTTTTTACCAAAGTTTCTCATTGAAAACTGCAGAATCTGATTTTTTTTGCATTATTCAGGTCAACCAATGTTTTTAGGATCCCCCCTAAAGTCAAAGGTCGCTCCCTAAAATATTTTTTTTATTTAATATACATGTGTAGGTACCTGGATTTATACAATATCTTTCTTCTGTAACATATTACATGTATTACAGAATACATGTATGTCAACATTCTATCTTTTGATTTTTCCAGGAAGTAAATTAATCTTAACTCCATGAAATCTGTAACTTTATATCTATATGTACATGCACTTGAAACATTTATATCTTCTCTAGCAATTTTAAAACGTTTTTGGAAATGAAAGGGAAATAAATATGTAACCCAATACATCCCTACATCAACTTCAAGTAGGTTACAAGTAAGAATATTACATTGTAGGTTACAAGTAAGAGTATTAAATTGTAGGTTAAAAGTAAGAATATTACATTGTAGGTTACAAGTTGGAGTATTACATTGTAGGTTAAAAGTAAGAATATTACATTGTAGGTTACAAGTAAGAGTATTACATTGTAGGTTACAAGTAAGAGTATTACATTGTAGGTTACAAGTAAGAATATTACATTGTAGGTTACAAGTAAGAATATTACATTGTAGGTTACAAGTAAGAATATTACATTGTAGGTTACAAGTAATAGTATCACATTGTAGGTTACAAGTAAGAATATTGCATTGTAGGTTACAAGTAAGAGTATTACATTGTAGGTTACAAGTAAGAGTATTACATTGTAGGTTACAAGTAAGAATATTACATTGTAGGTTACAAGTAAGAATATTACATTGTAGGTTACAAGTAAGAGTATTACATTGTAGGTTACAAGTAATAGTATTACATTGTAGGTTACAAGTAAGAGTATTACATTGTAGGTTACAAGTAAGAGTATTACATTGTAGGTTACAAGTAAGAATATTACATTGTAGGTTACAAGTAATAGTATTACATTGTAGGTTACAAGTAATAGTATTACATTGTAGGTTACAAGTAATAGTATTACATTGTAGGTTACAAGTAAGAGTATTACATTGTAGGTTACAAGTAATAGTATTACATTGTAGGTTACAAGTAAGAGTATTACATTGTAGATTACAAGTAAGAATATTACATTGTAGGTTACAAGTAAGAATATTACATTGTAGGTTACAAGTAAGAATATTACATTGTAGGTTACAAGTAAGAGTATTACATTGTAGATTACAAGTAATAGTATTACATTGTAGATTACAAGTAAGAATATTACATTGTAGGTTGCAAGTAAGAATATTACATTGTAGGTTACAAGTAAGAATATTACATTGTAGGTTACAAGTAATAGTATTACATTGTAGGTTACAAGTAAGAGTATTACATTGTAGGTTACAAGTAATAGTATTACATTGTAGATTACAAGTAAGAATATTACATTGTAGGTTACAAGTAAGAATATTACATTGTAGGTTACAAGTAAGAATATTACATTGTAGGTTACAAGTAAGAGTATTACATTGTAGGTTACAAGTAAGAATATTACATTGTAGGTTACAAGTAAGAATATTACATTGTAGGTTACAAGTAAGAATATTACATTGTAGGTTACAAGTAAGAGTATTACATTGTAGGTTACAAGTAAGAGTATTACATTGTAGGTTACAAGTAAGAGTATTACATTGTAGGTTACAAGTAAGAGTATTACATTGTAGGTTACAAGTAAGAGTATTACATTGTGGGTTACAAGTAAGAGTATTACATTGTAGGTTACAAGTAAGAGTATTACATTGTAGGTTACAAGTAAGAGTATTACATTGTATGTTACAAGTAAGAGTATTACATTGTAGGTTACAAGTAAGAATATTACATTGTAGGTTACAAGTAAGAGTATTACATTGTAGGTTACAAGTAAGAGTATTACATTGTAGGTTACAAGTAAGAGTATTACATTGTAGGTTACAAGTAAGAATATTACATTGTAGGTTACAAGTAAGAGTATTACATTTTAGGTTACAAGTAAGAATATTACATTGTAGGTTACAAGTAAGAGTATTACATTGTAGGTTACAAGTAAGAGTATTACATTGTGGTTACAAGTAAGAGTATTACATTGTAGGTTACAAGTAAGAGTATTACATTGTAGGTTACAAGTAAGAGTATTACAATGGTAGGTTACAAGTAAGAATATTACATTGTAGGTTACAAGTAAGAGTATTACATTGTAGGTTACAAGTAAGAATATTACATTGTAGGTTACAAGTAAGAATATTACATTGTAGGTTACAAGTAAGAGTATTACATTGTAGGTTACAAGTAAGAATATTACATTGTAGGTTACAAGTAAGAATATTACATTGTAGGTTACAAGTAAGAATATTACATTGTAGGTTACAAGTAAGAGTATTACATTGTAGGTTACAAGTAAGAGTATTACATTGTAGGTTACAAGTAAGAATATTACATTGTAGGTTACAAGTAAGAGTATTACATTGTAGGTTACAAGTAAGAGTATTACATTGTAGGTTACAAGTAAGAGTATTACATTGTAGGTTACAAGTAAGAGTATTACATTGTAGGTTACAAGTAAGAGTATTACATTGTAGGTTACAAGTAAGAATATTACAATTTGTAGGTTAGTACCGTTACTATAGGTAAGAGTATTTATAGGTGACTTTAATGAAAGGAATGATCAAGAGTAATAGTGACATTTAATTATTGCTGTAATAGAACTTGAATTTATATACATGTATAATATGAATATGCAAGTTCCTGTACTCGTACTTGAATCAGAAAACTGAATACAACATTTTCAGTGTTCTGATTGGATGATTATGGAGTATGAGTACAAACTCATACCCAGAGGTTTTATGACCATGAGGCCAGACCTTATACTTACAAAAAAATGTATGAGTGCATGCTAAATAAACAAACTGGACTGTATATGATTTTGGCAGCTACTGTAAACCAACTTTTGTTCGCGTGCAAAAAAAACCTTCGCGACTTTTGCGGTAGAGTACAAAATCGCGAGTTTATATCCGCGAACAAGTCGGTCTAAAGTGTGTAAGAAACAAGAACATATATAGCCTAGCAAACACCATATTATATATATATAGCGTAATGTATTTCTGGTATAGATCGATATCCGTTAGACAACACAAAGTCATGTATACGTAGTTAAATTTGGGGGGTCATAATTAATTTTCAAAAGAACTTTATTAGTAAGATACTGACAATTAATTTAATGCAGAGTACTAGTAAGTGTTAGACTTCATTATATATGATATATACAGGATTTCGTTCCACAGTATTACAATTTTTCTGCATTAAAATTTATAAAGTTACGCGTTGGCAAATATAATTATAAGTGAAGAAAGTTATCGAAATGTGTTCAAAACAGGTTTTATAATTATACATGTATATTGTAGTATAAAGTGCCGTGAGCATAATGTTGACAGGTAATTAAAAGCGTTTGATTATAATTATCAGCTGGGATTATAAAATCAATAATTGCTGTCACCTGTACGTTGATAATTGAAACTATTAATCAACGAGGATAATCCGATAATCATTGGAAAAACAAACGAGAGCAACTACAACATTATGACATTTTGGTCTATCATGTTCTATAATATAAACTTTTTTTCGTTTTTTTTTGGAGAAAATAGCACAGGTGACAAATTTATTATAATTATATGATGACAAAAACTGGACAAAAATATACACACTTAATTATGGAGTTGGCGTAAAACAACAATCAATCAATTAAAAGGTACTGGATTGTTGTAGGTTATAATAATGCTGTATTGATGACTGACAATTAAAACATGTAGAAATGTTGAAGATATTTAAAAAGGAAAACTCTAGTACATATGTGTTCACAAAATCAATGGGGTATGTCAATCGAACGATCAATAATATATTACGAAAGACAACTCTTGTTATAAAAAAACAACCGATGTCGGCGGCGATGTAGACCAAAGTCATACAGCGAAAAATCTGAACTTTTAGCATTTTGGTTATCGCGAAATTAAATCTCCGCGAAACTGTCTTGAAGCAGGAAAACGCGAAACATAATAGCCGCGAAAATAAATTGGTTTACAGTATATATAAATACAAAAATGTATACATTTTGTATATACTTGTAAATAGATATATATGGGCTGTCATTGTCATGAGCGTATGGCAGTTGGATTTACAAATACCTATGCAATCAATGCCTATCACCACTAAACAAAGTTGTGAGTTCGAAATTTATGTGAAAAGTTTGTCAGTGTTCCGGCAGATCAGTGATTTTCTTCTGGTTCTCCGGTTTCCTCCACCAATAAAGCTGACCGCCATGATATAACTGAAACATTGTTGAAAATGGCATTTAACACCATAACCCTTACACTTAAGAATTAACAATGGACTTGTTTTAATAAGTACAGGAGTAAGACACATGATTTATATGTTTTTTGTAACAGAAATAAAATGATTGACATGTTCCACGCGGTTCAAGCTACAAATGTACATGTGTGATACAACAGTCGGACCTGCATGTTGTAATATGGTATAAGCCTCACCCATTTACATAGGGATTAATGGCTGGTTAATTGAGTATGATACCAATGTACATGTGTGATACAACAGTCGGACCTGCATGTTGTAATATGGTATAAGCCTCACCCATTTACATAGGGATTAATGGCTGGTTAATTGAGTATGATACCAATGTACATGTGTGATACAACAGTCGGACCTGCATGTTGTAATATGGTATAAGCCTCACCCATTTACATAGGGATTAATGGCTGGTTAATTGAGTATGATACCAATGTACATGTGTGATACAACAGTCGGACCTGCATGTTGTAATATGGTATAAGCCTCACCCATTTACATAGGGATTAATGGCTGGTTAATTGAGTATGATACCAATGTACATGTGTGATACAACAGTCGGACCTGCATGTTGTAATATGGTATAAGCCTCACCCATTTACATAGGGATTAATGGCTGGTTAATTGAGTATGATACCAATGTACATGTGTGATACAACAGTCGGACCTGCATGTTGTAATATGGTATAAGCCTCACCCATTTACATAGGGATTAATGGCTGGTTAATTGAGTATGATACCAATGTACATGTGTGATACAACAGTCGGACCTGCATGTTGTAATATGGTATAAGCCTCACCCATTTACATAGGGATTAATGGCTGGTTAATTGAGTATGATACCAATGTACATGTGTGATACAACAGTCGGACCTGCATGTTGTAATATGGTATAAGCCTCACCCATTTACATAGGGATTAATGGCTGGTTAATTGAGTATGATACCAATGTACATGTGTGATACAACAGTCGGACCTGCATGTTGTAATATGGTATAAGCCTCACCCATTTACATAGGGATTAATGGCTGGTTAATTGAGTATGATACCAATGTACATGTGTGATACAACAGTCGGACCTGCATGTTGTAATATGGTATAAGCCTCACCCATTTACATAGGGATTAATGGCTGGTTAATTGAGTATGATACCAATGTACATGTGTGATACAACAGTCGGACCTGCATGTTGTAATATGGTATAAGCCTCGCCCATTTACATAGGGATTAATGGCTGGTTAATTGAGTATGATACAAATGTACATGTGTGATACAACAGTCGGACCTGCATGTTGTAATATGGTATAAGCCTCACCCATTTACATAGGGATTAATGGCTGGTTAATTGAGTATGATACCAATGTACATGTGTGATACAACAGTCGGACCTGCATGTTGTAATATGGTATAAGCCTCACCCATTTACATAGGGATTAATGGCTGGTTAATTGAGTATGATACCAATGTACATGTGTGATACAACAGTCGGACCTGCATGTTGTAATATGGTATAAGCCTCACCCATTTACATAGGGATTAATGGCTGGTTAATTGAGTATGATACCAATGTACATGTGTGATACAACAGTCGGACCTGCATGTTGTAATATGGTATAAGCCTCACCCATTTACATAGGGATTAATGGCTGGTTAATTGAGTATGATACCAATGTACATGTGTGATACAACAGTCGGACCTGCATGTTGTAATATGGTATAAGCCTCACCCATTTACATAGGGATTAATGGCTGGTTAATTGAGTATGATACCAATGTACATGTGTGATACAACAGTCGGACCTGCATGTTGTAATATGGTATAAGCCTCGCCCATTTACATAGGGATTAATGGCTGGTTAATTGAGTATGATACAAATGTACATGTGTGATACAACAGTCGGACCTGCATGTTGTAATATGGTATAAGCCTCACCCATTTACATAGGGATTAATGGCTGGTTAATTGAGTATGATACCAATGTACATGTGTGATACAACAGTCGGACCTGCATGTTGTAATATGGTATAAGCCTCACCCATTTACATAGGGATTAATGGCTGGTTAATTGAGTATGATACCAATGTACATGTGTGATACAACAGTCGGACCTGCATGTTGTAATATGGTATAAGCCTCACCCATTTACATAGGGATTAATGGCTGGTTAATTGAGTATGATACCAATGTACATGTGTGATACAACAGTCGGACCTGCATGTTGTAATATGGTATAAGCCTCACCCATTTACATAGGGATTAATGGCTGGTTAATTGAGTATGATACCAATGTACATGTGTGATACAACAGTCGGACCTGCATGTTGTAATATGGTATAAGCCTCGCCCATTTACATAGGGATTAATGGCTGGTTAATTGAGTATGATACAAATGTACATGTGTGATACAACAGTCGGACCTGCATGTTGTAATATGGTATAAGCCTCACCCATTTACATAGGGATTAATGGCTGGTTAATTGAGTATGATACCAATGTACATGTGTGATACAACAGTCGGACCTGCATGTTGTAATATGGTATAAGCCTCACCCATTTACATAGGGATTAATGGCTGGTTAATTGAGTATGATACCAATGTACATGTGTGATACAACAGTCGGACCTGCATGTTGTAATATGGTATAAGCCTCACCCATTTACATAGGGATTAATGGCTGGTTAATTGAGTATGATACCAATGTACATGTGTGATACAACAGTCGGACCTGCATGTTGTAATATGGTATAAGCCTCACCCATTTACATAGGGATTAATGGCTGGTTAATTGAGTATGATACCAATGTACATGTGTGATACAACAGTCGGACCTGCATGTTGTAATATGGTATAAGCCTCACCCATTTACATAGGGATTAATGGCTGGTTAATTGAGTATGATACCAATGTACATGTGTGATACAACAGTCGGACCTGCATGTTGTAATATGGTATAAGCCTCGCCCATTTACATAGGGATTAATGGCTGGTTAATTGAGTATGATACAAATGTACATGTGTGATACAACAGTCGGACCTGCATGTTGTAATATGGTATAAGCCTCACCCATTTACATAGGGATTAATGGCTGGTTAATTGAGTATGATACAAATGTACATGTGTGATACAACAGTCGGACCTGCATGTTGTAATATGGTATAAGCCTCACCCATTTACATAGGGATTAATGGCTGGTTAATTGAGTATGATACCATACATGTATCAATTCCAGATAATAGACCATAGTTTTCTACCAACACATTTTTAATCTGAATATTTCATAAAAACATCAAACGAAAAAATATCATTTACATTACAACGGATTATGAAAAGAAAGTTTAAACAGTGATGGTCAACAATATAATTCCACCAATGTCAACTAAGCAAATAATCACCTCTTGCATTAACTCGCTGAATAATCACCTCTCGCCTTGACTCACTGAATAATCACCTCTCGCCTTAACTCACTGAATAATCACCTCTCACCCTAACTCACTGAACAATCACCTCTCACCCTAACTCACTGAACAATCACCTCTCACCCTAACTCACTGAACAATCACCTCTCACCCTAACTCACTGAACAATCACCTCTCACCTTAACTCACTGAACAATCACCTCTCGCCTTGACTCACTGAACAATCACCTCTCACCTTGACTCGCTGAATAATCACCTCTCGCCTTAACTCACTGAACAATCACCTCTCACCCTAAGTCACTGAACAATCACCTCTCACCTTAACTCACTGAACAATCACCTCTCGCCTTAACTCACTGAACAATCACCTCTCACCTTAACTCACTGAACAATCACCTCTCACCTTAACTCACTGAACAATCACCTCTCACCTTAACTCACTGAATAATCACCTCTCACCTTAACTCACTGAACAATCACCTCTCGCCTTAACTCACTGAACAATCACCTCTCGCCTTAACTCACTGAACAATCACCTCTCACCTTAACTCACTGAACAATCACCTCTTACCTTAACTCACTGAACAATCACCCCTCGCCTTAACTCACTGAACAATCACCTCTCGCCTTAACTCACTGAACAATCACCTCTCGCCTTGACTCACTGAACAATCACCTCTCGCCTTGACTCACTGAACAATCACCTCTCGCCTTGATTCACTGAACAATCACCTCTCACCTTAACTCACTGAACAATCACCTCACCTTCACTCACTGAACAATCACCTCTCACCTTAACTCACTAAACAATCACCTCTCACCTTAACTCACTGAACAATCACCTCTTACCTTAACTCACTAAACACTCACCTCTCACCTTAACTCACTAAACAATCACCTCTTACCTTAACTCACTGAACAATCACCTCTCACCTTAACTCACTAAACAATCACCTCTCACCTTAACTCACTAAACAATCACCTCTCACCTTAACTCACTGAACAATCACCTCTCACCTTAACTCACTAAACAATCACCTCTCGCCTTGACTCACTGAACAATCACCTCTCGCCTTGACTCACTGAACAATCACCTCTCACCTTAACTCACTAAACAATCACCTCTCACCTTAACTCACTGAACAATCACCTCTCACCTTAACTCACTGAACAATCACCTCTCACCTTCACTCACTGAACAATCACCTCTTACCTTAACTCACTGAACAATCACCTCTCACCTTAACTCACTGAACAATCACCTCTCACCTTCACTCCCTGAACAATCACCTCTTACCTTAACTCACTGAACAATCACCTCTCACCCTAACTCACTGAACAATCACCTCTCACCTTCACTCACTGAACAATCACCTCTTACCTTCACTCACTGAACAATCACCTCTTACCTTAACTCACTGAACAATCACCTCTCACCTTAACTCACTGAACAATCACCTCTCACCTTCACTCACTGAACAATCACCTCTCACCTTCACTCACTGAACAATCACCTCTCGCCTTGATTCATTGAACAATCACCTCTCACCTTGACTCATTGAACAATCACCTCTCGCCTTGACTCACTGAACAATCGCCTCTCGCCTTAACTCGCTGAACAATCACCTCTCGTCGACTTACTGAACACAAAACTGCATCGGTAGTGTCATGGTTAGTATGCTCGCATCGAGTGCGGTAGATCGTGGGTTTGAGTTTGGTCAGGTAAAACCAGATACTAGAATTGATATTTGTTGCACACAGTATTAAGGAAAAAGAGTAAGGACTGGTTGGCTCGGAATCAGGATAATGTGTCCGAGTGGAGCGACATGTCTACCCGCGGACTGTTGTTTCACTATAAAAATTCAACTTAGCGTGTTGATCTAGTACAAAGCTGACCTCTGCATCATCTCATTGAAAATTAACTCGTTCTCGCCATGATATAGCTTGAAAATTACTGATTTGACATTAAACAACAATCACTCGCTGAACACAAAAAAGACCACCACATATGACACTGGAAATTCAGGTGCTGACTTAGGACAGACACAAAGATGTGGTGGGGTTAAACCAGTTAATGGGTTCCGAACCCTCTCTTCTTGATAACTGAAATTTGAATGGCAATAGATATATAAACAAATGATGAAAAACCTGCACAGATTCACTTCACTCACCACATACATGTATTAGACCAATGTTTTTGAATAGATGTACTAGATGTACTGAAATGATTATAACTTGACCCCCTGTAATGACACTATTTATAAATACAGTAATTAAGATGACAGAGTACTACATTTGTACTGTATTATGAGGTGTGACATGTGTTAGTGTTATATTATATGGACACTATAAAGACTTTCCTGTGGTTATATATGTTATATATCTATCTACAGCTGCTGTAGGATATATATTAACTTTCTATTTTATGTTGTAGGATTATTGTAGTTGGCAGTGGTTAAAGATCAAAGGATATTTTATTTCATAAAATGTGAGTTCTGTAGGATTTTTTTCTAGGATTTTCAATATATTATACATTTGACCACTTATTAGAATCATGCAAGCACTGTCTCATGGTATGAAATACATTAATTAATTAATAACCTTTTAATTAATTTATTTTGAAATATTGTATACTTATTTCTTCTGGCATTAGTAGACCCCCCCATAAGATGTTTTGAACATAGATCTAGATAAAAGAAAAGAAGAGATAACTTTTTAATATTGTATAATATTTGGTTAAATGCACATTAAACAAATTCATGTTCATATGATATTTTATAATGTGCCAAATATTTCTTTTATGTGCTATTTATTTATTGATTGGTGTGTCATATATTTATGTCGTATATTTATTGATGTTACTGTTTAAATGTACATTGTATATATATATATACATGTACAGGTATATATACATGTATATGTAAGACTCAGATTGATGTCCAATCTCTAATCAACGTCCAATCCTCAAATCGGTATCCAATTCTCAAATATATGTCCGTTTTTCACTTTCTCAAATCGACGTCCAATTAAGTCACTGACGTATACTTCAAATGACGTCACACCCGTTAGGACATGGATTGAAACAATGATGGAGAAGGGACAAGACCAGATTCAGAGTACATTGTACTTCTACTTTAGCGGACCCTAACCCTAATCCTAACTTAACCTTAACCCTAACGCTAACCCTAACCCTAAACATAACCCTAACCTTAACCCTTACCCTAAACCCAACCTTAACCCTAAATAATATTAATGAATGGGAAAATGCTTTAAAAACACACAAAGCAACAAAAAAAACACGCAAAACAAAACTGTCATTACAATTATTTTTGATGGCAAACTTTGATCGTGTAGACAGGCCTATAGATATGAGAGTTTGGAAAGGACGCCGATTTGAGAATATCCTAAAATTGGACCGTGATTTGAGATAATGATGTCAGTGGACTGATTTGAGGAGTGGACGTCGATCTGAGTCTATCATATATATATATATATAAGTATTAATTAGTATAATATTTGTACTTAGTTTTAAAACGGTGATGTCAAAAGTACCTAGTTGCTATATATATGTAATATATACATTGTATATTCATAATTTTTTCTGATATTTGATTTGTTAATTGATCGCTAGCAAATTTAATTAATAATTTTGTTACGCCTAGTTTTCAGTGATTTTCTTTGATATGGGTTAGGATTATGGTGTTTCATGCCACTTTCTACAATATTTCAGTTATATCGTGGCGGTCAGTTTTATTGGTGAAGGAAACTGTAGTACTCTTGTGAAAACCACAGACCTGCCACAAGACATTAACTAACTTTATCACAAAATATTGTATCGAGTACATCTCACCATGAATGGGATTCAAACTCAGAACTTTATAGTGGTGATAGCTTTAGGCACTGATTACATAGGAAGTGGCCTTATTAGAGGGAGACAACTGTACTTTGTTCAAAGAAAATAACTATATAATTTTGTAAAACAAGATGAATGTAGATGACACAGCCATGTGTAGTTGATAATAAAATAAATGTACAATCTGATAAGAAGACATCACCATGGTTACCACAATGAATAACAACTTCTTATTATAATTAAAAATTAAAAAACCATTAACAGTCGTCAATCAAGGAGAGATCAATACAGTATTTCTTTTTCATGGATTTACCTGTATCTTGTCATATATTTTCAATTACAGACCTTGAAAATCTCGAGCAATGAATCGTCATCCAACACAATGGGAGGACAAACGAACCAAAGATTTAAGAAGTCAAGTAACTCTCTTGAACACACATCTTGGTGTACAGAGAACTAAACTATCGGCAACATTACCAGAACTTGTACAGTATTGTGAGAAGCATGCTGTACAGGACCCGTTCTTGTTCCCTATCAGAGACAATCCATTTAAACCAATTAGAAGACCATGCTGCATTATATAGGATTGCATAAGATCAAAATCAAGGATGAGTGTGATACAAGTGTGGTAATATTTTTAGTATTAATTTTGTTTGTAGACTGAGTGGAGACAATAAAACCACATGGAAATTCAATCACATTTCATTTGAAGTTATTAATTGGTAATTTACTCTATATAAAATAATATTTCAGAAATATAGTGATAAGAACTAATTATATATAATCTGATTAAAATTATAACAATTTTTTGTCTTGTAAATATTTAAATGAGGGCATGAATATGTATGTTCAAGAGACTACTGAGAATGGTAAACAATCAAGTTCTACTCTGATGCCTGCTTTAGTTTTAAATCAAGCTAACACACACACACCAGAATACAAGATGCACTAGAAGAAATGCAATATACATGTATATATATCTAGCTACAAATTGTGGGTTTTCTGGGAAAGCTGGCAGAAATTAAAGACAGATTGTTAGTGGCCTTAATTTGTCAATATTTAAATGATACACATGTGCGTATGTTACTATTTTTACATGTTATATAAAATGTTGATATTATCCTAAATAAATTTTACCTTTTTACCTGACAAGCATAATATATCAGGAATTTTATCACAGCTTTTAGAGCACTATTAGTTTGGTCACTCATGGCATTTTATGATAATCGAAAGTTACAAATAAATTATCTTATAAGATAATCCTCATACTTCCTGTCAGCTGTATAGTTATCTAATGGAATAATCTTGATTCTAGATTCTTTTTCAACATTAAAATCCAAAAAAATATCATTCGATTTAGAACCGCATTGGTGGTGTAATGGTTAGTGTGCTTACCTCGAGTGCGGTAGATCGTGGGTTCGAGTGCCAGTCGGGTCAAACGAAAGACTATAAAATTAGTATTTGTTGCTTCTCCGCTAAGCAAGCAGCATTAAGGAGTAAGAGCAAAGACTGGTTGGCTCGGAATCAGGTTAATGTGTCCAGTGGGGTGACATGTCTATCCGTGTACTGTTGTTTCAGTGAGCTTGCACTATAAAAATCCAACTCAAGTGTGTTGGTCTAGAACAAAGCCAGGGGACCGTCGTGGACGTGATAGTTGGATTTACAACTACCTATGCAATCAGTATCTATAACCACTGATGTTGTGAGTTCGAATCTCGATCAGGGCGAGATGTACAACATTATGTGATAAAATTTGTCAGTGACTTGTGACAGGTCGGTGGTTTTCTCTCGATCTTCCAGTTTCCTCCACCAATAAAACTGACCGCCACGATATAGCTGAAATATTGTGGGAAGTGGCATTAAACACCATCAAGCAAACAAACAGTAGAACAAAGCCGACCTTATCATCATCTCATTGAAAATTAACTTGTTCTCGCCATGATATAGCTGAAAAATTGTTGGTGTTAAATAGCAATCACTCACTCACTCATTAGATTATGTATTTGAAAATATTTCTGATTGCAACCCAGTTTATATGCAGTCATTGTTGTAAAGATACTATACCCCTAGCCCTAAGTGTTGTGGTCGACTACAAAATGGCCATCACCATCATCATCTCATAGAAAAACAACTTGGTTTGGCCATCATATAGCTGAAAAACAACTTGGTTTGGCCATCATATAGCTGAAAAAACAACTTGGTTTGGCCATCATATAGCTGAAAAACAACTTGGTTTGGCCATCATATAGCTGAAAAAACAACTTGGTTTGGCCATCATATAGCTGAAAAACAACTTGGTTTGGCCATCATATAGCTGAAAAACAACTTGGTTTGGCCAACATATAGCTGAAAAACAACTTGGTTTGGCCATCATATAGCTGAAAAACAACTTGGTTTGGCCATCATATAGCTGAAAAACAACTTGGTTTGGCCATCATATAGCTGAAAAACAACTTGGTTTGGCCATTATATAGCTGAAAAACAACTTGGTTTGGCCATCATATAGCTGAAAAAACAACTTGGTTTGGCCATCATATAGCTGAAAAACAACTTGGTTTGGCCATCATATAGCTGAAAAAACAACTTGGTTTGGCCATCATATAGCTGAAAAACAACTTGGTTTGACCATCATATAGCTGAAAAACAACTTGGTTTGGCCATCATATAGCTGAAAAACAACTTGGTTTGGCCATCATATAGCTGGAAAACAACTTGGTTTGGCCATCATATAGCTGAAAAACAACTTGGTTTGGCCATCATATAGCTGAAAAAACAACTTGGTTTGGCCATCATATAGCTGAAAAACAACTTGGTTTGGCCATCATACAGCTGAAAAACAACTTGGTTTGGCCATCATATAGCTGAAAAACAACTTGGTTTGGCCATCATATAGCTGAAAAACAACTTGGTTTGGCCATCATATAGCTGAAAAACAACTTGGTTTGGCCAACATATAGCTGAAAAACAACTTGGTTTGGCCATCATATAGCTGAAAAACAACTTGGTTTGGCCATCATATAGCTGAAAAACAACTTGGTTTGGCCATCATATAGCTGAAAAACAACTTGGTTTGGCCATCATATAGCTGAAAAACAACTTGGTTTGGCCATCATATAGCTGAAAAAACAACTTGGTTTGGCCATCATATAGCTGGAAAACAACTTGGTTTGGCCATGATATAGCTGAAAAACAACTTGGTTTGGCCATCATATAGCTGAAAAAACAACTTGGTTTGGCCATCATATAGCTGAAAAACAACTTGGTTTGGCCATCATATAGCTGAAAAACAACTTGGTTTGGCCATCATATAGCTGAAAAACAACTTGGTTTGGCCATCATATAGCTGAAAAACAACTTGGTTTGGCCATCATATAGCTGAAAAAACAACTTGGTTTGGCCATCATATAGCTGAAAAACAACTTGGTTTGGCCATCATATAGCTGAAAAACAACTTGGTTTGGCCATCATATAGCTGAAAAACAACTTGGTTTGGCCATCATATAGCTGAAAAAACAACTTGGTTTGGCCATCATATAGCTGAAAAAACAACTTGGTTTGGCCATCATATAGCTGAAAAAACAACTTGGTTTGGCCATCATATAGCTGAAAAACAACTTGGTTTGGCCATCATATAGCTGAAAAACAACTTGGTTTGGCCATCATATAGCTGAAAAACAACTTGGTTTGGCCATCATATAGCTGAAAAACAACTTGGTTTGGCCATCATATAGCTGAAAAACAACTTGGTTTGGCCATCATATAGCTGAAAAACAACTTGGTTTGGCCATCATATAGCTGAAAAAACAACTTGGTTTGGCCATCATATAGCTGAAAAAACAACTTGGTTTGGCCATCATATAGCTGAAAAACAACTTGATTTGGCCATCATATAGCTGAAAAACAACTTGGTTTGGCCATCATATAGCTGAACAATTGCTCACTTTGCATTAAACAACAATCACTCGTGCGTTCATTCTTTACATTACACTAACATTGCTAAAATGTTAAGTTGTGTGATAAGGTCAGATGTGATAAGTTGTATGATAAGGTCAGATGTGATAAGTTGTATGATAAGGTCAGATGTGACAATTTATGTGATAAGGTCAGATGTGACAAGTTGTGTGATAAGGTCAGATGTGACAAGTTGTGTGATAAGGTCAGATGTGACAAGTTGTGTGATAAGGTCAGATATGACAAGTTGTGTGATAAGGTCAGATGTGATAAGTTGTGTGATAAAGTCAGATGTGATAAGTTGTGTGATAAGGTCAGATGTGACAAGTTGTGTGATAAGGTCAGATGTGACAAGTTGTGTGATAAGTTGTGTGATAAAATCAGATATGACAAGTTGTGTGATAAGGTCAGATGTGATAAGTTGTGTGATTAAGTCAGATGTGATAAGTTGTGTGATAAAGGTCAGATGTGATAAGTTGTGTGATAAGGTCAGATGTGACAAGTTGTGTGATAAAGGTCAGATGTGATAAGTTGTGTGATAAAGTCAGATGTGATAAGTTGTGTGATAAAGTCAGATGTGATAAGTTGTGTGATAAAGGTCAGATGTGATAAGTTGTGTGATAAGGTCAGATGTGACAAGTTGTGTGATAAAGGTCAGATGTGATAAGTTGTGTGATAAAGTCAGATGTGATAAGTTGTGTGATAAAGTCAGATGTGATAAGTTGTGTGATAAGGTCAGATGTGACAAGTTGTGTGATAAGGTCAGATGTGACAAGTTGTGTGATAAGGTCAGATGTGACAAGTTGTGTGATAAGATCAGATGTGATAAGTTGTGTGATAAAGTCAGATATGACAAGTTGTGTGATAAGGTCAGATGTGATAAGTTGTGTGATAAAGTCAGATGTGATAAGTTGTGTGATAAAGGTCAGATGTGATAAGTTGTGTGATAAGGTCAGATGTGACAAGTTGTGTGATAAAGGTCAGATGTGATAAGTTGTGTGATAAAGTCAGATGTGATAAGTTGTGTGATAAAGTCAGATGTGATAAGTTGTGTGATAAAGGTCAGATGTGATAAGTTGTGTGATAAAGTCAGATGAGATCAGTTGTGTGATAAAGGTCAGATGTGATAAGTTGTGTGATAAAGTCAGATGAGATCAGTTGTGTGATAAAGGTCAGATGTGATAAGTTGTGTGATAAAGTCAGATGTGATAAGTTGTGTGATAAAGTCAGATGTGATAAGTTGTGTGATAAAGGTCAGATGTGATAAGTTGTGTGATAAAGTCAGATGAGATCAGTTGTGTGATAAAGGTCAGATGTGATAAGTTGTGTGATAAGGTCAGATGAACAAACCTTAATAATGTAATATTTGGTGGATACGGTACATCCCCATCTGATGTTAATTTGTCAGTATTAGCCACCCCCAATGGCAATAAAAGCTTATGGGTGGGCACTAACAGGTTATACAGAACAAGGATCTTCCTTGTTATAAAATGGCAATAAAAGCTTATGAGTGGGCACTAACAGGTTCTACAGAACAAGAATCTTACTTGTTATAAAATGGCAATAAAAGCTTATGGATGAGAAGTACTGGGCACTAATAATTAGGGTAGGTAGAGTTAACAGAAACACAGGTATTTTTTTGTTTTGCCTTATCTTCCATGTAGAGAGCAGAGACATCTTTAAATTATGATGTCATGCCTATTTACATTCTATACATAATTATATTTCTGCACTGATTTTTGAAATGTTTTTGTTATGTAAAATAAAATTACTCTTGAATTTTATGTTTAATGCATTATATGACATGTCTAGAGATGGTTTTAATAGTGGAAACTTTTGAAGTTCATTTTCTATTTTTATATTAATAAAAAGTTGTTTGTTCCAGTGATATATTAGAATCTATAGTTATGTATAGAAGCAGAAAATTATAAAATATTCTTTCATTTTAAAAGCATTGAATTGAAACAAAAGCAAATGAATATGAAAAAAAAAAATATTGTGAAAAAAATTGTATTAAAAAATTTTGTTTTTATTTTTCAGATTCCATATATAGTTTTCATAAAGAAGAAATGTGTTGTAAGAAGCAATCATTGTTACATGTATGCCTTGTGTGACTTTCTGCATAATATGTCAATGTTGAATAATTAGGTAAAATTCTTGGTGCCATTTTAAATCAATTGATGGTATAAATTTTATTTTTGTAATATTTTTGTATGGCTTAAACAGTTTACAGATTAATTATATTAAATGACAATGGATGCTGTTTTTTTTAAAGTTAGTGTCTATATGTTTGAGAGAAAAAAAATGAGTGCAATTTTTTTCTGATATGAATTTTATAATGGTTAAGAATTATTTTTGGAACTGCCAAGCACCGTTCCATGTATGAAACTTTGCAATTAATTTTTTGACTACTTTTTCAATAATAAAACATGCCTCTTAGTTGTACTGTAGTTAGTTCTAATAATAAAACCCTAAATGCTCGCTTACTCGCAAGGGTTATAACGGGATGCCATTACACGTAATGGAGCAGCCGCCAAGATTTTTTGCGCTCGCTTACAGAGTTTCTGACGCCTGCATTTATCAATAATAAGACATAACCTTTCCTTTTGTCCATTATTATAACAAGTTTTTATCACCTACCAGTATTTTAGAATGTAATTCCCACAAAATAAAAATCCATGTTTACTAAACTCTCTGAACATTCCGTAGTTTCCGGTTATGACAAACAATCGATAAATTTGAACAAGGTTGTTGCTACCTTTGAAAAGCATATATTTCTCAGCCAAACCGATTTAACAAGGACTGGGATCATCAGTAATAGTTATAATGAAATGTTTGAAGCGTAAATAGTGAGTTTTTACGTTTCAACTGCAACTTTTTTTTTGCTCCATTGTGACGAATGGGACCGCGTTGTAGCTCTGCCGAGACACAAGTTTGTCACAGGAGCTACATTATTGCAGCTATACTGTAGTGACCCTTTAGTATTTTACTAAATCAATGCATCTATAATCTGGCCTGATAAGATCAAGTGGCCTTTGGTGGGGTATAAGAGGGGGACTATTGTATTATAATTCTTCAGACTTTATTTAAACATCTTTTTTTCTAATTAACATGCAATTCTTTGTCTATGTTAGAGTCAGCAATGTAAGAATATATGTGTACATTGGTCTTTTAAAGTGATGCATATAATTTTTTTTATGCTGAATCATAGATGGGGCTCTGAAGGGGGTGCATTGTTAATTAAAAATGGATTTTAAAGCACCTGTTCAATTTTGTAAGAATAGTCATATTGGTTACAATTATAAAATATGCCTTATCATTTGTTATGTTTCCCCTTCAAACAAAGGGAGACATATTGCTTTAGTCTGATTTTATTTTCTGCTTCTTCCGCTTCTTCTGCTTCTTCTCAGCAAAGCTTGTCTGGACCATAACTTTTTTGTCTTTCCAGATAGGTAAATTATATTTGGTATGTGGGTGCTTGACCATAAGGTGGTGTGTCTCGTACTGTAATGACCTTTGTGGGACCTTGACCTTTGACCTCAAGGTCAAATAATTGTTTTTTAAATAGTATTTTCTTGTCAGGGCCATAACATTTTTGTCTTTCGAGATCGGTCAATGATATTTGGTATGTGGGTGCATGACCATAAGGCGGTGTGTCACGTACCATAATGACCTTCGTGGGACCTTGACCTTTGACCTCAAAGTCAAATAATTGTTTTTTAAATAGTATCATTCAACTCATAATGTGTAACTTATTGTACAGATGGCCGCATTAAGGGGAGACATAAGTTTTAGGTATAATCTAAAACAGTTCTTCCTAGTTATATTTAGAATACCATGTGTATGTATCAAATCTACCTTATATAAGATTATTTTTACATTTTATTGTGCAATAAATGGTTGAAAATACTTACATAAATACATGTAATTTATTAGATTTTTGGTGAACATTCTGTGAGAAAATTTCATCAGGATGTTAAATAAATAGAAAACCAAAATATATATATGTAATTAAATATTTGGAGAATATTTTATGAGAAAATTTCATCAGAAATATATTAAATAATTTTGAAAACCTATTAGCAACTGAGAGCTTTTTTCTGAAATACCAGTACTGTACAAGTTAATATGATATAATGTTTGAACCTTTCAAAATAGTTTGTTATGATCTGTTACCAAGGATATTTATTTTGAAAGGGGGACTTTTCATGAAAAGTTATCTGTGACATTACCAAATATCAGCCTAAAATGAATTGTAACACTGACCTCTTGATTTATATAATGACATGTAACCAAAAATGGGACCAATCTGGAGTAATGTCTGTCATATTTCTGTCTGTTTTCAAATTTATTTATATTTAGTAGCCCTATACCTTTTCATTGTTATCACTGCATTTTAAACTCACATTCAATATATTTTTTCATTTGTTTCCTGTGGTACATGGAAATATTTCTGAAATTTTCATAATGTTTCTATTTTATAAGAATATAACTAAAATAAATTATAAAATTTGTGAAAATTATGAATCCAAATCAAGACATCGGCTGTTATTATTCTAAAACATGGAGACTGTATTTGATTTTTGATAGGTATAAACAACCTAGTAAGAGGTCTTTGGTTTGGTACCTCATTATTGTCTAGTCATTCTTAGTAATAAATACATGTCAACAAGGGGAGATAAGCAGACAAATAATTCATCTTTGAAACTAATTGATGTTCTTTTATATTTATATTAATTGGAATATATTTAATCATTTGATTTACACTTCAATGTATCATACCGTATATCAGGCCTTGTCATAAAACTTGTGTATATACTCATACTAAAAATAACAGCCAATTAGAACATTGCTTCAAATGAATACTTTATTCTGATTGGACAATTATGGAGTATAAGACAGTATAAAAATTGTACTTGAAATTTTGATGACCTCAAGGCCTGTAATGTATTAAATGTTCATATGGAAGGCTTATTATCACACGTAGCAGAGCTTCCATTTTCATTGGTTGATAAACGTACAAGTGACACTTTTCTGGAGTTTATTCTGTTTTAATTTTAAATTTAATTATGTGTAGTTAATTCTGTCAAATGAAAATAAAATTCTATAAATTTTTCAGTCAATTACTACAGTATTTGGATTAATATAATTAATTTGTTAAATGGAAAACAAATATTACCAGGTACATAGTAGTAGAGAAACAGCAGTGACAAAGATTTATACAGTGAAATCTGTCTAAACTGAAACTTGAATAAACCAGAATCCTGTATAAACTGAACTTTAAATAAAGTCACAGTGTAGCAAATCTTTGTTAATTTAACTTGTATAAACCAAACACCTGTTTATTTTGAACACAAAAGTTGTTCCCAAGGAGGTTCAGTTTAATATCAAATATTTGTATAAAATTACTTTTGAATCATAAATTTTACAATTGTTCAGGTAGAATATGTTTTTATAGGTTTATTTTTGTGCTCCAAATTTAATTTAAAACAGATGTATGCCTGTGCAGTCATTTTGTATATTCCAGCTTTCTTAGAAACCATATTTACAAATATTCATGCCTGAACAGATATCACTGTTGCTAAGACATGTGTCAAATTATATATCAATGTTAAAAAGTTGCTTTATAATGACAAGAAAAATTATTTGTAATTTAATTTGTTTCAGTGATAAATATGATAGACACAGATCAGCGTCCGGACTCAATTCAGCATCCATTCCTCAAATCAGCATCCACTACACAAATCAGCATCCACTCCTCAAATCAGCATCCACTCCTCAAATCGGCATCCACTTACTGCATTATCTCAAATCACGGTCTGATTTAAGGGTATACTCAAATCGGTGTCCTTTCCAAACTCTCAGATCAGTGGCTGATTAAATGGTTGGGGTTAGGACATAGTTCAGTGACGTTGATTTGAGAAAGTGAGAAACGGCCATAGATTTGAGAATCTGAAAAAGGACATAGATTTGAGAAATGGAGGCCAATTTGAGAATTTAAAAAAAGGACATAGATCTGAGGTACAGATGTCTATGACATAGAAATCGGACATGGATTGGACGTCGATTAGAGGCTGGACATCGATCTGAGTCTTACATATATATAATAATGGCAGATTTGAAGGTTGATACAGATGTTATTGCTAGTATCACACACAGTCCAATATGACAGGCTGTGATAATAGGAATAATATATGTCGAGACTTTAAAAACTGACGTCACTGTATTTAATGTCACACTGACCAATACTGTTCAATATTAGAGACAGTTCGTTGACACCGACAATATCAGTCAGTGAGATCAAAGGAAAAATGTCCAGATCACAGATACATGTATATTCAATTATTATGTTGTGCTATTGATATACATGAACATGTATTTTGGTTTGGTAAATACAACCCCTGAAGATGTTGTATAAACAAAACATGGTATAGATTGTTTTATTTTTAAAAATAATGCAGAATTTCGGTTGTAATTTGGGAGATAATTTCAGTTTAATTTACATTGTTAAGCAACCCAGTAATTATCTAGTCCAAATATACCAAACAGTTCACATAATGTATAAATCTATATGAATATACATATAAGCCAAATTACCAGAACAATGTAGTGTAATAGTTATACCTACATTTTAGCTGCTATGTAAGTAACAACACATTTTCACCTATTACATGTTAGTGTTGTTGTAATTTACCTGAAATTGTCTCATTTTTGTATGCATGCAAGACTCTAAGCTGCATTTTTTGGCCACTTGTCAATTAATAGAATTTTTGCTTGTCCAATCAATTAAAACCATAAATTTATATGTATTTTTGACTATTTCATCGCAGTGATGTTTCTTTTTAACGTTTTTTTTAGTGGATTTTCACTATTTGGCTCGGTCCGGTGGGTTATGTAAAACATGTAAAAAATTGTTTGCTTTGGTAACAGTGAGAAGATGGTGCTTTTAAAAACTCACTGTTCAAGAAAAGTGTTTTTTAGAATTATAATTAGGTATCAGCAAATAACTAGAATGCAGAATTTTAAGCCATTTACTCCTCCTGTAAGAACTTCTCAAGTCCATTCATTTCTCAATTTATTTGTCTGCTATCTTTTTAATTCTTCAAGATCATCACTATTCAGACAAGCAGTTTTAATTTTATTTGTCCCCATGCAATTTAGACTGGTAGGGTCTATAAGTCGAACAAGCCTTAATATAGAGCTGGGGTGTCAACTAAATTATTATCATGAACTTGAGATTTCTGAGTGTAAATATGTATTCATCAAACTATATTTAGAATATTATAAAACAAATTTAGTGGTGAACAACACAATCATATTGTGATAAACATATGCCTTTTATGTATATTTCTATACATTTTTTAGGCTTAGCTATGTGCAATTCAATTATAGTAAGTTTGTTGAGTGTTAAACCATGTTTCATGTTGGTGCTTCATAATGCTTTTGTTGCTTGTTAGATATTTGTTGTTGCCATAGTTACCAAGTTTAAATGATATAAGTACAATGACAGATATAGTCAAAAACTTTGCAGTTTTTTGACAGGGATCATCTCAAAAATTTAAATAATGTTTCGTGTAGTGTTTCTTAGGTTGGTGATATTAATATAACTTTAGTTAGTGGGAGTAGATAACCTGGACTGGGTTGCACAAACGTCAATTAAGTTAATAGTGAATTAAGATTTAATAGTTTATTAAATCGCTAATTGTAAATTAGTTAATAGTATGAGTTTATAACGTTGCTTGACTGTCTATTAGTTAATGCAATGTAGTAAATTAATCTTCAATTAAAAGGGAATTTGCAATAGTGCCTACTGACAAAATTTGTGGGCGGAGCTTATCATCAAAAATTCCCGTTGATATGAAAAGCATATTTATGAAACTATGTCACATGACCAACGTGACCTAAAGGTCACATACCTCAGAAATTTGAATTTTCGAAGTGATTTTTGTAGTTTTTAGACTGATGAAGAATATTATTTTTAATAAGACTGAAAGTTTGGTAGGGAGGAACAGTAGTGACCATACCTGTCAAATATTTTGCTCCAAAAGTAACTGAAACTATACATATCATTAACTTTTCCTCCTCAAGATAACTGTTCAAAATAATGAACAATCTGAATGTTCGCTCCACCCACAGCTATTTATACCCACAGTCCCGGTTTAAGATAAAATCAATCCCATAATTCATGTATTTCTTTATTTTCTTATTATGTATTGTGTATTCTATTGTCTGTCTCTTGTAACAGTGTATACTCTCAGAGTGTAATAACACTCAGTCTTAAAAATCTTAAATTATGGTTGGATTAACAACCTGTGCAATCAGTGGCTATCGCCAATGAAGTTGTGAGTTCGAATCCCGCTCAGGCGAGGTATACTCGATGCAACATTATGTGATAAAGTTTGTCAGTGATTTACGACAGGTCGGTGGTTTTCTCGGGAACTCTGGTTTCTTCCAGCAATAAAACTGACCGCCACGATATAATTGAAATATTGTTCAAATTGGGGTTAAACACCGTAACCTCAAGCCTGCAATTTCATTTTTATCACACAGGTTGCAGATTCTCATGTTTCGGTCTACATTTTGCCATCTTCCACTTTCTATTGGTAATTTATGATTAAGAGTTCGAATGCAACAGAAATACTATTAATTTTAATAGTACTTTTAATAGCAAGTTAACTTTAATTGTGCTTTGTGCAAACTTTGAGATGACCCCTTTGTATATTTGAACCTAGTAACTGAGGTTGACCAACAACAGTTATAATATTCATTTAAATTGTATTATAAATGACATATAAGCAAAGAAAGAAAATTCAAACTTGTATTTTGTACCTTATTGCAGGAGAAAAAAACCCAGTTTAGGTAGAATATCATTCAAGATTTCTTATCAATAATTTCATTACTGACCCCTATAATAAAAATTCTTACTGGAACTGTATTTGGGAAGGGGGTTTACAACTCACCATCTTAGAAACTATTGGATTCTATGTACCAAATTAAGGTTAAAAGATAATGTTAAGGGAAAGTGGATTATCTCTCTTGTCAAAGTTAGATATTGTTTATGCCAAATAGTTGACATACATTCTTTTCCTTGCATAGTAAAGGAAGATAGATCATGTATATTGGTTGAAAAAAAGGGAGACAACTTCATGCATATTGATGAAAATGTCAATTTAGGAGTAATATGTTTATAGCTATAATTTATTTCTTCCTGGAATTGCTATAGAAAATTTAAAGTAACCATCAAAATAATAATTCTAAATATCCAAATTGTTAATAACAATAAATGAACCTGTGATCGGAATATCTTTTTAGTTCACCTGGACCAAAGGTCCATGGGAACTATTGCCATCACTTGGTGTCCGTCATCTGTAAACTTTTCACATTTCAAGCTTCTCCGAAACCACTGGGCCAATTGGAACCAAACTTAGCAGGAATGTTCCTTGGATGGTCCTCTACAAAGTTTCTGTTTTTCGTTCCAGTCGGATATTCAACATGGCTGCCAGGGCCAATAATATGCTCTGAATGGCTGAAATTTCAAAGATCCTCTTCTCTGATGAAACTAATGAACTGACTGAACCCAAACTGTAAATGAAGTTTCTGTTTTCTATGTGGATCGGAAATCCAAGATGGCCACCACCACAGGACATAGATTAACATTGGACCCTATGGGAAAATGTTCAAATGCCTTCTTCTCAGAAACTGCAAATATGATTAAAGCCAAACTGTGCATGCACGTTCATTGGATGGTCCTCTACAAACTTTAGGTTTTTTGTTCCGATATGAAATTCAAAATGGTGGCTACGGCAGGACTTAGTTTAACATTGGACCCTATGGGAAAAATGTTTCAAAACCCTTCTTCTCTGAAACCACTTGGACAATTGAAACCAAACTGCCCAGGAATGATCATTGGAAGGTCCTCTACAAAGTTTAGGTTTTTTATACCGATCCGAAATCCAAGATGGCTGCCACCGCAGGACATAGATTAACATTGGACCCTATAGTAAAATGTTCAAATATGAATATAATGAGATATGGGGTAGATGTCAATGAGACAACAACCCTAAAGTCAAACTGTATCAGAAATACCTTCTTAGAAACTATAAATCAGACTCAATCCAAACTACACGGGAATGTTCATTGGATAGTCCTGTACAAAGTTTAGGTTTTTTGTTCTGATATGAAATCCAAGATGGTGGCTACGGCAGGACTTAGTTTAACATTGAACCCTATGGGAAAAATGTTTCAAAACGCAAATCTGATTGAAGCCTGACTACATGAATGTTCATTGGATAGTCCTCTACAAAGTTTAGGTTTTTTGTTCTGATATAAAATTCAAGATGGCAGCTATGGCAGAACTTAGTTTAACATTGGACCTTATGGGAAAATGTTTTAAAACACTTCTTTACTGAAACTACTTGGACACTTGAAACCAAACTTTTCAGGAATGTACATTTGATGGGCCTCTACAAATTGAGTTTTTTTTTATGCTGATTGCAAATCCAAGCTAGCCACCATCTCAAATCATAAATTTATGGGGGACCCAGTTGGAAATCAATCATTGGAAGGTCCTTTACAAACTTTGTGTTTTTTTATGTTGATCGGAATTCCAAGATGACTACCACTGCAGGACATAGTTTTTACATAGGACCAATTGGTTCTTTTTATAACCAGGTGAACGATACAGGCTCCTGAGAGCCTCTGGTTTAGAGTACAGAATGATTTTCTTAATAAAAAAAAATGATATAATTGTAGTAAAAATGGGAATGGATATTTAATTTGTTTGTTTGAATAGAAATGTGAATAAATACATGTATTAATTTGTTATGTTAGTAAAATAGATGCGAGCATTATATAAACCATTAATTGCCTTGTACAAATTATTAGTGATTAAACAATAACATTGTTTGAATTGATTTTTTTGCATGCTTTTATTTCTACTAACAAATGAACTTTATTTTATTGCACATTTACAAAGCCGTCGTATCATTATACCCCCCGCAACGAAGTTGTAGGGGTGTATACTGGTTTCACCATGTCCGTCCGTCCGTCTGTAGACAAATCCTATGTCGTACGATAACTTGAGTTGTGTTTCTTAGAATCTTTTAAAATTTTATCAGCTGTTTACTGGTGAAGAGGAGGATCCCTTTCATTTTTGACGATTTTCACGTTTGCCGTTCCAGAGTTATTGGACTTGATATGACGGAAAATAGGATTATTACTCTATGTCGTATGATAACTTGAGTAGTGTTTCTCAGAATGTTTTGAAATTTTATCATCAGCTTACCGGTGAAGAGAGGAGGGTCCCTTTCATTTTTGGTCGAAACAATCAGTAATGTTTTGGTCATGGAAATAGGTTGGACAGATGTGGGGAGCGGGGGGTATATCTTAGTGAGCTGTACTCACAGTAATACTAGTTTCCAATGTGTTTGTCTGTTGCATACACCCAATTTTATTACACCTAATCCATTAACTTATTAAGGTGTCCTCAACCATTAACCAGTAAGTTTTTAAATGCATGGAAAGTGAGAACATAGATGGGGAAATACATCGTGTGCAGGGAGGGATACTGACACACAAAAATTGCAAAGACTTACTCCAACTGCAAGTAAGAAAAAGTTCATTCAGTAACTTAATATAACCTTAGCAGTTAATGCTCTTTTAAACAGTCAAGTACTTTCATACATTGTCAGAATTTGGATGGAATGCCTGTCCCCAACAGACATTGTATTTAAGTGTCAAGGAATGCCTGTCCCCAACAGACATTGTGTTTAAAGTGTCGAGGAAAAGGCTCGATTGTTTATTAAAGCATTAACTGCCATGGCTATTAAAGGTTACCAGACGTACTATATATATATGTACATACTGACTTGATAAACCTAAATAATAGAAAAAGATTATTTCTTACATGCAGTTGGGAAAAAAATTGATCATTTTCATGTGTCCATACTGCAGTGTTGTGTAATTGTTTGTGTTGGTGTCAAGTGCGGTAGATCTGGGTTTCAGCCCTGTATGGATCAAACCAACGACATTTGGTATTTGTACTTCTCTGGGAAGCATGCAGTAGTAAGAAATAAGAGAAAAGACTGATTAGCTTGGAATCAGAATATTGTTGACCCACTGCCTTGTTTCAGTGAATTATCACTATAACAAACTAATCAAGTTTGTAGTTCTAGTACAGAGCAGACATCACAATCAACTCGTCTAAATACAACTAGCTCACTTGGCATTGAACAACAATCAATCACTTCATGTGTTCATATTCCTCCAAATGACATAGTTTTCTTACCACGGAGAAAAGAAGGAAGGCCAGGGTAAATATTCCTGCACTCTGCAACACTTCTTTTGTCTAAAATATCAAAACCAAGATATGAAATGTGGGTGATTAGGGTTATGCTGTTTAATGCCACTTTCAACAATATTTCAGTTATATCGTGGAGATCAGTTTTATTGGTTGAGGAAACCGGAGTATCAGAAGAAAACCACGGACCTGCTGCAAGTCACTGGCAAACTTAATCACATAATGTATCTAGTACACCTTGCCATGAGTGAGATTTAAGCTCACAACTTTAGTGGTGATAGGTACTGACTGCATAGATAGTTGTAATGTGGTACCATCTTGATAATTAGATCTCCAACAACAAAACAGATATAAACAAACAATAAAAAAAACTTGCACAGATTCGCTTCCACTCAATGTTCATTTACCACAATGAAATGTTCAATCTAGAATTATCCTTCTTTGAATATATAAAACCAGAAGTTTATGTTTCAAAACGGTCTTGATCAAATGTGTACATCACTATTAAGAATAAAAAAAATATGTGGAAGAAAAAATCAATTTAATTTTTAAAAGAAAAAAAAGGAAATAATTGAGGTTTTTATACTAAAACATACTATTCATATATATATCAACCCATAATAAACTTTTAAGAGCAAATGGGTAGACAGATAAATATAAAAATACATGTAACTGGTAATATATGTACAGTCAAACCTGCCTTATAGGCACCTGTATATAACAAATCACTTTATAAAGGGCACCTGTATATAACAAATCACTTTATAAAGGGCACCTGTATATAACAAATCACTTTATAAAGGGCACCTGTATATAACAAATCACTTTATAAAGGGCACCTGTATATAACAAATCACTTTATAAAGGGCACCTGTATATAACAAATCACTTTATAAAGGGCACCTGTATATAACAAATTGCACTGTTTCATTTTCATTTTCTCCATTGCATGAAAAGTGCATATAATTCTTGGAACCTGTATAAAAAGGGCAACTGGGTATTAAGGACACATTAGTAGTATATAAGCATGGTTCAAGTCACATTTCAGGGGGATCAGACCATTGCACATGTGTGACCGGAAGTATGATCTGCGCATGCCCGGCTTTCTCCAGTGCTTTTTTCTTACTATAGTAGTAGTACAAAATGTACCATTGCGCATGACCGACATGGCTACTGGATGTGCCGTGACCGAAAGTGACTGATTAACGTCACCAGAAGTGATGTCATATAACCGGATGTGGGGGTTTCCCGCCCTTTATTCAGGTGTTTTCGAGGTTTTTCGTTATGTTGTGTAGTACTCCTAGGGTGCTTTCTATCACGTCCGCGTTCTCACTGGTATTTGTACTAAACCTAAGAGTCAAATGAATGAAATGGTACAGGAATTCTCATTGTTGCATGTATAATGAAATCTGTAAGCTGCATTGTCTATAAAATTAAAAAGTATTGTAACGATAATGTAAACATTTCAAGGAAATAAGTAATAAGGTTGTATTTTCAAACGTTGCGGTTTGTGAAAGATGACTTATTTTTGAAAAAGTACGGGTAAATGATACACGGAAAACAAGTAACGTTGCATTTCAAACGTTGTGTTTTGAAAAAATACGGGAAAACGATACGCGGAAAACAAGTAACGTTGCATTTCAAACGTTGCGGTTTGAAAAATTACGGGAAAATGAAATGTTTTTATAAAGTCATCCATGGGGAAAACAAGTAACGTTGTATTTTTCAAACGTTGCGGTTTGTGAAAGAAGTTGTAGTATTTCGAGAAAGATGTAAAAGAGATTGAATCTATTCGGAAGTGACGTCATAGGACCTGAAGTGACGTGACCGAATGTGACGTCAGTCACAGAAGTATGTTCTGCGCATGCCCGGATTTTTCCCCGCGCTTTTTTCTTACTATAGTAGTAGTACAAAATGTACCATTGCGCATGACCGGAAGTAGCATGGCTACTGGATGTGACCGGAAGTGAGGGTTTCCCGCCCTTTTTTTCAGGTGTTTTCGGATATTTTCGAGGTTTTTCGTTATATTGTGTAGTACTCCAAGGGTGTTTTCTACCACGTCCGCGTTCTCACTATGGTATTTCTACTAAATAACCTAAGAGTCAAATGAATGAAATGGTACATTTGATCCCCTAAGTGACTCAATAGAAGGTCACTCTGCATTTATCCAGGCTTGTGACTGGCTCTATATAGAGGCTGCATTAACTTTCCTTTTTTTTTTTTTTTTTTTTTTTTCCATAACACATGTTTAACAAGTAACAACACAAATTTCTGTACAATGTCCGTCGCTTCCATGGGATTTTCTAAGAGCCTGGTGACGTCTGTCATGCTATGTCCTGCACATCGATGAATGAGGTAAAAGATGCAATAATGTCCGCACACAGTAGATCCTTCTTCTTGTACTCGAACGGTATTGTAAGTCCAATGAAGGCAATGTTTGTTCATGAAATTGACATAAGCGGATTCGTGCGGTGGACGTCCGGTTGGATCGTAGTATTCCCCTTGGAGTTGGCGTCGATGTATATAACGACCCAGTGTTGTCCCATTCGATGGTCTGGGTCCGTATTTCCTACAAGAGCCGAATGTACGTTTAATAGTCTGGGTAATTTGTTTCTGGCATAGACCCCCTTAAACACCGCTCTGGAGTGGGGATGTTTTTTCAATAGAGTGTCAATCTCTAGCGTATTCATTATGCACTGTAGTAAAACAAGACTTGTCCGTTTCTATCGATTTTGATCACGTTCTCAAATACTGCATACAGGACGACGTTGATGGTCCCTGCCAGAGCTTCGGCGAAATGAATCTCCACACGTAAATTACCCTGTTTTATCAGTTGAAACGTTCACACTTCCGACATATCTGGAGTCACATCGAATCCAAATAAGGTGTTTCCTTTAGCGTATCCCTCTCTGGAGATGGTATTTCCTTCGTCTTGATACATCTTTCCCGTACAGATACGGTATAGAGTCTCATATAACTGCGAATATAACCTGCATTTTCAAAGTCGAGTTGTAACGGTCCGTCCACGTTCAGTGCCACAAAGTTGATCTTGTAGTGTTTAAAATCGAAAGGGTTTTTCGTAGTAGTCCCATTTAAGGCATCACTGTCCACACAACCACGGGGAACCGTATCTACTTTGACTTCTACACGTCGGATGGGGTATTTACAGCTGGTCTTTTCCAAAGCTTTTCATTCTTACGGCAGGACTTAACTGTACAATGCTCACAAATAAAGCGAGATCCTTGATTTTGATCTTATAGTTGTCGGCATCGGCCATTAGGGCGAACACGTCTCGACTTCGTCGTAATTTGATTTTCAGATCGACGTGATTCAGTAAATATTTCTCTTGGCAAAATAAAGTGTAGTTTTCCCATCATCTGTACAGACTTGCTTTGGGCCGTCAATGATTTCCGGGACGTGAATCCTTTGTTAGCGGCTGTTGTCTTATCTTGATGTCCCGGTGTATCCTTGTACCACATGACTCCCGTTAATTGAGATTCTTTGGCAGCTGGGCCATAGCTGAGTAATGTTTCTATGTAAGCTCTGTAAGGGTACAAGCTGATCGGTGGTGAAACCAGTTTTTCGTTGAGGCTAACATTGACATCACTAATGAGGGAATGCATCCATAAGTTGACAGGTCCAACGTCCGCTCCGCCATCCAATGCAGTATCGTCGTCATCCACGATCTGTGCTTCCACAAACATGTAAGTATTAGCCAAGTCGATGTAGTCGTCCCCCGCCCCACTGACGGCAAATTCGTAAGGTCCTTGATCCGTCAGAGTCGATGTCAATCCTTTCTGCTCCCAATACCCATAAGCCACACTGGTCTGTGTAGGTGGAACTTCAAATAAATCCAGTTCTGATTTCGTGCATTCGCATGAGTTGGGGTGTACAAGTGCCATTCTTATCCGAAAATGTCATTCGATGTGTTCCGTTGCTTGGTCTTTTTTCGCTTGGCAGGTCCTTTTATAGCTCGTTTTCCTGGGGGTCCTACTGTGTCCATAGCTTTCTGGAGTAAGTTTTGTCCTGTTGATTTCAATCGTGATTTTGCTGCCTGTTTGATATTTCTTCCTTGTACGACATCTCGGGCACTATTTAATCCTGTTTTTTAAGCCTCGCGTCCTAGGGTCTTTGCTCCCCTTTTCAACAAAGGCATGGGTGCTTTAATGAGTCCTCCAAAGATACTGCCAAGTCCATGCAGTCCTCTTTGATATCGTCTTCCCGCAAATACCGGATATCCTTTTCCGGCTTGGTGTATGTAATAATCCTGGTAAACGTTCGTATCGTAACGATGAGTTGGTTTCATTCTAGAGAGAATTCTTTTCGTTTTCTACAGTTAAATGTCACCACCACTCGTCCTCTTTCGAATGGCACTATAGAGCCTGTGTCGTCCCTTATTTCTATTTCCACGGTCTGAAATCGTTGTTGTAACAGGGGACAGTACTGTATCGGATCAAACACTCGGGTGATTATTTCTCCGTCTCTTTCTTCCACCGGTACGATTCTCAACGGTACTTGGGCATCTCCCACCATTCTCGGTTCCACCAAGGGACAATACACGTACAGAAAATTTAATACTTTCTTGACGTCCGCTACCCAATCTGAAACATACTCCCCCGCCAGGAATATAGCTTGTCTGAATCCTAACATGGATTGTAATAAAGGACTGATGATAACTTGACAATCTTTTTTCACTTTCATATTGATTTTACGATTGAATTCGCTGAAACCCATGTCGAATTTATTCTTGAGTTCCGTCCTGTGCTTTTCCCCCTCGATGGCTTTAATGATCCTTTTGGCTGAGGAATAGTACCCATCCGGTAACAAGACCAAACGCTTTTGTAGTTCTGACTCCTTGTAAAAGTGAACCTTCAACCAGGCTTCGTTATTCTTGACGTTATACCAACTGCGAGGATACTGTATCTCTGCCAATCCAATTTCCCATGCTCCGTCCAGATCCATTATTTTCGGCAATTTCGTCGTGTAATGAGTCAACTTATTGTTCGGAAGGTAATTCATGGAACTGTTACTAGGCAGTCAGGTCAAACATGCTTCTTCTTGATCGTGGGGCTAGGTAACAGGTATCCCAGACAACTGCTCAACAAGGCCGTCCACAAGGTACTGTTTTGCGACTGTACCATCAAGTTATAAATGCTCACCACAATAACCGTGTACAGGATAAGGACTTGACACAGGAACACGACTTCCGATCGAGTCGTCTTTTTTCCACAAGTGACCCAAGACGATACACTGTCTGAGTCGGTCGATGCCATTCATTAAACTTCTGTAATTCTTCGGCATAGAATGTTCCTTCTAGAATCTCCCCGTGATCGTCTTTGACTACGTATACTGGAGGACTAGTCTCGATACATCGAACCATGGTAAACAATTCTTCGGTCCAATTAGGTAAGTATCCTCTCTTGAACGTACGCTTCGCCTTACTCAGTCGCACTCGTTCTCCACGAACAAACTTACAGGATTTCCTAGATCCTTTTCGTCCGTACAGTCTTCGCTACCGTCGTCTGATTCGACCAATGTGACTTCTGCCGGGGGCATCCCTATACTTCGGTGCACCGTACGATTATACGATTCAACCATATCTGGTAAAACGTCCATATACTTTAAGGTTTCTCTGTGTGTGAAATATTTCCACATTTTGGTTTTCAAAGTTCTGTTGAATCGTTCTACGATGCTAGCTTTCGTCTCGTCGTTATACATGGTAAAGAAATGGACATCGTCACGATCTGTCTATAGGCATATCGGTTGTCGACCCGTCTTGAAAATGACTTGGAAGGCTTCTTTTAAACTTGTTCCCGTCTTGTCTTTCAACGGAAGGACCCATGCGTATTTCGATAAGACATCAATGCACGTCAACAAGTATTTAAAACCCTTGTTATAATATGCTAATTTGCCCAAGTAATCGGCCTGCCACTGATGATCTATTCCATACACGACCACTTGACGTCTGGGAAATCGTCGTCTCGTTGGTTTATGCAAGGTGTATGCATCCTGTGTCTGTAACCAGTCTTTGGTATCTTTCTTTGTGTACCCTTTCGGTCTGAATTTATTGAGACCCCCATAACTGGCGGGGGCAACTACATTGTAATAGGACGACTCTATAGCTGCTACTGACTCAATGACCCCCTTTCTTTAATATTTAAGCCATTTCTGTTTACGTCTTGTACTTTTTGGAATTTCTGGAGTGTCATATCTAGTGGGTGACGGACTTTCCTGTCGTTTACGGCTTCTGGGTGTTCTTTTGGCCTGAGTGATGTATCTCCATCGATCTGTATGACCGATCAAGTCTTGTGGTACATTTGCTTCTCTCAATGCTTCTCCGAAAATTTCTAATCCTTCTGGGTTAAAATATTTCCTCTTGCACAGCACATCATTGACTAGATCCACTATGTTACTTCCATGTACGATTTTATCTTTGTATTTCAATTCCCCTTTCTCATTCCAGGTGATGTCTCGATTGGTTTTCATTTTTTTACACAATACGAATCTACATATGTAAGTAATGGAGAATACACTCTAACTGTATATTCTTAAAAATAATCATCGATATAGTTTTGAAAGTCAAAGTAGACTTTAAAAAGCCCAGCAATGGTTCGATACCCGAAAGTCCCAAAATATGTATAACACATTTTTAAGCCTAAAACAGTAAACGGTTAAAGTTCATATATTAAAGAACAAAAGAAAAGAATAAACTAGATTCTTAAAAATAATCCACTGTTCGAACAAGTGTGAAATAATGTCAGAAGTAATCAATAATAAATGTGTGTCAATACAACAATGTACTAAAAGGGAGGGTGTATCTTGTCATAAACAATACCGTGACCTGGGGCGCATTTCTTTTAGGTGTATCCCTTCTTGAGTCCTACTTATCAAGTAGGAAACAGCAAATTAAAATTAATGGTATCCTGAGCAGTTGGTCTGACATCCAAAAAGGGGTACCCCAAGGGTCAATCTTGGGACCTCTACTTTTTAATGTCTTTATTAATGATATTTTTTATTTTGTAAAAAAGGGTACTTTATATAATTATGCGGATGACAATACTTTGTCTTATGGTCATCCTGATTTTAATGTACTTACCTCAGTTTTAGAATCAGAGTCAAATGTTCTTATTAATTGGTTTAAAGTTAACAAAATGCAGGCTAATCCAGATAAATTTCAGGTACTTGCGGTTGGGAAGAAGACTTTTGACAAAAACATGAAGATTTGTATACAGAATTCTACACTTTCATGTGAAGAGACAGTAAAACTTTTAGGAATTGAAATAGATTATCAATTAAATTTTGACATTCATATCAGTTCAATCTGTAGGAAGGCATCACAGCAACTGAATATACTTAAACGTTTGGGCCGATATTTAGACAGATTAAGCAAATTAACTATATTCCACACTTTCATTCTCAGTAACTTTAACTTCTGCCCTTTGGCTTGGCATTTTTGTACCGATAAAAATTCAAAAAAATTAGAGAAAATGCAGGAAAGAGCACTTCGCTTTGTATACGATGACTACACCAGTTCATATATCAACCTTCTTGAAAAAGCTCTAGTGCCCTCCTTACAGATCAGACGTATTAGGACAATGGCCTTGGAGACATATAAAATCGTTAACAAATTAGCTCCTGTATGCCTTCATGATTTGGTTAATGTGAAGAATTCTAAATATGCTTTCAGGTATTCGAGCATATTAGATGTACCTCAAGTTAGAACTATAAGGTATGGCAAAAAATCATTCACGTTTGCAGCTGCAACTCTGTGGAACGACCTTCCGAACCATTTCAGAACTGAAAACAGTTTCAACCACTTTAAAAGTTTGATTCAGTCCTGGAATGGCTCAGTATGTCGTTGTTCTGCATGCAGATAACATATTCAGCTTTCTGTTTTATTTCTAGTGCTTTTTCCAAGTTTTAATACTGCTTAGTTATTTTATGTTTGCTTGATATTGCTTCAGCATGTTTTAGAATGTCTTTTATTTTTGTGCTTTTTATGTTGCATTTGCTAACTGTATGTGCTTTATATGTGTGTTTATGTGATTATGTTAATATGTGTATGTATCTTGTGCTACTATGTATATTCGGTAAAAAGCTCCTGAGAGCTTGTGTTTATTGTTTACAAAAACCGAATTCAAATAAAGTTTTCTTATCTTATCTTATCTTATTATCTTATTATCTAGGTGAATCTGGAACATGTTCCACTTCCTTTTTTCGATACAGACATTCCGTAAAAAGGTATCAAGTCATGATGGAGACCGTAAAACTTTTGAAGTTATAAAACATTGTTTCACCCGAGAGAGATATACTCTAGATCTATTTTCAGGTCCTGCTGGAATGTTGCTTTATATAAGTGGACAGTTCACGAAAGAAAATTGAAATCTGTTTTGTAAAGTTTCGTTTTCAACCGGTCCTTGTTCTCCATTTCTATGTGTAGGTCAGAGAATGTAGTGCTGCTCAGACATATAGATTTATATCTGTAGTATCCTTATCTCAAGTTCAATCATCAATATAGTCACCAAATGTGCAATTAATTAGTGAAATGACAGCATCTGTATAGTGGAACTTGAAATGTGCTAGCTTCTTTTTTGGCATTTTTCTTGGGAAGCCCCTGTATGAAATCTGGTTCATACGCATATAGGAACCATTCATCTGGTAAACAAATAATCGTATCCCTCGGGCATGTAGGTGCATGTACGTTAAAACACAAAAGATCCGAACCATAAAAGCGCGGGAAAACGTATGCTGTTTGAACTGAACTATTTCCCTAGGGATAATAAAATACTTACAGACTGTGTATTCGGGAATAGCAAGTTTGTTGTCCCCTCGACCCTGACTTGACATCGGCTTCGCCTCGGTCAATAGTCAGTGTCTCGGGGACAACAAACTTGCTATTCCCTCATACCCAGTCAATAAGTATATAATATTATACTTTACATATTTCGCTCGACTTTTCGAAGAAAAAAAGTCGAGCTATTGTCGTCACTCCGGCGTCAGCGTCTGGGTCGGTTAAGTTTTAGGTTAACTTTTAAGTTAAGTTTTTTGTCAGAGTCCATTTCTCAAAAACTATCAAAGGTATCCATTTGAAACTTAAAATACTTGTTCACTATCAAAAGAGGAACCAATTACAACAAGGCAGATGACACTGTGATTTGTATATCCAGAGTTATCTGCCCTTGTTTCGACATAGTACATAGAATTAAGGATATTTTTTTAGTATAATTAAAATTTCTCAATAATTATCCTTGAAACTCAATACACTTGTAGAAAGTGTTGACCCCAATCTGTTGACAAGAGAAGACAACTCCATCTAGCATTTTATTTGAGTTATTCCCCCTTTTTGACTTAGAATGAGCTAAAAATACAATTTCTCAATAATTATGATAGGTATTGAAATGAAACTCAACATACCTGTTTTTATGCGGATTTTTATTGCCTTTCTTAAAAGAAAATCTCTTGCAGAAACGTGCATAACTTTATTATGTAACTAGTACTATGTTTGACATAAAAGGGGTAAAAAAAAAGGGGGGGTTTAAATTTTCATCCAATTTTAATGCAGTTTTTCTGCAAAGTGTTCATCTTTATGAGTTATTGATGGGCCATACAAAAATTGCTTGCTATTTTATTTCAAAAGGGGTCCAAATTCTGAAATTTTGCATATTTGAAAGGTATATAGATTTTTATTTTTCATCCAATTTTGATGTTTGTTTTTTTTTTTTTTGCTCATTGGATTATTTTAAATGCTTACAGTAGTATGTCGACAGAATTCCTCTACCTTTTACGAAGCAATGCCCATTTTTTATTGAAGTTCTACTTTAATGGGTTACAATTGAACATGAGATCCTATGTAATAATGAATATAATAATTTTTCTTAAAATCTAGACTTCATTGAACATTGTAAACAAACTTGTATATGATTAAGCAGATGAGCGATACACACTCGGATGAGCCTCTAGTTATTAATTTTATAAACTACATATGGGGATGGCATATAGATGTGTACATTAGTAAAATTAATAAGAAGCTAACCACATCGGTGGTGTAATTGTTAGCATGCTCACCTCGAGTGTGGTAGATCGTGGGTTCGAGCCCACGTCGGGTCAAACAAAAGACTATAAAATTGGTATTTGTTGCTTCTCCGCTAAGCACGCAGCATTAAGGAGAAAGAGCAAAAACTGGTTTGCTCGGAATCAGGATAATGTGTCCGAGTGATAATGTGTCCGAGTGGGGCGACATGTCTATCTGCGGACTGTTGTTTCAGTGAGCTAGCACTATAAAAATCCAACTAAGCTTGTTGGTCTAGTGCAAAGCGAACCTCATCATCATTTCATTGAAAATTAACTTGTTCTCGCCATGATATAGCTGAACAATTACTGAGTTGGCGTTAAACAACACTCACTCACTCACTCACTCACTCACTCACTCCCTAATAAGATTGATTGATTGCTTTTTGATGTTTAAAGCCACTTTCAGCAATAATTCAGCTATATCATGGCGACCAGTTTTAGTGGTGGAAGAAGCCGGACTACCTGGAGAGAACCACCGACCATGGGCAAGAAACTGGTAAACTTTATCACTTGCGGCTGCGAGTCGAGTGGACCCTTTTTGTAATTTACAAAACCGGGCGCGAGCCCACGCCGTATTGGTGATAGGCTTGTATGAGTTGTTAGGTAATCCAACTGCCTAACTCATTGAACCACCCGGGCCCTAATAAGAAGCTATTCATAATGATTTTGAATTATATTATGCAAGTTTTGTATTAACTAAAAAGGAGAATTTGATGGTAAATGATGACATCACATGATGGCTTTGCTTCTTCGTATCACTCGCTACGTTCGTCAAACCTCACTGTTTTTTGCCTTTTTGCATTATATGCAGCATACATTGATACAATTTTCAACTCTTGTTGTTGATACTTATGAAATTTCCACTTGTCAATCTACAAGGGGCCATCGTGGTCATGATTGTAAGGTAGTTGGATTTACAACTACCCATGCAATCAGTACATATCACCACTAAAGTTGTGAGTTCGAATTCCGCCCATGGAGAGGTGTGTTCGATACAACATTATGTGATAAAGTTTGTCAGTGACTTGCGACAGGTTGGTGGTTTTCTCCGGATACTACGGTTTCCTCCACCAATAAAGCTGACTGCCGCGATATAACTGCAATATTGTTGAAAGTGGCGTTAAACACAATAACTCCTAACCCTCGATCTACATTTCCATAACTGCGTTATTATTTAATCAGACAATATTTTGTTTTGATCAAGGTTGGTATTGTTTTGGGGTATTGTAACCATACCCGTTTCCAAACAAGAGGCCATAAGGTGCATATCTTATTTTGATGTTTATAAAAAAAAGATTCTAAAGAAAATACCTGTCAGAAAAATGCATAGCGTTGTAATGTATCTACCGTATTTGACGAAAGGGGGAAAGTGGAAATTGCAAACTTTTTATTTACTTGATGTGCTACTGATGACTAAAATTAAATGTTGACCAGTAGACAAAATCTACCTTGAAATTAATCAGTCTATGTCAATAGATTGTGAGGTAGAACCTAATGTCTATGAAATTGTTTTAATCTATTGGTACAACTACCTATGGAATCAGTGCCTATCACCACTATGTTGAGAGTTCGAATCTCGCCCATGGCGAGGTGTACTCGATAAATTATGTGATAAAGTTTATCAGTGACTTTCGACAGACCGGTTTTTTTCCCCGGGTACTGCGGTTTCCTCCACCGATAAACTGACCGCTACGATAGAACTGAAATATTGTTGAAAGTGGCGTTAAGCACCATAACGCTAACCCTTAATCTATTGGATTGATATATGCTGATGTGTTTACTCTCTATTGTATTTCAGATTGTCATAGATGTAATGTCTGTGCTTGTAGGAAATTCTGCTTCTCACACTGTTAATCTGTTTTAGACATTTTCTAACGCATATAATCAACACGATTGATGGTTTTAGGATTTCGGAAAAATCGCTACTTCCACTGCCTGATAAATGTGATTCAAATCTTTAAAAGGTATCTATAGTTGGATAAAATGAAACAAATTTATCATTTTTTTTCTAGGTAGTTTGTCAAATTAGTAAGCATTCATATAGTTTCTAAACCTTGAAATAATTTAAGGTTAAGGTTAAAAGTAGATTATTTTCTATTCTTCAGGTATGTATTGTTTTGTGTAATAGACATGGCATTAATGAAAACGTATTGTGTAATTATCTAAATTTACCCTGTGATTTTATTTCCCAATAGAACTTGTTACAATAGCTTTTTAACTTAATTGTCATTGTATTCACTATATTGTCACATAGAGATGTTAAAATCATTTATCGGTTGGATGTTCAGAGTAACCAATCATCTATAAGATTAATTTAGAATGGATCGTGACTGGCATTCGCTTAGGTCATGACTTGTATTAATCAATGAACATTTCGTGGTGAGAAAACCAAAGCGAAACAAGTGCTGTTCTTTATTTTAATTTGTTCTTTTATATGTTCTTTTTCTTTCAAATGTTCCCTTTTTTCCGGATCGTAGGGGACGTGATCGTATGGTAGGTTCATGGCGAGGTGTACTCGATACAACATTATGTGATAAAGTTTGTCAGTCACTTGTGACATGCAGGTCGGTGGATTTCTCCATCAATAAATCTGACCGCCATGATATATCTGAAATATTGCGTTAAACACCAAAAAATAAATCAATTAATCAACAACCAATATTGAACCTGTCTTAAACGCAATTGATATTGGACCTGTTTTAAGCACAATCAATATTAGACCTGTCTTAAGCATAATTGATATTGGACCTGCATTACATTTGACATTGGACCTGTTTTAAACACATTTGATATTGAACCTGCATTAAACACATTTGATATTGGACCTATTTTAAACACATTTGATATTGGACCTGTTTTAAAAACATTTGATATTGGACCTGTTTTAAAAGATGACTTTGTTTTCTTCAAGATTTTGATGCCAGTTGTATTGATTTACAAGTGAAAGGACCACATATACAATTTGTACTTTTACCACTATACATTAGTAATTGTCCATCCATCATGGTGAAATGGTCTGAAATTACCATAATCTTTTGTCTGTAGATCACCATTAGTTGTTAAATTAGCAGGATGAATATTTTGTCATTTTATTGCATTAGACAAAATTAAATTTTTAGAAATAATTTGAGCAACAAAGGATATGGATAATAAGCATGGAAGAATCTCAAATTTTACACTTAGACATGAATTAAAGTAAAGGAACAACAATTTTATTGCTTTTCTACATTTCACAGTCAACAATGAACATAATTTGTACCCTCAATTGAGTGTGAAACGACCTCTAACCTGCAGTTTAAATTATTGAAATATGTTTTGTCAACTTTTTCTTCCGACAACATAATATGTTAAATTCAATATAGTACATTTTGTATTTAGAACAAACAGTTCTCATGAATATCAATGAGTTGTAGATGACGGCCTTAGAAATTATGTCTTAAACCTATTTCTGAGTGAAACGTTTTTAATGAAATGTGTTGAACATGTATAACTTGTTGCCAAAAAAAAAGGCAATGTGAGCTTAAAGTATCACATAGTGTCCGTCAGCTGTCAAAGTTCATATTTTAATCTTCGATTCCAATTCTGCTGAAGCAAATGGACCCAAACTTGGCAGATGTGATCATTAAGGAAAAAGATTCAGATTTATACAAAAGAAGTTGATCCTCGTTCTGTGAAGGTCTAATAGGGGAAATTCAGTAAACTTTGTATACCAGGCGACTAATGAACAATATATACTCATGCACACCTCTTGTTTTATTCTTTTGTGTGTTGCTTTTAATGATGAATTAGCATGGAGAGCTAAGAGATTTCAGTCATAATGATATAATTTTCTCTTTCTAAATCACTAAACTATTTGTAACTAATCGGTCTTCATTTTATTGACATATGAATACAAAGCTGTGCTTCGACTCCCCGATCCTTGATCGGGAATAGTTAGAAAGGTCCGGATTTATTTTCTCTATCTGTTATAGGTGTAAAACCACTAATCCACCAATCAGTCCCTTTACAAGAAAAATGTTCCTTTCACTTTGTAGTATTGTGAAAACTACTGAATGGAATGGAATGATTAAAACTGATAATTGAAGTTAAATATATAGGGATTATTTTGAGCCCAAATTTGATGGACTTAGTTGTATTTTTATACCTCTATGGAGGATTTGGTGCATGACCTATAAATACTGAATTTTTTTTTGGGGGGGGGGGGGGATGACCGAGCTATTTTTAGAGTAGGTGTTTTCCGTAACCTGGCATTTCACTGCAAGATTTTAAACATGCCGTGATATTTTGACAGAACGTAGAGGTATCATGTACGTTTCAGAATATATATGGTCTTGGAAAGGTAAATCTGAAGATAAAGTGACCAGGTAGGCTCAAAAAACATAAATTTAGTAGAAAACCTTAAAGAAATTAATTAGTGATTTCACAACTTAAGACAAAAAACAACAAATTTAACTTTTGTTGCTATCATGTTTAAATTGGCCTAAGAATGTCATAACAGACCCAGAGTGACATTTTGCATACACAAATATTACAAAATGCATTGTGGTGTCAGATTACATGGTCAAAATGTATGTTATGTAATATTCTGGAAAATTGCTCCCCAACACTGGATATACATGGACAGAGGGTATTGCAACTGGTCTTATTTTCATTTATGACTTGATAATTATTGGGAATATGTGATTGAATGTGTTTTTGCAGTAGAAGGGCATATAATATTGAAAATATGGTTGATATTAAGAATTTAAACAAATTCATCATGACCCAGTTCGAGGACTTCAAACATAGATTATGGTGATAGAATTATTGGATTTTTTTCAATCCTACAAATTTTTCCTCATAAATTTTGGTAGTTTCAGTTAGAATACATGTAAAATGTACCTAGAAAACAATATAAGGCTATAGAAAACAGTTTTAAATGAAAATTATGTAGTAAAAACCTGGTAATTTATGTGTTCTCAGGAAAATTATATTGATCGCTTGGCATTTTCTGTTAATTTTTTAAATTGTCAATTTGGATTTCCTGTTTTAGAGTATTATTTGGTTGTAAAAGTACATTTGCACATCTGGCTTACTTTAACAGTGAAACAAATTATGTGGAAACATATATTTATTGAGTTTTGGGGGAAATTACTGTCATGCCCCATAAGTAATTTCAAGACTTGAATATCAATAAATCATATTTTTGCAAATCTGATACAAATAGAAGGAATTTCAACCGGAGATCTAGATACAAAAACTTATTTAATGTCTTAAACAACATAATTTATGGGGTTAAAGCATAAATTAACAAAGTTTAGAATGTTGTGAACTGATTTTATGAGACAACAAAGGGGGGGCTTAAATGCAAATATTTGACCCAGTTATTTCTATCACCATACCAGTATTCTATCACCATATTCTATGTTTGAAGTCCACAAACTGGGTCATGATGAATTTGGTTCATGGGTTTTGACCATGGGTAGGGTGGTCAAAGTACAATGGGTAGAGGGTTCAAAATACCATGGTTTTTGACCCCCCCCCTACCCATGGTATTTTGACCCTTCTATCTATGGTATTTTGACCCCTCTACCCATGGTATATCAAACCCTCTATCCATGGTATTTTGACCCCCCTACCCATGGTATTTTGACCTCCCAACCCATGGTATATCGAACCCCCTACCCATTGTATTTTGACCCCTCTATCCATGGTATATTGAACCCCCTGCACATGGTATATCGAACCCCCTAAGGCTATCTATGGTATATTGAACCCTCTGCCCATGGTACTTTGACCCCCCCACCCATGGTATATGAAACCCCCAATTCTTGGTATTTTGACCCACCTATCCATGGTATTTTGACCCCCCTACTCATGGTATATCGAACCCCCTACCCATGGTATTTTGACCCCTCTTTCCATGGTTTATTGAACCTGCTACACATGGTATATCGAACCCCCTAAGGCTATCCATGGTATATTGAACCCTCTACCCATTGTACTTTGACCACCCTACCCATGGTATATCAAATCCCCTATCTATGATATTTTGAACCCCTACCCATGGTATATCGAACCCCCTACCTATGGTATTTTGACCCCCCTATCCATGGTATATTGACCCCCCTATCCATGGTATATCGAACCCCTATCCATGGGATTTTTACCCCCTATCCATGGTATTTTGACCTCCTACCCATGGTATATCAAACCCCTTATCCATGGTATTTTGACCTCCCTACCCATGGTATTTTGAGCCCCTTACCCATGGGATTTTGACCCCCTTACCCATGGTATATCAAACCCCCTCCCCATCATATTTTGACCCCCCTATCCATGGTATTTTGAACCCCTACCCATGGTATTTTGAACCCCTACTCATGGTATTTTTACCCCTACCCATGGTATATTGAATCCCATACCCATGATATTTTGGCCCCCCTATCCATGGTATTTTGAACCCCCTACCCATGGTATTTTGAACCCCCTACCCATGGCATATCAAACCTCCTACCCATGCTATTTCGACCCCCCTATCCATGGTATTTTGACCCCCCTGCCTATCTCTTGATTAGAAATGAGGGGAGTCAAAATACCATGACCCTTTTTTACTTTGTGATATTTATATTAGTTGGGAACCTTACCATCACAATATGCACATTATTAATTTTCCTGAGTTATGTGCCTCTTATCAGATCTGTCATGTGGAGATTCAGTGGAAACCTTGTGATCACAATCGTTGTTCTAAATTTAGAAATGATGGCCTTGTCATATGACTTGCTTGATTATGTACATTTTAAAGGTATTATGTGGTTGATCTTTGTAATGAGTTATGGCCCATTTTTATTGACTTTACATTATATTGGTTGGTTATTGGTAGGAAGGCAACATACATCTTAGAAAAAATATCCTATTAATACCTTCATTCGTTACCCATCACTGTTATATATTTCAAACAGTTATGATTTCTAGGTAAACTGCATCGGTGGTATGAAGGTCATCATGCTCATCTTGAGTGCAGTAGATTGTGCAGTAAAATTACAGACTATGAGATTGGTATATATACACAAAGAAAAAAGTTAAGCACCTCCATGTTATTTTGAAATGACAAATGATACGACAAGTATCACAAGATTACTGACCAGATTATTTCAAGAACGCAATGGTGACCTGTTAGGACATTACATTGGCTGTAAGAAACCACAAAAAAAATCAAGAAAAATGTTAATTTAATGAATATTTAATCACAATATCACAAGGCCAGTTTTTGCAGTAAAACATGTCCATTTTAAAGGGGCATTATCTGCCAAAATCGTAATTTTTTATTATCCAAAAAAATTATCAGATATGATTGATGCCTTAATAAAATGTGTTTCTGTAACTTATAAATGTTATGAAATGTACGCGCATCGGGAAGAAAAGGTGCAACTGCTCGTGTTTTGAGATCGATTAAGAAATGGATGCCATCTTATTAATTATCAGCATTGCTTACGGAGTTTGCCAAATCGTCATTAAATCAGTACAACATTGCACTTATTTCGTATTTTCTGTGAATCTGCTTTTAGTCGGCGTTTATTACGGACAAAGAACCATGCAAGTTTGCAGTTAATAAGTGACAGAATACAAATTATTCGTTTTTACCTGTCACTAGTAAGGTCAGATTGCTGCAAGGGAATAATAAATCGATGGCAATTTTCGTTCTCAAAAGGCGAAAAGTGGTACGATAAGCTGTTTAATGTAAAATATTTACCTTTATTTCATCATTTTAAAGCTATTTACCAATTTCCAAAACATATAATTTTTTTGGTCAAAATCGTAGCTAAGTATTGACCTTCACAGTTCAAAAAGCACGATAAGATTGTCATTTCACTTTCAAAACGTCACTTATGAATCACTTGACGACATCTATTGTTCAAAGTTCAGTACCGGGTGTAACCCCCACATGCTTGGATGACGGCCTCAACCCTGCGTCTCATCCCTCCAGTTAGACGTCTGATATCCTGTTGTGATAGCTGCTGCCATTCCCGATGCAATGCTGCTTCCAACTGACTAATGTTTTGCACAGGAGGTTCCAGAGCCTGTATACGACGGCCTAACATGTCCCAAATATGCTCTATGAGATTCAAATCCAGGCTCATGGCTGGCCAAGGAACAGAAGTCACGGCTTCGCTTTGGAGATAGGCAGTTACTGTTCTTGAATGATGAGGCCTGACGTTGTCATCCATATACACAGGCCTTGTAGCTAGTGGGTGATTGTCGAAATGGGGGGCACCAACTGGTTGCAAGACGTCTCTGATGTACTGATCACCAGTTAGGTTGCCTTGTATGGTGACTAAATCCAGCTTGCAGTCATGAGAGATACACCCTCAAACCATTACTGAGCCTCACTGTAAGGGACAGTTGACTGGATGTTCCTTGGGGTATAGGCCGTAGTTTTAAGTCTCCAAACCCTCATCCGGCCGTCGGTTACATGAATAAGAAACCGGCTCTCGTCTGACCAATGGATCTTGCGCCATGTCCTTAAATTCCAACCACGTCGTGCTAAACACCATGCCAAACGTGTTCGTCGATGTCGGTCTGCCAACAGTGGACGTTTAATGACTCTCCTTGACTTAAGTCCAGCTGATTTCAGACGGTTTCTAACTGTTCTTGTTGACAGACGTCTATTGGGCAGCCATTGTTGTTTGAGTACGGGACTGGTTGTGAATGGCATCCGTCTAACCAAATGCTGCAATGTCCTGTCATCACGATCAGATTTTACCCGTGGTCTGCCGGATCTTGGCAAGTCTTTCACATTGTTGGTTTGTGTGTGTTTTCTCTCCAGTCGTCTGACTACAGTATAGTGGTAGCCCATCTAACGTCCAATATAGCTTTGAAGGACATCCCTGTTGTATGCATGCCGATTATTTGCCATCTTTGTGCTTCTGATATTCGCCTTCGTACCATGCTTACTGAGAATGAATAAATTTTTTAAAACACCAGACTTAAATACCAGGTACCCAGATTCGAAGTGTGAACATACTGAATTTTGAGTGATGCATGAGAGGCATGGTTCACGTGCATGACTAGTCGATATTAGACATAATGGTCACACCTGTGTGAGCACATCTTTTTAATGGAACATTGTTCTTGCTATAATCAATATAAATATTAGAATCTAAACTTAGTGTAACTTATTATGTTTTAATATATCAGGGGGTGCTTAACTTTTTTCTTTGTGTATATATATATACCGGTATATGCTGCTTCTCCGCTAAGCATGCAGCATTAAGGGGTAAGAGCAAGACTGTTTGGCTCGGAATCAAGACAATGTGTCAGAGTGGAGGGATGTGTCTACCTGCAGACTGTTGTGTCAGTGAGCTAGCTCTTAAAAAATTAAACTAAGCATGTTTGTCTAGTACAAAGTGGTCATCATCAACATTTCATCGAAATGTAACTTCAATGATAAAGGTCACTCACTTGGCTCAAGCACTTACTCACAAAATTAATATTAAATAATGTATAATTTTTCCATTACATACTGCTTAAAAGGATGATTTGTTCAGTTATTTAACTCATTTCAGCTAATTTCCTCTAACAAAGATAATCCGGAAGTTGTAGGACATGGTCAGAACAGTTAAAACAAAAGTGACCTTTTGACAGGGGGTGTAGATGATGTCAGTTGTTTTCATTGATTTTCAGTTGTTTTATTTTATAACCAGAATTTTCCCTGTGGTTAATGCTACAACTGAATTAAAAAGGGGGGTTTATGAATATATCTATTAACATCAGTTAGGTTTATTTTCAATAATTTCTCTGAGCTTGTTATGATACAAACAGTGATTTAACACATGATGTGAATTACTTTTACTCTAAATAAGACCTGTCTTATTTGTCAAGAACTATTAACATATACATAAAGAGATTGAATTTCTTGTGATTGAATTAATGGAATAATGTTGAGTCCTTTCCACAGGTTGTTATGCCTATTATAGATTTAGTTTCAATCAATAGAACTGGACAGGGGATTTACAATCAGTGTTCTATTGGTTAAGGCCATTTTTAACGTGTTTGTATGGAAAAATTGCGACATAGGTATAATTTTAGTTCATTCTTTACGATTCTTAACTGTTTGTTTGGGTTTTTACAGGAAAAAAAGCGACCATCAACTTTCAACTTTTTTCTATAACAACCATCATCAGAATTTGTGCTGGTAAAAAAAATGCTGGTATGTACTAGTAACATGTTTTGTTAATACACGTATATTTTTAACGTTACTGTAAAACCGAAATTATTCAGACGAATGCAGAGACATCTTGTGATAAACAATGTACACTGTATTTACTGAACCATAAGGGACCGACCATTTAACTTGAAGGCGGGGGGTTATGGTTTTTTGTTTCGTTCAGAATTTTTTTTTCGGACAACACAAGAGTTAGAATATTTTTTTTGTCGTGCAAAACGCGAATTTTTTTTCCAGAATTTCACATTAGGTTATATGACAAAAACTCTGAATCAGATTCTTTTTTTTTTCATCCACCAAAATCAGAATATTTTTTTCAGCAACATTGGGAATCAGAATATTTTTTTAGAAAAAAACCATAACCCTCCCCCTTCAAGTTAAATGGTCGTTCCCTAAGATATGTGAACTATGAGTCTGAATGGAAAATTTTGATAGACTATTCTTCTATATAGACTTATAATAGACTAACAGTAGCTTTTAAGTTAAAAAGAATTGATGCACATGTAACATGTCCGACTGTAGCATCATAATCTGAATGTTTGCATGCAATATATTTCCTTATTCCATGCTTTTTTTAGTCTTGTGTGGTTCAATTATGCATGTGTTAAACAACATTTAAAGCCGGAAGTGAATAACTTGGAAAACTGTTGTCTGACCAATTTAGAACATAATCATGTCTCTGAGAATTTCTAAGAGTACATTGAAAGTCATTGACTTCATTAAAATTATCTTGATTAATAAGTCATTACATATGACTTGCTTATAAAGTGGGGTGAGGGGCAAAGCTTTCTAAAGGTGAGGGGGCAAGCTTTCTAAACTGACAAGCAAAAAAAAAATAAAAATCCAGTTGTTGTTTTCATGCTTACAATTCAGTTTTGTCTCCCTTGCCCTGGGTCTTACGCCCCTACCTCACATGACATTTGTCATGAGACTTTTAACATAATTTGGCTAAAACAAATTTACAGATTAATTTTTTTTAATGATTATTTTATTATTCATGAAATTTAAGAATCCAGCAATTAATAGGCTATCACAATTTTCAAATGATTAGTAGGTTTTCACAATTTTTAAATGATTAGTAGGTAATCACAATTTTCAAATGATTAATAGGTTATCACACTATTTAAATGATTAATAGGTTATCATAATTTAAAATGATTAGTAGGTTATCACAATATTTAAGTGATTAATAGGTTATCACAATTTTTAAATAATTAATAGGTTATCACAATTTTTAAGCAATTAGTAGGTTATCACAATTTTTAAATGATTAGTAAGTTATCACAATTTTTAAACAATTAGCAGGTTATCAAAATATTTAAATGGTTAGTAGGTTATCACAATTTTTAAATAATTAGTAGGTTATTACAATTTTTAAGCGATAGTAGGTTATCACAATATTTAAATGGTTAGTAGGTTATCAAAATTTTTAAGCAATTAGTAGGTTATCACAATTTTTAAATGATTAACAGGTTATCACAATTTTTAAATGATTAGTAGGTTATCACAATTTTTAAATGATTAGTAGGTTATCACAATATTTAAGCAATTAATATGTTATCACCATTTCCAAATGATTAGTAGGTTATCACAATATTTAAATGATTAGTAGGTTATCACAATTTTTAAACAATTAGCAGGTTATCACAATATTTAAGTGGTTAGTAGGTTATCACAATTTTTAAATAATTAGTAGGTTATTACAATTTTTAAGCAATTAGTAGGTTATCACAATTTTTAAATGATTAGTAGGTTATCACAATTTTTAAATGATTAGTAGGTTATCACAATTTTCAAATGATTAGTAGGTTATCACAATTTTTAAATGATTAGTAGGTTATTACAATATTTAAGCAGTTAATATGTTATCACAATTTCCAAATGATTAGTATGTTATCACAATATTTAAATGATTAATAGGTTATCACAATTTTTAAACAATTAGTAGGTTATCACAATATTTAAATGGTTTGTAGGTTATCACAATTTTTAAGCAATTAGTAGGTTATCACAATTTTTAAATGATTAACAGGTTATCACAATTTTTAAATGATTAGTAGGTTATCACAATTTTTAAATGATTAGTAGGTTATCACAATTTTCAAATGATTAGGTTATCACAATATTTAAATGATTAATAGGTTATCACAATTTTTAAACAATTAGTAGGTTATCACAATTTTTAAATGATTAGTAGGTTATCACAATTTTTAAATGATTAGTAGTTTATCACAATATTTAAGTGATTAATATGTTATCACAATTTCCAAATGATTAGTAGGTTATCACAATATTTAAGCAGTTAATATGTTATCACAATATTTAAGCAGTTAATATGTTATCACAATTTCCAAATGATTAGTATGTTATCACAATATTTAAATGATTAATAGGTTATCACAATTTTTAAACAATTAGTAGGTTATAACAATATTTAAATGGTTTGTAGGTTATCACAATTTTTAAGCGATTAGTAGATTATCACAATTTTTAAGCAATTAGTAGGTTATCACAATTTTTAAATGATTAACAGGTTATCACAATTTTTAAATGATTAATAGGTTATCACAATTTTCAAATGATTAGGTTATCACAATATTTAAATGATTAATAGGTTATCACAATTTTTAAACAATTAGTAGGTTATCACAATATTTAAATGATTAGTAGGTTATTACAATTTTTAAGCGATTAGTAGGTTATCACAATTTTTAAATGATTAGTAGGTTATCACAATTTTTAAATGATTAGTAGGTTATCACAATTTTCAAATGATTAGTAGGTTATCACAATTTTTAAATGATTAGTAGGTTATCACAATATTTAAGTGATTAATATGTTATCACAATTTCCAAATGATTAGTAGGTTATCACAATATTTAAATGATTAATAGGTTATCACAATTTTTAAATGGTTTGTAGGTTATCACAATTTTTAAGCGATTAGTCGGTTATCACAATTTTTAAATGATTAACAGGTTATCACAATTTTTAAATGATTAGTAGGTTATCACAATTTTTAAATGATTAGTAGGTTATCACAATTTCAAAGCAATTAGTAGGTTATCACAATTTTAGTGAACTCTATTTACAACTCAATTATGGTTCTTCATATTACTGAATGATACAAAGCCTTGCATGACATTTAATAAAATGTAGAAAACCATGTTTTATATGAACTAGAGCTTTAAATATATATTTCTGATTGGTCAAGAATCGGTGATTATGCTCTAATTTCATTTAGAATATGATCACCTGTCCTCTATCAATCAGCCATTTAGAATATGATCACATCTCTTTGATCAATCAGACATTTAGAATATGATCACATCTCTTTGATCGATCAGACATTTAGAATATGATCACCTCTCATCGATCAATCAGACATTTAGAATATGATACCTCTCCTCAATCAATCAGACATTTAGAATATGACCACCTCTCCTCTATCCATCAGACATTTAGAATATGATCACATCTCTTTGATCAATCAGACATTTAGAATATGATCACCTCTCATTGATCAATCAGACATTAGAATTTGATCACCTCTTGTCGTTTAATGAGACATTTATAATATGATTACCTCTCCTTGATCAATCAGACATTTAAAATATAATCACCTCTTGTCGATCAATCAGACATTTATAATATAATCACCTCTCATCGATCAATCAGACATTTGTAATATTATCATCTCTCATTAATCAATCAGACATTTAGAATATGATCACGTCTCCTCGATCAATCAGACATTTAGAATATGATCTCCTCTCCTCTATCAATCAGATATTTAGAATATGATCACATCTCTTTGATCGATCAGACATTTAGAATATGATCACCTCGCATTGATCAATCAGACATTTAGAATATGATCACCTGTTGTCCATCAATCAGACATTTAAGATATGATCACCTCTCCTCGATCAATCAGACAGTTAGAATATGATCACCTCTCCTTGATCAATCAGGCATTTAGAATATGATACCTCTCCTCAATCAATCAGACATTTAGAATATGACCACCTTTCCTCTATCAATCAGACATTTAGAATATGATCACCTCTCCTTGATCAATCAGACATTTAGAATATGATCACCTCTCCTTGATCAATCAGACATTTAGAGTATGATCACCTCTCCTCTATCAATCAGACATTTAGAATATGATCACATCTCTTTGATCAATCAGGCATTTAGAATATGATCACCTCTCATCGATCAATCAGACATATAGAATATTATCACCTCTCCTTGATCAATCAGACATTTAGAATATGATCACTTCTCCTCCAACAATCAGACATTTAGAATATTATCACCTCTCCTTGATCAATCAGACATTTAGAATATGATCACCTCTCCTCCATCAATAAGACATTTAGAATATGATCACCTCTCCTGGATCAATCAGACATTTAGAATATGATTATCTCTCTTTGATCGATCAGATATTTAGAATATGATCACCTCTCCTTGATCAATCAGACATTTAAAATAGGATCACCTGTTGTCCATCAATCAGACATTTAAGATATGATCACCTCTCCTCAATCAATTATACAGTTAGAATATAATCACCTCTCCTTAATCAATCAGTCATTTAGAATATGATCACCTCTCCTTGATCAATCAGACATTTAGAATTTGATCACCTCTTGTCGTTCAATCAGACATTTAGAATATAATCACCTCTTGTCGATCAATCAGACATTTAGAATATAATCACCTCTCATCGATTAATCAGACATTTAGAATTTGATCACCTCTTGTCGTTCAATCAGACATTTAGAATATGATCACCTCTCCTCTATCAATCAGACATTTAGAATATGATCACATCTCTTTGATCTATCAGACATTTAGAATATGATCACTTCTCATTGATCAATCAGACATTTAGAATATGATCACCTTTCCTCTATCAATCAGACATTTAGAATATGATCACATCTCTTTGATCGATCAGACAGTTAGAATATAATCACCTCTCGTCAATCAATCAGACCTTTAGAATATGATCACCTCTCCTCTATCAATCAGACAGTTAGAATAGGATCACCTCTCATCGATCAATCAAACATTTAGAATATGATCACCTCTCCTCTATCAATCAGACATTTAGAATATGATCACCTCTCCTTGATCAATCAGACATTTAGAATATCATCACCTCTCGTCGATCAATCAGACATTTAGAATATGATCACATCTCTTTGATCTATCAGACATTTAGAATATGATCACATCTCATCGATCAATCAGACATTTAGAATATGATCGCCTCTCCTCTATCAATCAGACATTTAGAATATGATCACATCTCTCTGATCGATCAGACAGTTAGAATAGGATCACCTCTCATCGATCAATCAGACATTTAGAATATGATACCTCTCCTCAATCAATCAGACATTTAGAATATGACCACCTCTCCTTGATCAATCAGACATTTAGAATATGATCACATCTCTTTGATCAATCAGACATTTAGAATATGATCACCTCTCATTGATCAATCAGACATTAGAATTTGATCACCTCTTGTCGTTTAATGAGACATTTATAATATGATTACCTCTCCTTGATCAATCAGACATTTAAAATATAATCACCTCTTGTCGATCAATCAGACATTTATAATATAATCACCTCTCATCGATCAATCAGACATTTGTAATATTATCATCTCTCATTAATCAATCAGACATTTAGAATATGATCACGTCTCCTCGATCAATCAGACATTTAGAATATGATCTCCTCTCCTCTATCAATCAGATATTTAGAATATGATCACATCTCTTTGATCGATCAGACATTTAGAATATGATCACCTCGCATTGATCAATCAGACATTTAGAATATGATCACCTGTTGTCCATCAATCAGACATTTAAGATATGATCACCTCTCCTCGATCAATCAGACAGTTAGAATATGATCACCTCTCCTTGATCAATCAGGCATTTAGAATATGATACCTCTCCTCAATCAATCAGACATTTAGAATATGACCACCTTTCCTCTATCAATCAGACATTTAGAATATGATCACCTCTCCTTGATCAATCAGACATTTAGAATATGATCACCTCTCCTTGATCAATCAGACATTTAGAGTATGATCACCTCTCCTCTATCAATCAGACATTTAGAATATGATCACATCTCTTTGATCAATCAGGCATTTAGAATATGATCACCTCTCATCGATCAATCAGACATATAGAATATTATCACCTCTCCTTGATCAATCAGACATTTAGAATATGATCACTTCTCCTCCAACAATCAGACATTTAGAATATTATCACCTCTCCTTGATCAATCAGACATTTAGAATATGATCACCTCTCCTCCATCAATAAGACATTTAGAATATGATCACCTCTCCTGGATCAATCAGACATTTAGAATATGATTATCTCTCTTTGATCGATCAGATATTTAGAATATGATCACCTCTCCTTGATCAATCAGACATTTAAAATAGGATCACCTGTTGTCCATCAATCAGACATTTAAGATATGATCACCTCTCCTCAATCAATTATACAGTTAGAATATAATCACCTCTCCTTAATCAATCAGTCATTTAGAATATGATCACCTCTCCTTGATCAATCAGACATTTAGAATTTGATCACCTCTTGTCGTTCAATCAGACATTTAGAATATAATCACCTCTTGTCGATCAATCAGACATTTAGAATATAATCACCTCTCATCGATTAATCAGACATTTAGAATTTGATCACCTCTTGTCGTTCAATCAGACATTTAGAATATGATCACCTCTCCTCTATCAATCAGACATTTAGAATATGATCACATCTCTTTGATCTATCAGACATTTAGAATATGATCACTTCTCATTGATCAATCAGACATTTAGAATATGATCACCTTTCCTCTATCAATCAGACATTTAGAATATGATCACATCTCTTTGATCGATCAGACAGTTAGAATATAATCACCTCTCGTCAATCAATCAGACCTTTAGAATATGATCACCTCTCCTCTATCAATCAGACAGTTAGAATAGGATCACCTCTCATCGATCAATCAAACATTTAGAATATGATCACCTCTCCTCTATCAATCAGACATTTAGAATATGATCACCTCTCCTTGATCAATCAGACATTTAGAATATCATCACCTCTCGTCGATCAATCAGACATTTAGAATATGATCACATCTCTTTGATCTATCAGACATTTAGAATATGATCACATCTCATCGATCAATCAGACATTTAGAATATGATCGCCTCTCCTCTATCAATCAGACATTTAGAATATGATCACATCTCTCTGATCGATCAGACAGTTAGAATAGGATCACCTCTCATCGATCAATCAAACATTTAGAATATGATCACCTCTCCTCTATCAATCAGACATTTAGAATATGATCACCTCACCTTGATCAATCAGACATTTAGAATATTATCACCTCTCGTTGATCAATCAGACATTTAGAATATGATCACCTCTCCTTGAACAATCAGACATTTAGAATGTGATCACTTCTCCTTGATCAAATCAGACATTTAGAATATGATCACCTCTCGTTGATCAATCAGACATTTAGAATATGATCACCTCTCGTCGATCAATTAGATATTTAGAATATGATCACCTCTCCTCAATCAATCAGACATTTATAAAATAATCACCTCTCCTTGATCGATCAGATATTTCTATTTAAAGGTTAAAACCAATTAATCCATACTGTCTATTAATTTTTATCAAATTTGAGTTAATTTTATTTTATAGTTTTATTAGTGAACACAAATACCAAACAAATGTATTATGATATGAACATATGAGCCAACCAATTGTCATATGTCCCAGGCCAGACCTCATTTTTATGCATTTCACTACCACTCATAATTTATATCACAGGTCTGTAAAACACGATAAGACATATTCTGATTGCTTGAATTAAAAAAAAATCTTGTAAGAAGTAGCTATGGTAGCTCAGTTAATTGAAATAAAAAAACTTATTGAGAATGTGCAGTGTAAGGTTCTGGCTAAGTGTTATTACCTAGTATATTACTTTTTTGAAATTACCTGAATCCAACATGGCCACTGCAGGATATTTCAGTTGAACACCTGTATTAATGGAGTATAAGTTACAATTATTTCTTGAGTGCCTAATAAACCAAGATGGCCATGAATGTTGAAATATGATGATTTTTTTTTAATTTTTAGATTGATTGATTGATTGATTGAGCTGTAACTTGTAAGAATTTGATAGCTAAATTAATTTTTTAATAGATTGAAATCATCACACTTATTCCTTAGTTAAACATATTTCTTAGGCACAACACATTAAAATCTCAAACTCAGAAAAATCAGTCAGTATGGTATAACACATATCTTTGCTTGGGAAAAATATTAGTGATGGTTATTAAACATTAATATGCATAGCTTAATACAAGTTTCCTATTGGCTCTTTTGGATCACATGACCTATGATTATTTTTGACAGTATGATCTGTGATGGAGTCATTATTGATCATGTGATAGATATGACCTTGCAATATTGACTCCATCCAAAAAGAAAATGGCTGCTTTCATCGCTTGAATCTCAAAAAGCACAATTTGTCATGTTCAGATCACGATCACGATCACGTTCAGTCCAAGTTCTATCAATATAGACTTTCAAATTGGCATTTGACGGTTATTCCAATAAACTTGCAGCATTAAGAGAAAAGAGTTATAATAAAACAGTTAATTACTCTTTGTGAGGTCAATAGCAGGAAATGATGACCCTTAACCTGTGACTATCGGTGACCTGACCAGACCTTGAACGTTGGCCGCTGTCAGGTCAGATCACATCAAGTAACAGGGCTTGGATCCACTTATCTTGATATTGACCTCACAAAGAGTTATTAATTATATAATAATGTAGCCAGTTTATTATAACCAGGTGACCAATACAGCTTACTGAGATCCTCTGATTAAGAAATTAGAAATTGTCCACACAAAACAATTTAGAAGCAACATCAATATTATGAAAGACTTTTTCAAATTTTATGATTGATCACTTCATTTTTTATTTACAGTAAAAAAGAAAGTGCTGAACGATACAGTTGACTATTTTTGCGACAACTAAGACAAGATTAAGCAGAGAACCAGCGAATATTTTATGACTAGATATGGCCAAGAACCAGTTACTATTTTAGGAATAGATATGGCCAAGAACCAGTTATTATTGTAGGATTTATATATACTAGTAGCAAGGAAGTTCAGATTGGAAATGATGTTCCTCAGGTTTGATTATGTGATATCATCTTAATTGTAGTTTTCATTTATTATAGGACAATTGAATTGATTTAATTGTTGTTAGAAAAGAATAATATATACTGACTTTTTAGCTGTGTTGCATCAAAGTCAGATTCCTCTGACGAAAAGCTTCCACAAGTTTACCCACAGATTGTTGTTTCAGTGAGCTATATAAAAATCTGACTAAGAATGTTGGTCTAATACAAAACAGACATTATAATCATTTCATCAAAATGTAGATTGTTCTTGCCATGATATAGCTGAAAATGTGCTCACTTGGCATTAAACAACAATCACTCTATCACCCACTCCAGTGTTTGAAGCATTTATCAGCCCAATATATCTTTGTTCAGAGATTCAACTTTATTGTTTGATTTTAAGATAGAGCTCCTCCTGTAAAACCTAGCTGGTTAAATGTTCTCGTTCAACAAACAAGTAATTATATACCTGTTATCTGGACAAATACCAAAATAGATCTTTGAATCGCTACAAAGGACTGGCCGAAAATGTATCAAAATTGTATTGAATTTTTCTGCATATTGAAGTTTTCATTAACATATCAAATAATGCGAATTCATCATTTACAGCTAATTAAACTGTCATAAACTTTGGTACAAACCAATGCAGGAACTTCCCGAAGATATAGCATCTAATAGGTGGGTATAAATAGAATTGATGATCAGTGCTAGATATACAAATACAAATCTATTGTGAACATATCTCTAATAATTGTTCCTTTAAATAATTTATTAGAAGCAAATCCATAAAATTTCTTCTTTGAGGAACAAATATTCTATACTTTTTATTCTGTCAGAGCCGTCGTGATCATATGGTAGTTGGCTTTATAACTACCTGTGCAATCAGGGTCTATCACCAGTTTGTCAGTGACTTGCGACAGGTTGGTGGTTTTCTCTGGCCACTCCAGTTTTCTCCACTAATAAATCTGGCCGCCACGATATAACTGAAATATTGTTGAAAGTGGTGTTAAACACCATAACCCCTAACACTAACCTTCCAAGAATATGCATACATCTAACAATAATTAGAAAATATTCTAAATGACAAATAATAGATTTAATCGATCAGACAATTGGTGAAATACTGGGATCAATAATCAGCTTTCTAGAATAATTAATCGCCACTAAACAACATCTCTGATGAAGCTATTTACATGTTATGATATGAATGTATGTTTGTTCCACCTGATAATTCTTCCTTTAGATAATTTATTATAAACAAATCTCCATAATATTTCTTCTTTGAGGAACCAACATTCTATACTGTTTATTCTTGTCAGCAACAAATACTATAATAATTTTTTCTAAGATCTTGGAAAAGATATAATGTAAAATTTGTTTGAGACTTAACAATTGCTTTGGCTGAAATTCTCATCTCATCATAATAACATTGGCCTAGAAAATAGACAATATTAAATAAAACAACAAACTTTAAATCATTTTACATAAACTTTACCTCTGTTATCTTTCATGCAATTTCAGACAAATTTCTATTTTGTTTCGGTTTTTTTTAATTGCTATAGAAACAAATACAAGAACATGATAATTACGGCTACCTCATTTTCACTCTGACCTTTAGCTTTAAACAAAGCTTTCTTTAATGATTACCATTTAAAAGTTTGCTGATCTCACAATAAATGACAATAATAAAATAATAGCATATTATCAAATTAAGGACTAAAATGACAGGTTTCGTGCACAAAATTTGTATATATATATATGTGATATTACTTTGATGCAGAAGTTGATATTTTTGTCCATATATGATTGACACACAGTAATTATTATGAACTTTGGTCTGATTTATATATTTATATCTGTATATCTATACATAGATAGTGCTGTTAGGTATAGACTTGGTGCCACAGAACATATAGATTAAAGACTGGGGAAGTAACTGCTGCTTTTTATGGTTGTATAGTTAAAGAAGTATATTTAAAATGAGTAAGTATTTGTCTTATTGTATTGTATCTTGTGTATTGATTGTTGTCATGTACAAACCTTTTTATTTACTAACAGGTATAGTTTTTTCAGTTTTCTACATAATTTCAGCTATTTTCCTCTGCGGAAAATTTGCAAGACACGATCAGAACGGGTCAAATATAGACATTTTGAAAGGGGTTGTTGACATTTTTTCAGCATTTTTAAATTTTTTTTTTTATTGATTTTAATATATTTTATTTTCTAACCAGAATCATCCCTAATTAAAAGAAATTGTGTATATTTATTTTTGTGCAAAAGCTGTTATTTTCTATTTTATTTGTGATTGTGTAAAATTTGTTATTGTGGAAAAGCATTATTTTCATATTTAGAGTAGTTCTATGTGTGTGCAAAATAAAATTTGTTTAAATATAGAAATAATATTGATAATTTTTCTCACAATAAATATATAGATTTCTAAAATTGAACTTGAAGAGCAAAAAACTTAATCTAAAAAAAGCTTAATTTCCATGACTTTATCAAAGCTAGTTTTCAATGTATAGTCTAATATATCACAGCTTTCATCCTTGTAAAGCTAATATATTTCCCCATTCTCATAATCCATTTTTGATTTTAATTATGTCTATAAGAAAAAAAAAAAGATGTCTGAATCATGCATTGTTAAATTTCTTAAGATTTTTCTTTCATTAGAATCAAGTTGATTATTATTTAAATCAGAGTAACAGTGTGTAAGTAATCCAAAATAACTTGTTTAATTAAATTAACTTTATTTTTATAAAAAAATAAATTAAAATTGTGCATTCATATTTTATGAATGAATAAATAAGACAATATTTTAAACAATATAATATTTTGCTTCATTCAATGTCTTGTTAAAATAATGTTTGTCAATCATTGGGTTTGTCATTTAGGGTCAAATTGTATGTGTTGTTTTGTTATATAGTCAATTTTTAAAAGCTCATTAAATTTTTAATGTGTTGTATGTATATTATATATCAACTCTAAATAAAACTTTGAATTGAAGTGAAAAAAAGGTTCAGTTATCTGTTTATTTTCTATAACAAGAATACATGTACTTAACTCATTGTTTAGTCAATGAATATTGCAACATAGACAAAGCAACGAACATTATGCTGTTAATTGTTTTATCATATATTTGTAGATGATATAGCTAAACTTTTACCCTGTGATAAAACTTTGAGTTATTTTAGAATAATAAGAGGAATCATGTTTATTTCACCCAGTTTCATAAGAATGACCCAAGCGGAATGCTTCCGCAATGTTATTACATGCCTTTTCCGTCAATGTTCTTAGTTCACTTCGTGAATTTCCGGAAAACTGTGTTTACAATCATTGCAGACTAAACTGTTTTATTGAAAATTTGCACAGATAATTATTTGCTGCCAATTTTGCCTCTTATGATATTGAAAGTGGTAAAAAAAGAGCATTTATTGGATTTGCATATTAAAACAATAAATGTATTGTTCTATAACTATGTATTTAACAGATCATAACATGTCATTTTCATATCATACCGTTCATATATATCACTCCTATCGGCTCTCGGGTTGATATCATGACCTAGGGCTGATAAAGGGTATGATATGAAGAATGCCATGTACTAATCTATATATATTGGTATTGTATGGAGAGAGATTTAATTTTATCATTGTATTATAGAACAATATACTATTATTGCCTTCATACAAAGTGAACATCAAAAGTTGTTGTTTTCACGACGGTTGACAACTTTCGATGTTCACTTCTCATGAATTTTTAGGCAATAACTGTTTTATTATACCAAAACAACTCCAAGAAGTATATGTTTAAAACTTGTCAGAACATGTGCATCTGAATTTCACATTATAATGCCCTCCTCCCAAAAATATTTGATTCCATAATTTTATCTTGTTCTCTGACAATTTTGAATGATTTGTTTTGTAGAAGACAACAAAATAATTCCTGGTTATACAATTAAAATGTTAGTGACAGGAAATATAGGTTTATTCTAATATGATATTCTTCATTGGCTATATAAACAAAGCAGTGAAAAAATCCCTAATATATTTACTTGGTGTACATGTTTATAAAATGAAAAAGTTATGAACATCATTCCTATGTGATTTCATGCAGGACATTGTTTTGTCTCTTTGCATGTCTTTTTTTTTAGATAAGAACAAATTGGACTGTGACTGTAAAATGTTGTTTCCATTGATGTTGTTTCCAATGATGTTGTTTCCAATGATGTTGTTTCCAATGATGTTGTTTCCATTGATGTTGTTTCCATTGATGTTGTTTTCCATTGATGTTGTTTCCATTGATGTTGTTTCCATTGATGTTGTTTCCAATGATGTTGTTTCCAATGATGTTGTTTCCATTGATGTTGTTTCCAATGATGTTGTTTCCAATGATGTTGTTTCCAATGATGTTGTTTCCATTGATGTTGTTTTCCATTGATGTTGTTTCCATTGATGTTGTTTCCATTGATGTTGTTTCCAATGATGTTGTTTCCAATGATGTTGTTTCCATTGATGTTGTTTCCATTGATGTTGTTTCCATTGATGTTGTTTCCAATGATGTTGTTTCCAATGATGTTGTTTCCATTGATGTTGTTTCCAATGATGTTGTTTCCAATGATGTTGTTTCCATTGATGTTGTTTCCATTGATGTTGTTTTCCATTGATGTTGTTTCCATTGATGTTGTTTCCATTGATGTTGTTTCCAATCATGTTGTTTCCAATGATGTTGTTTCCATTGATGTTGTTTCCAATGATGTTGTTTCCATTGATGTTGTTTCCAATGATGTTGTTTCCAATGATGTTGTTTCCAATGATGTTGTTTCCATTGATGTTGTTTCCAATGCTTGTTGCTGACTTTTTTCTGATTTTTGAACATCTTACTTGTTTAAGTTGCTTCAATCAGGATATTATGTTTGAGTTGAGTGACATTTCTACCTGTGCACTTTTGTTAAGTGACATTTCTACCTGTGGACCTTGGTTTCTGTGAGCTAGCACTATAAAAATCCAACATCATGTATTGGTCTTGTACAAAATAGACGTCATCATCATCTCATCAAAAGTAACATGTTCTTGCTATGATATTGCTGAAAAATTGATCACTTGACTGTCTTAACAACAATCACTGACTCACACTACTAACATTAGAAAAGCCAAAATGACCAATATTAATACATTTAGTATGGCCTTGTAATGGACAATGGCCACCATCATTATTATGATGTTATCTATCAAACACCAATTATAGAGATCAGCATATTGGTAAATAAATACAGTGTTGATGAAGGAGGCTGTGATACACACAGTTATAACATACTATGCTGGAGATAATTACTAAGGGAGATAACTATTAGATTCTAGACATATTTTACAGGAAGACTGGCCATGGTAATTACCTTGGATCAGTTTAGATATGGAGAAAATTGAGAAATTTTTTTTTTTTTTTCGTTTAAAAAATCATAAATTTTGAAAATTAGATTTATTGTATAACTTAAAAAAATCAGATTTTCAAAATATTTTTTCTTGAAGATTGCTGTATTAGAACTTATTTTTTGTTTAAAAGAGTATTTTTTTTTAAAATGGAAACCACCCATTTTAAAAATCAAACAAGATAATTATCTGATTTTGAAAAATATTTTGCAAGAAGTTACTTAAGAGTGATACCTTGCTGGACTTATAGGAAGAAATTGGGACCTTGATTTGTGGGGGAAATACCTTGAAATGTAAAAGCTTGTCTTATGACAACATGGTCAAAACTTAGAATTTCTGTTGCAATTTTAATAGACCAGCAAAAAATCTTGGGATCAGCAGCTGCATGACTTTACATATGAAATATTCAAAATTTCTGTAGCCACCTGGGATAGTGTGTGAAAATTTTGAGGGCTCTGAGTCCAAATTTTAATGACCTTGGGCTACTTAGTCCCTGTTAAGTTCTCTCCCTTTGACAATCAAAGTCATACAAATTAGTGCTAAAAATCAGATAAAATATCACATCAATTCAACAAACAATTCCTGGCTTAAGTACTGTCACACAAAATAGTTTGTTAAATGTCTAAAGAGTTTATATAACAGCATTAATGTATCTGACAAAATCTACCAATGTATGAAATCATGTTTAAAAATGTCATTTAGGAAAATAAAGTTCTGAGTGAATAAACTGATTAATTTGTACACTTTATCAACGACACAAATACTTGTTTAAATATAATCTGGTAGAATTTGTACTAAACATATAAAAAACCATCACTGTTGTATTACATTCATATCTAACATGATACATTTCTTATAGAATACAAAATGAAACTTTTACAAAAGAAATTCAGCGTAATGATACTTGCTTGAAATAATGGATTATTCTACCATGTATATGCAAAAAAAGTACTATATGCAGTATAAAGCGGTCAGTAGAATGTTTTTATTGATGTTTTCATGAGAAAACAGTTTAATTTGATTAGCTGTTTACAGTGTTGGTTAATGTAGTTTACATTGACTTGCTGTCAGCGTTGATTTGATGGGTCAGTTGTCATGAGGATGTGTTACGTTTAGAAGGCTAATTAGAATGTCCTGGGGTGAGGTTGGATTGTTTTAGGAATGTCCTGGGGTGAGGTTGGATTGTTTTAGGCATGTCCTGGGGTGAGATTGGATTGTTTTAGGAATGTCCTGGGGTGAGGTTGGATTGTTTTAGGCATGTCCTGGGGTGAGGTTGGATTGTTTTAGGAATGTCCTTGGGTGAGGTTGGATTGTTTTAGGAATGTCCTGGGGTGAGGTTGGATTGTTTTAGACATGTCCTAGGGTGAGGTTGGATTGTTTTAGGAATGTCCTGGGGTGAGGTTGGATTGTTTTAGGAATGTCCTGGGGTGAGGTTGGATTGTTTTAGGCATGTCCTGGGGTGAGGTTGGATTGTTTTAGACATGTCCTGGGGTGAGGTTGGATTGTTTTAGACATGTCCTGGGGTGAGGTTGGATTGTTTTAGACATGTCCTGGGGTGAGGTTGGATTGTTTTAGACATGTCCTGGGGTGAGGTTGGATTGTTTTAGGCATGTCCTGGGGTGAGGTTGGATTGTTTTAGACATGTCCTGGGGTGAGGTTGGATTGTTTTAGACATGTCCTGGGGTGAGGTTGGATTGTTTTAGACATGTCCTGGGGTGAGGTTGGATTGTTTTAGACAAGTCCTAGGGTGAGGTTGGATTGTTTTAGACATGTCCTGGGGTGAGGTTGGATTGTTTTAGACATGTCCTGGGGTGAGGTTGGATTGTTTTAGACATGTCCTGGGGTGAGGTTGGATTGTTTTAGGCATGTCCTAGGGTAAGGTTGGATTGTTTTAGGCATGTCCTGGGGTGAGGTTGGATTGTTTTAGACATGTCCTAGGGTAAGGTTGGATTGTTTTAGACATGTCCTGGGGTGAGGTTGGATTGTTTTAGACATGTCCTGGGGTGAGGTTGGATTGTTTTAGACATGTCCTAGGGTAAGGTTGGATTGTTTTAGGCATGTCCTGGGGTGAGGTTGGATTGTTTTAGACATGTCCTGGGGTGAGGTTGGATTGTTTTAGACATGTCCTAGGGTAAGGTTGGATTGTTTTAGCCATGTCCTGGGGTGAGGTTGGATTGTTTTAGACATGTCCTGGGGTGAGGTTGAATTGTTTTAGACATGTCCTAGGGTAAGGTTGGATTGTTTTAGGCATGTCCTGGGGTGAGGTTGGATTGTTTTAGACATGTCCTGGGGTGAGGTTGGATTGTTTTAGACATGTCCTAGGGTGAGGTTGGATTGTTTTAGACATGTCCTAGGGTAAGGTTGGATTGTTTTAGGCATGTCCTGGGGTGAGGTTGGATTGTTTTAGACATGTCCTGGGGTGAGGTTGGATTGTTTTAGACATGTCCTAGGGTAAGGTTGGATTGTTTTAGACATGTCCTGGGGTGAGGTTGGATTGTTTTAGACATGTCCTGGGGTGAGGTTGGATTGTTTTAGACATGTCCTAGGGTAAGGTTGGATTGTTTTAGGCATGTCCTGGGGTGAGGTTGGATTGTTTTAGACATGTCCTGGGGTGAGGTTGGATTGTTTTAGACATGTCCTAGGGTAAGGTTGGATTGTTTTAGCCATGTCCTGGGGTGAGGTTGGATTGTTTTAGACATGTCCTTGGGTGAGGTTGGATTGTTTTAGGCATGTCCTGGGGTGAGGTTGGATTGTTTTAGCCATGTCCTAGGGTGAGGTTGGATTGTTTTAGGAATGTCCTGGGGTGAGGTTGGATTGCTTTAGGCATATCCAGGGGTGAGGTTGGATTGTTTTAGGAATGTCCTGGGGTGAGGTTGGGTTGTTTTAGGAATGTCCTGGGGTGAGGTTGGATTGTTTTAGGCATGTCCTAGGGTGAGGTTGGATTGTTTTAGGAATGTCCTGGGGTGAGGTTGGATTGTTTTAGGAATGTCCTGGGGTGAGGTTGGATTGTTTTAGGAATGTCCTGGGGTGAGGTTGGATTGTTTTAGGAATGTCCTGGGGTAAGGTTGGATTGTTTTAGGAATGTCCTGGGGTGAGGTTGGATTGTTTTAGGAATGTCCTGGGGTGAGGTTGGATTGTTTTAGGCATGTCCTGGGGTGAGGTTGGATTGTTTTAGGCATGTCCTGGGGTGAGGTTGGATTATTTTAGGAATGTCCTGGGGTGAGGTTGGGTTGTTTTAGGCATGTCCTGGGGTGAGGTTGGATTGATTTAGGCATGTCCTGGGGTGAGGTTGGATTGTTTTAGGCATGTCCTGGGGTGAGGTTGGATTGTTTTAGACATGTCCTAGGGTGAGGTTGGATTGTTTTAGGCATGTCCTGGGGTGAGGTTGGATTGTTTTAGACATGTCCTAGGGTGAGGTTGGATTGTTTTAGACATGTCCAGGGGTGAGGTTGGATTGTTTTAGACATGTCCTAGGGTAAGGTTGGATTGTTTTAGGCATGTCCTGGGGTGAGGTTGGATTGTTTTAGACATGTCCTAGGGTAAGGTTGGATTGTTTTAGGCATGTCCTGGGGTGAGGTTGGATTGTTTTAGGCATGTCCTGGGGTGAGGTTGGATTGTTTTAGACATGTCCTGGGGTGAGGTTGGATTGTTTTAGACATGTCCTAGGGTGAGGTTGGATTGTTTTAGACATGTCCAGGGGTGAGGTTGGATTGTTTTAGACATGTCCTAGGGTGAGGTTGGATTGTTTTAGGCATGTCCTAGGGTAAGGTTGGATTGTTTTAGACATGTCCTGGGGTGAGGTTGGATTGTTTTAGGAATGTCCTAGGGTAAGGTTGGATTGTTTTAGGCATGTCCTGGGGTGAGGTTGGATTATTTTAGGAATGTCCTGGGGTAAGGTTGGATTGTTTTAGGAATGTCCTAGGGTAAGGTTGGATTGTTTTAGGCATGTCCTGGGGTGAGGTTGGATTGTTTTAGGAATGTCCTGGGGTGAGGTGGCATTGTTTTAGACATGTCCTGGGGTGAGGTTGGATTGTTTTAGGCATGTCCTGGGGTGAGGTGGCATTGTTTTAGACATGTCCTGGGGTGAGGTTGGATTGTTTTAGGCATGTCCTAGGGTAAGGTTGGATTGTTTTAGACATGTCCTGGGGTGAGGTTGGATTGTTTTAGACATGTCCTAGGGTGAGGTTGGATTGTTTTAGACATGTCCTAGGGTGAGGTTGGATTGTTTTAGACATGTCCTGGGGTGAGGTTGGATTGTTTTAGGCATGTCCTAGGGTAAGGTTGGATTGTTTTAGACATGTCCTAGGGTGAGGTTGGATTGTTTTAGACATGTCCTAGGGTGAGGTTGGATTGTTTTAGACATGTCCTAGGGTGAGGTTGGATTGTTTTAGACATGTCCTAGGGTAAGGTTGGATTGTTTTAGACATGTCCTGGGGTGAGGTTGGATTGTTTTAGACATGTCCTGGGGTGAGGTTGGATTGTTTTAGACATGTCCTAGGGTAAGGTTGGATTGTTTTAGGCATGTCCTGGGGTGAGGTTGGATTGTTTTAGACATGTCCTTGGGTGAGGTTGGATTGTTTTAGACATGTCCTGGGGTGAGGTTGGATTGTTTTAGACATGTCCTAGGGTAAGGTTGGATTGTTTTAGCCATGTCCTGGGGTGAGGTTGGATTGTTTTAGGCATGTCCTGGGGTGAGGTTGGATTGTTTTAGGAATGTCCTGGGGTGAGGTTGGATTGTTTTAGGCATGTCCTGGGGTGAGGTTGGATTGTTTTAGGAATGTCCTGGGGTGAGGTTGGATTGTTTTAGGAATGTCCTGGGGTGAGGTTGGATTGTTTTAGGCATGTCCTGGGGTGAGGTTGGATTGTTTTAGGAATGTCCTAGGGTAAGGTTGGATTGTTTTAGACATGTCCTGGGGTGAGGTTGGATTGTTTTAGGAATGTCCTAGGGTAAGGTTGGATTGTTTTAGGAATGTCCTGGGGTGAGGTTGGATTGTTTTAGGCATGTCCTGGGGTGAGGTTGGATTGTTTTAGGAATGTCCTGGGGTGAGGTTGGATTGTTTTAGGAATGTCCTGGGGTGAGGTTGGATTGTTTTAGGCATGTCCTGGGGTGAGGTTGGATTGTTTTAGGAATGTCCTAGGGTAAGGTTGGATTGTTTTAGGAATGTCCTTGGGTGAGGTTGGATTGTTTTAGACATGTCCTGGGGTGAGGTTGGATTGTTTTAGACATGTCCTGGGGTGAGGTTGGATTGTTTTAGACATGTCCTGGGGTGAGGTTGGATTGTTTTAGACATGTCCTAGGGTAAGGTTGGATTGTTTTAGGAATGTCCTGGGGTGAGGTTGGATTGTTTTAGACATGTCCTGGGGTGAGGTTGGATTGTTTTAGACATGTCCTAGGGTAAGGTTGGATTGTTTTAGGCATGTCCTGGGGTGAGGTTGGATTGTTTTAGACATGTCCTTGGGTGAGGTTGGATTGTTTTAGACATGTCCTGGGGTGAGGTTGGATTGTTTTAGACATGTCCTAGGGTAAGGTTGGATTGTTGTAGCCATGTCCTGGGGTGAGGTTGGATTGTTTTAGGCATGTCCTGGGGTAAGGTTGGAATGTTTTAAGAAAAGTCCTGGGGTGAGGTTGGATTGTTTTAGGAATGTCCTGGGGTGAGGTTGGATTGTTTTAGGCATGTCCTAGGGTAAGGTTGGATTGTTTTAGGAATGTCCTTGGGTGAGGTTGGATTGTTTTAGGAATGTCCTAGGGTAAGGTTGGATTGTTGTAGCCATGTCCTGGGGTGAGGTTGGATTGTTTTAGGCATGTCCTGGGGTAAGGTTGGAATGTTTTAAGAAAAGTCCTGGGGTGAGGTTGGATTGTTTTAGGAATGTCCTGGGGTGAGGTTGGATTGTTTTAGGCATGTCCTAGGGTAAGGTTGGATTGTTTTAGGAATGTCCTAGGGTAAGGTTGGATTGTTTTAGGAATGTCCTTGGGTGAGGTTGGATTGTTTTAGGAATGTCCTAGGGTAAGGTTGGATTGTTTTAGGAATGTCCTTGGGTGAGGTTGGATTGTTTTAGACATGTCCTGGGGTGAGGTTGGATTGTTTTAGACATGTCCTGGGGTGAGGTTGGATTGTTTTAGGAATGTCCTAGGGTAAGGTTGGATTGTTTTAGGAATGTCCTGGGGTGAGGTTGGATTGTTTTAGGCATGTCCTGGGGTGAGGTTGGATTGTTTTAGGAATGTCCTAGGGTAAGGTTGGATTGTTTTAGGAATGTCCTTGGGTGAGGTTGGATTGTTTTAGGCATGTCCTGGGGTGAGGTTGGATTGTTTTAGACATGTCCTAGGGTGAGGTTGGATTGTTTTAGACATGTCCTAGGGTGAGGTTGGATTGTTTTAGACATGTCCTAGGGTGAGGTTGGATTGTTTTAGACATGTCCTAGGGTAAGGTTGGATTGTTTTAGGCATGTCCTGGGGTGAGGTTGGATTGTTTTAGGAATGTCCTAGGGTAAGGTTGGATTGTTTTAGGCATGTCCTAGGGTGAGGTTGGATTGTTTTAGGAATGTCCTGGGGGTGAGGTTGGATTGTTTTAGGCATGTCCTGGGGTGAGGTTGGATTGTTTTAGGAATGTCCTGGGGGTGAGGTTGGATTGTTTTAGGCATGTCCTGGGGTGAGGTTGGATTGTTTTAGGAATGTCCTGGGGTGAGGTGGCATTGTTTTAGGAATGTCCTGGGGTGAGGTGGCATTGTTTTAGGCATGTCCTGGGGTGAGGTTGGATTGTTTTAGGAATGTCCTGGGGTGAGGTTGGATTGCTTTAGGCATGTCCTGGGGTGAGGTTGGATTGTTTTAGGCAGAAATGTCTCTCACATTCCATTGGGAGGTACATAAATATTGCAGGTCACATGTTTCTTGTAAATATTGCATAAAATTATAGCTTTTCCTAATGATATGTTAAGTTCTCATATAATATCCAGTTTGTCCAAATTTTATAATTATATTTAAATGGATAAAATATAGGTCAGTTGTGATTTTGAGCTATCTGACAATTATCATTCCAGAGTTATGCCCATTAATATTGGGTAAATGAATGGTTATATAATGGGCTACTTTCTGTGTATGATCTTAAGTCCAGCTGGTTATTACATTAATATAAAATTTTAAAACTAGTGGGTCAAACCAAAGACTATAACATTAGTATTTGTTGCTTCACTGCTAAGCACGCAGCATTAAGGAGAAAGAGTAAAGACTGGTTGGCTCAGAATCAGGATAATGTGTCTGAGTGAGACGACATGTCTACCCGATGACTGTTGTTTTAGTGAGCTAGCACTGTAAAAATCCAACTCAGTGTGTTGGTCTAGTACAAAGTGGACCTCATCATCATCTCATTGAAAATTCACTTGTTCTCGCCATGATATAGCTGAAAAATTGCTGAATTGGCGTTAAGCAACAATCGCTCACTCACTCTTAAAAGACAACATTTCACCTACATGACAGCTATACCAACTTGCTTTGTATATACCTGATCGTATATAATGGATGGAATGAAATGAAATTTGATTAATAAAGACCTTGGACGTTCAGACATCTTCTTCCAAACTTGTGTCTGGTAACCCCATCCATTTTCCAATATGGCCACTACATCATTTTATTTAAAAGTAGATGTTTATTGTATTTTTTAAATTTTTACATTTTTTGATGGTACACTAACATCTAATGACATCCTGTTTGAAGTCAATCAACTGTGAACCATCCAAAATCATGAGGTATTAAAACCAAGCACACACTGATAGCTTTTGTCTGATTGGGTAATATATTTCACTATCTAAAGTTATTTGATTGGATGGTTGTAAATGGACAAAGGGTTACTTGACACGACCCAACACAGGATGTCAATATTAAGTTAGAAAAATTATACAACAAAGTACAAACATGTAATTTTAATTAGACTGCCACTACAAAGTAATACTGTCAAACAAATGATGCATTAACATTTCTGATGAGTGACTACAGGTTCCCCGGAGCCTATTTTTATTTATTTTTCTATAAATTTAAAAGTCAAATTGAAAACCATGTGAGCGATTACAGGCTCCTTGGAGCCTCATGTCAGCTCACTAAACCTGACATCACTATCTCTTCTACATATAGCCATTCACCTTACTTGACCAGATTTCATTAGGAAATGATGTGCACCTAGTATATTTTATTTTCATTGAAAGTATTTTTTTAGGTTCCAACAGAAAATTTGAGTGAAGCTAACTATCAGTTTAAATTTATTATGCATATGAGTGGCTCTCAAATTCCCCCTACCCCTTCTCCCATACAACCGGAATCACATCTATAGATCGTTACTGCTTTGTTTTCGTTCTGATATCATCCTCATGAGCAAAGAGATATTTATGTATGATCAATATTATTTCACAAGTTTGTTGAGATGTGGGGTGTAAGACAGTAAGCTAATATGTTTTCAGCGTTGATTCCCGTTGATTCCCGTAACAAGTGTCGGAGAAATCAACAATTATTAACAGTACAAGTTGTAGCAAATCATTAGATTTTCAACATTTTAGTATATTGTATTATTGGCCTTGAATGACTGTTGATGATCAGTGAAATTAATCAAAGTATTGTAATGGATGGATGAAAATTTGTCTGACAAGTCTGTAAAGAGGCTTCTGAAGAGTATGGCCATGTGTCTGATAACTCTATAAAGAGGTCTATGAAGGTTGTATCCTTCTATAAAGAGGCTCTTGAAGAATGTCTTCATCTGTCAGATAGGTCTATAAAGAAGCTCCTGAAGGGTGTGTTCATCTGTCAGATAAGTCTATAAAGAGGCTCTTGAAGAGTATGGCCATGTGTCTGACAATTCTATATAGAGACTCTTGAAGAATGTGTTTATCTGTCAGACAAGTCTATAAAGAGGGTCGTGAAGGATATGTTTATCTGTCAGACAAATCTATAAAGAGGCTCCTGAAGGATGTCTTTATCTGTCAGATAAGTCTATAAAGAGGCTCTGAAGGATGTATTCATCTGTCAGATAAGTCTATAAAGAGGCTCTTGAAGGATGTATTCATCTGCCAGACAAGTCTATAAAGAGGATCTTGAAGGATGTGTTTATCTGTGAGACAAGTCTATAAAGAGGCTCTTGAAGGATGTCTTCATCTGTCAGACAAGTCTATTAAAAGGATCTTGAAGGGTGTGTTTATCTGTCAGACAAATCTATAAAGAGGCTCGTGTAGTATGTGTTTATCTGGCAGATAAGTCTATAAAGAGGCTCTTGAAGGATGTCTTCATCTGTCAGGTAAGTCTATAAAGAGGCTCGTGAAGGATGTCTTCATCTGTCAGATAAGTCTATAAAGAGGCTCTTGAAGGATGTCTTCATCTGTCAGACAAATCTATAAAGAGACTCTTGAAGGATGTGTTCATTTGTCAGACAAATCTATACAGAGGCTCTTGAAGGATGTGTTCATCTGTCTGATAAGTCTATAAAGAGACTCTTGAATGATGTCTTTATCTGTCAGACAATTCTATAAAGAGGCTCGTGTAGTATGTGTTTATCTGGCAGATAAGTCTATAAAGAGGCTCTTGAAGGATGTCTTCATCTGTCAGATAAGTCTATAAAGAGGCTCGTGAAGGATGTCTTCATCTGTCAGATAAGTCTATAAAGAGGCTGTTGAAGGGTGTGTTTATCTGTCAGATAAATCTATAAAGAGGCTCTTGAAGGATGTGTTTATCTGTCGGACAAGTCTATAAAAAGGATCTTGAAGGGTGTGTTTATCTGTCAGACAAGTCTATGAAGAGGCTCATGAAGGATGTCTTCATCTGTCAGATAAGTCTATAAAGAGGCTCTTGAAGGATGTGTTTATTTGTCAGACAAGTCTATAAAGAGGCTCGTGAAATATGTCTTCATCTGGCAAATAAGTCTATAAAGAGGATCTTGAAGAATGTCTTTATCTGTCATTTAAGTCTATAAAGAGGCTCTTGAAGGGTGTGTTCATCTGTCAGATAAGTCTATAAAGAGGCTCGTGAAGGATTTCTTCATCTGTCAGATAAGTCTATAAAGAGGCTGTTGAAGGGTGTGTTTATCTGTCAGATAAGTCTATAAAGAGGCTCGTGAAGTATGTCTTCATCTGCCAGATAAATCTATAAGAGGCTCTTGAAGGATGTCTTTATCTGTCAGTTAAGTCTATAAAGAGGCTCTTGAAGGATGTGTTCATCTGTCAGATGACTCTATAAAGAGGCTCATGAAGGATGTGGTTATCTGTCAGACAAGTCTATAAAGAAACTCGTGAAGGATGTGTTTATCTGTCAGACAAGTCTATAAAGAGGCTCTTGAAGGATGTGTTCATTTTTCTGACAAATTTATAAAGAGGATCTTGAAGGATGTGTTTATCTGTGAGACAAGTCTATAAAGAGGCTCTTGAAGGATGTCTTCATCTGTCAGACAAGTCTATGAAAAGGATCTTGAAGGGTGTGTTTATCTGTCAGACAAATCTATAAAGAGGATCTTGAAGGATGTGTTCATCTGTCAGATAAGTCTATAAAGAGGCTCTTGAAGGGTGTGTTTATCTGTCAGATAAATCTATAAAGAGACTCTTGAAGAGTATGACCATGTGTCTGACAATTCTATAAAGATGCTATTGATGAATGTGTTTATCTGTCAGGTAAGTCTATAAAGAGGCCCCTGCAGAGGGTATCCGTTTTCTGACAATTCTATGAAGAGGCTCTTGAAGGATGTCTTCATCTGTCAGACAAGTCTATAAAGAGGCCCTTGAAGGATGTCTTCATCTGTTAGATAAGTCTATAAAGAGGCTATTGAAGGATGTCTTTATCTGTCAGACAAATCTATAAAGAGGCTCTTGAAGGATGTGTTCATCTGTCAGACAAGTCTACAAAGACTTGTCCCCATTTGTCTGACAAGTCTATGAAGAGGCTCCAGAAGGTTGTATCAGTTTGTTTGAAAAGTCCTAAAGAGGTTCTTGAAGGGTGTATCTATTTTTCTGACAAGTTTAGTAAGAGGGTCCTGAAGGTTGTATTCATTTGTCTGACATATCTATAAAGATGATCCTGAAGTGTATATCTATTTTGTCTGACAAGTTTAGTAAGAGGGTCCTGAAGGTTGTTTTCATTTGTCTGACATCTGAAATAGAGCATTGATAGTTGCATCCAGTCTTCAGGTTTAGTAAGAGCAAATTAGAAACAGGAGACCTTTGAATGTAGAAGTATTAATATAGGTGTTAATTTTGAATCAGCAAAGGTTTTATTTGTGATTAGAATTGTATTAAGTACATGTACTGTACTTTCACCAATACAATAAAGGTTTCTACTAGGTTTGACTATACCTTAGAGTAGGAAGTTATTTGCTTAGTACTTCCTATTGCTCAATGGTAACAACATTGGTGGTGTAATGGTTAGCGTGCTTGCCTGGAGTGATATATCATGGGTTCGAGCCCCTATCGGGTCAAACCAAAGACTATAAAATTGGTATTTGTTGCTTCTCTGCTAACCACACAGCATTAAGAAGTAAGAGCAAAGCCTGGATGGCTCGGAATCAGAATAATGTGTCTGAGTGGAGCGACATGTCTATCCGTTACTGTTGTTTCAGTGAGCTAGCACTATAAAAATCCAACTGAGCGGATCTCATCATCATTTTATTGAAAATTAACTTATTCTCACCATGATATATCTGAAAAATTGCTGAGTTGGCGTTAAGCAACAAACACTCACTCTGCTTAATGAATTATGGGGCAAACATTGGCTCCTTCAATTACAATTTGTCATCCACAGTATATATGTAAGACTCAGATCGACGTCCAGTCTCTAATCAACGTCCAATCCTCAAATCGGCATCCAATTCTCAAATATATGGCCGTTTTTCACTTTCTCAAATCGACGTCCAATGATGTCACTGATGTATACTTCAAATGACGTCACACCTGTTAGGGAATGTTTTTGATGCAATGATGGAGAAGGGACAAGACCAGATTTGGAGTACTTCTACTTTAGTGGACCCTAACCCTAATCTTAACCCTAACCTTAATCCTAACTCTAACCTTAATCCTAATCCTAACCTTAACCTTAACCCTAACATTAACCCTAACCCTCACCTTAACCTTAACCTTAACCCTAACCCTAACCCTAACCCTAACTCTTACCCTAACTCTTACCCTAACCTTAACCCAACCCTAACTCTAACCCTTTTGTTGTCATATCCGCATGGTAACAAAATGAAAGGTTATGGGTCATGCGCTTTGTTTATTACAATATCTGACTTCCGTGGTCCACCAAAGTAGATTCTACCCCTATTGATAATATTAAAGAATGGGAAAATGCTTAAAAAACACACACACAAAAAAACAAAACTGTCGTAACAATTATTTTTGATGGCAAACTTTGATCGTGTAAACGAGCCTATTGATATGAGAGTTTGGAAAAGACGCCGATTTGAGAATATCCTAAAATTGGACTGTGATTTGAGATAATGATGTCGGTGGACACCGATTTGAGGAGTGGACGTCGATTAGAGACTGGACGTCGATCTGAGTCTATCATATATGTAGCTGAAAAATTGTTTGTGGTGAAGCAATTATTCAATAAATTATTTTGAATAAAATTCCTTTATTTGGATTTAGACAAACTCTACTTTTAGATCTTGCAAACCGTACCCTCTTCATAAAAGTACAACTTAATTTTGACATAGCTTTTGTAAATTCTGATTTATGAATGAGAATTCATTGTAAAATAAATACAGATATTTTGAAATATGTATATATTTTCAATTCATTTTTGGTGAAATTATTCTAGCACTGGTATTACGAAGTTGACTACCGATCGACATATTCAAAATTGCTAGTATGATAGATATACATGTATGTATAATGGAAATTTAATTCGATACATTTTATATTTGGAATCAAAGGAATTTTATAATAGACCTATTTATAATTATATCCATAAATTCAAGTACTTTTATTGACTATCCTCTTTTTTTGTTAGTGCATTTTTCTCGAATTTTCACAACTTACGGAAATAAATGTATAATATGCAATGTTAACATCGCTTCTGTACACTGTATTATGAAATAACCGATCAGCGTCTTTGCAGTGTTTTATGTACTTATTAGACAATTATATATATATATTTCTAAGAGCTGTAAAGATATAGACCATTGACATGATAACTGCTAATATAACTACGATTAAAGCCATGAATAAATTACTAGAATTGATGAAAAACTCAATTTGAATAAGACTATATCATTTGTCCATTTCATGTGTCACTAATGTAGATTACAATGTCTGTATCTTTCTCCACCAAGATTCAGCCATGGAAAATAGAATTTTAATTGCATCTGTGGTGTAATGGTTAGTGTGTTTGCCTCGAGTGCTGTAGCTCATGGGTTCAAGCCCGATCGGGTCAAACCAAAGACTCTAAAATTGGTATTTGTTGCTTCTCTGCTAAGCACGCAGCATTAAGGAGAGAGAGCAAAGACTGGTTGGATCAGGGTAATGTGTTCGAGTGGGGTGACATGTCTATCCGTGGACTGTTGTTTCAGTGAGCAAGCACTATATAAATCCAACTAGACGTGTTGGTCTAGTACAAAGCAGACCTCATCATCATTTCATTGAAAATTAACTTATTTTCTCCATGATATAGTTGAAAAATTGCTGAGTTGGTGTTAAAGAACGATCATTCATTCATTCATTATTCTTTCCCCCTTTTTATTTGGGGGGGGGGGGGGGGGGGAAGGGGAAGGGATGTGGGGGAATTAACATAAAGATTTATTTGTGAAAATTTTATTTTTATAATAAAAATAATAAATAATACCATAAATGATGCCACTCTTATAAAGTCAAAAGGACACCCCTCTTATCAGCCCAGATTTCAGATGTTCTGAGATAGTAAAATACAGGTACTACTAAATAATAAATAGTAAAATACAGGTACTACTAAATAATGAATAGTAAAATACAGGTACTACTAAATAATAAATAGTAAAATACAGGTACTACTAAATAATAAATAGTTCCCATCAAGAGAGACCACCATTTAATAAGGCCACTTTATCAGTGCAGAAAGATTGGTCTTATAAAGATGTTTATTGCCATACTTTCAATTATATCTCAGTTATATCATATGGCTGTCAGATTTATTGGTGAAGGAAACCAGAGTACCTAGAGTAAACCACAAACCTGATGTCACTGATAAACTTTATCACATAAAGTGGTATCAAGTACACCTCGCCATGAGCGGAATTTTAACTCATAACTTTAGTGGTGATAGGTACTGATTGCACAGGTAGTTGTAAATCCAAATACCATGCTATCAGAACCACAACAGATTGGCTTTATAAAAGGGAGACAACTATTACACATGGAGAGTAGAATATTACTTGGGAGGAGAACAAGAACTGAGTGAGCTACAGATATGTCCATCGATTGTATGGAATATTCTAAATTTGCAGCTTGTCCTAAGAATGGAACCTAAATAGATGCTTCATGGTTAGAAAATGTAACACTCCTTACAAGGAACAAATTTATTGCTTTTTCTGAGAGTGACATAGTGTTTTCATTTTGTCTGTCTGTTCGTGGCAAAAGATTGAAAATCGCAACTCCTCCTACATTTTCTGAAAGCTTATTATTAGATGGAGAATCAAATATCATTATGGTATTTTTATCAGACCATTTTTGAAAGAGTTATTGTCCTTTTTGAATTAGAATATTTCATCAAAATTGGAGGGAGGTGGAAAGATATGTGTTTTCCTTCATAAACAACCATTAATATGTACCTTGTTGAGCTTGTTCATTGGTGGCCTGCTTTCACAAGGTATTATTTGTTGTCTCCCTTTCCTTTACCACTAATGTTACCAGAATCATTGCAGGACAAAATAAAGTGAAAACAAAAAATGCCACACTGTGGGAACATTTCCAAAATCCAGTAGAACAATTTTAGAAAGAGGCAAAATCGATATGCATATCACACATTTAATTTAACATTGGACCCAAAGTGAAAATAATTGCAACATTTGAAAGCAAACTTGGAGGGAATATTTATATTGCTTGTATGATTTTCAACAAAGTTTATGTTTTTTTTTTATGTGAATTGCAAATCCAAGATGACCACAGACAATTTATAATCATGTGGGTGTTACATCTCTGATGAATCTTTAGTTCTTGATGTTATTGAACTAAAGGTAGAATCCAACCATGCTATTTATTTGACATGTAATATTAAACAAGCCTGATTCAGGTACACAACGATCAATAAACAAGCTATAGACATTTTTCTCCTGAAAACTCAAAAGTTTTGGTCTCAAAAGTGAGACCTATTTAAATTCAATGTAATTAACATTAGATGTATATAGTATCTTTTTTTTATTTTTTTTATTTTTTTTGGCAATACATTAACATCTAACGGCATCCTGTATCATGGGTAATGTTAGAGTTCATATTTTCAACTGAGCAATCATCAAATGAGCCTTCTATTTCTGTAGATATTTAAAACGTAGTACATGCCAACGGCTGTTGTCCCATTGGTCAGTACATTTAACTGTCTTGCTTATGCTTGGATGATTAAAGATCAATGAAAGGTTACCTGACATGACCCCAACAGGATGTTGAATGAAAGGTTACCTGACATGACCCCAACAGAATGTTGAATGAAAGGTTTACCTGACATGACCCCAATGGGATGTTGAATGAAAGGTCACCTGACATGATCCCAACGGGATGTTGAATGAAAGGTCACCTGACATGACCCCAATGGGATGTTGAATGAAAGGTCACCTGACATGACCCCAATGGGATGTTGAATAAAAGGTTACCTGACATGACCCCAACGGGATGTTGAATGAAAGGTTACCTGACATGACCCCAACGGGATGTTGAATGAAAGGTTACCTGACATGACCCCAACGGGATGTTGAATGAAAGGTTACCTGACATGACCCCAACAGGATGTTGAATGAAAGGTCACCTGACATGACCCCAATGGGATGTTGAATGAAAGGTCACCTGACATGACCCCAATGGGATGTTGAATGAAAAGTTACCTAGCATGACCCCAATGGGATGTTGAATGAAAGGTCACCTGACATGGCCCCAACAGGATGTTGAATGAAAGGTCACCTGACATGACCCCAATGGGATGTTGAATGAAAGGTTACCTGACATGACCCCAGCGGGATGTTGAATGAAAGGTCACCTGACATGACCCCAATGGGATGTTGTTAGATGTTAGTGTCTCGACAAGAAAAAAAGAAAGATACAACATATAAATTTAATTTCATTGATTTAAATTATGTGAACTAATTTCCTGTTTCTCAAATACCACTAAATTATCATAGCAGAATCTTGAGGGGCTGTCGTGGTCGTGATCGTATGGTAGATGAATTTACAACTACCTGTGCAATCAGTACCCATCACCACTAAAGTTGTGAGTTTGAATCCCGCTCAGGCGAGGTGTACTTGATACTTTATGTGATAAAGTTTGTCAGTGACTTGCGACAGGTCGGTGGTTTTCTCCTGGTTTCTTCTATCAATAGAATTGACCACCACGATATAACTGAAATATTGTTGAAAGTAGCATTAAGCACCATAAACCAAACCAAACCAGAATCTTGATGGTCATACAGTGTTATGACACATTTATTTATAAATGGATATGAACTTCTTTTATTGACAAATTAATCGGAGATTAACTATCTATTAAAATTCTATCGCATGCAGTATTTTTTTAATCCTTGTAAGATTTCTTCAGATTAATTCTTGACATTTGGAAAAGTCAAACAGTCATAGAAGTAAAAGTGTAAACAGCTGATTCTACATTGAGAATCGACAGAATCTTAATATGGTATCTTGCATTGTCAGATATATTTGAATTCCTTGGTGAAGTAATGGAAAAAAAGCTTAGATTAGGGAAAATAACTATTTAAGTATTTTTATAGATGACAGTGGAAATACCCAGATTGTTGGACTAAATGTGAAAAACAGTGGTCGCAACTTACGACACAAGTTAAGTTCACAAATTCCCTTTTTATGTAGATTTATATTTGTTCTTTCCTCTGTCACTGACAAGACATTTACCAGACTTAATATACCAGACTTAACTATGAGTGAAATGGTAGGTGTCTAATAAGAAACAGGAAGTGCTTTCCCTTCGAGAACACCTGACTTCATCTCATTTTTTAGGTGGGGTCTGTGTTGCTCATCTTTCTGAGTCTTTGTTCTGTGTCTTGTGCCCAATATTGCCTGACTGTCTCTGAATTGTCCAATTCTTGATTACCCCTTCGGTTTTGCTTTTCTCTGATGTTTATTCAGTATTGTGACCTAAATATATTGATAAAAAAATTTGCATGCAAATAATTAATCACTGTAAATCTTATACCAATAATTCACAATATAACTAACGATGATGCTTCATTATCAATAATTACTCACTCATGATCATGTAAATAAAATCAGTTTCATTGTTGGTGCTATAAATATTGGTGCATGTGGGTATTTTGATTAATATTTAACAAATAGTTCATGGCACTAAGGGCCATATGGCAGTGTATGGACCGGGATGTCACCCACAAAATAGTATATGGACCGAGGCTCTGAGTTTTGGAGGTTTTAATTTAAAACAGGCTGCAATGATAATCTTAAGAATCAGAAATGGGCTTACTCTGTGTTCTTGAGATCCTTTAATGAAGCAATAGTCCTCCCCCCCCCCCCCCCCGATGGCTATATTTAGTCTGTTTATCCTATTGTTTGTCTATTCATCTAATTATCTTCCCATCTTCTATTTCTTGGCATTAATATTTTACAGTTGTAAGCTTAGCAGTTTTAAGTTTTTTTCACAGTAGTTGTTTTACATAATATTAGTTAGGCAAAACATGAGAAAATCTTCTAAATTTAAACAAGGTTCTGTTGGAGAGCAATCAAATTTCGCAAGACTGTTAGATATACAAGTAATTGCAGCTTATGGAGGGCCTCTGGTTTACACTGTTGTTTTTATGTTGAAAGCAAATAAGTTAGAAACAAAAAGAATGTTTAATAAAAAGACCCAACGTTATATCTTCACAATCTAATTAATATATGTTTTCTAAATTTTGCTTTTACACAACAATGCACTTACAATATATAATATCCAAACTGTATTTGTAATCTTGCTGATTGTCTATGTGAAATATGAACCCTGATGTAACCTGATATAGGTTAGTTGATATATGGTGTTTAATGCCACTTTCAACAATATTTCAGTTATATCGTGGCGGTCAGTTTTATTGGTAGAGGAAACCGGAGTACTTGGAGAAAATCACTGACCAAATTTATCACATAATGTTGTATCAAGTACACCTCGCCAGGAACAGGGTTCGAAATCTCATCTTTAGTGGTGATAGGCACTGATTGCACAGGTAGTTGTAAATCCAGCTACTATATGATCACGACCACGATGGCCCCACCTGATATAAGATGTTAGATGTTAGTATTGTTGATTAATTACTGCATAATTTTTGAATTTTTTAAAAAGATCCAGCAAAAATCAAATATAAAGAGATTAGTAACAAACATATTACTGCTAATAATGCTTTGTTTTAATGGGTTCATGTGAAACTTCTCCCTATTGATCAGAACAGCCAATCATTAACTGCACGAGACCACACTCATTATTGTCTGTAAATTTGACATTTCTCCTCTGATCTTGCTGAGTGATATTGTCATTACATTTATCAACGAACTGATTCTGATACTGAAAATTATAGGTCATTATGACGTCAAACACATTATGACGTTACTGATTAAAATAATAACAGCAGTTGTGAAGATCTAGACATACATTATCAGTAAAAGGACTTAGTGCGAAACTAGTGATAATGTCTGTCTCTACCTTCAAAAATGCTGTTATTAACAAATTATTATCACATTATTTTTGGGGGCCTTTGTGGTCGTGATCGTATGGTAGTTGGATATAGAACTACCTGTGCAATCAGTGCCTATCACCACTAAAGTTGTGAGTTCGAACCCCATTCTTGGCTTGCAACAGGTCGTTGGTTTTCCTCAGGTACTCCAGTTTCCTCCACTAATAAAACTGACCGCCACGATATAACTGAAATATTGTTGAAAGTGGCATTAAACACCATTAAACCTAAACCTACCTTCAAAAATGCTGTTATTAACAAATTATTCTCAAATTATTTGGCAGATGTAAAAACACACATATATGAAGTCAGGAAATAACATTCAGATACAAATAAGATTTGAATTTAATCAAAGGGTTCTTTTGGCTCAAAGCTATAATTTTTTATAGATTTTTTTCTAATTGGAGTAAACAATTGGTAATTCTGTTGAAAGAAGAAACAAGTGTTGGAGATAAAGTTTCTCTTGTAGTATTCACTATCATTTTCCCAACAGAATATTATGTTTTAACGGAAATGCTATTAATGAAACAGAAGAATTGCCTCGAGACAATGTTTAATTCAATACATGTAGTTGTATATCAAGCTTAAAGTTAACATGCAAAATACAAAGAGTGAGAAATTAGATGTTGATCTTATTGGTCACTGTCTGGAATTTTACAGTACATTTACTAAGTAAAATGAATTAATGAATTAATAAAATAAAGAATAACTTCTATATTGGTTAACAATTTCAGAGAGAGAGAAAAAAATGTCTGTTGACTATGTTAAAGAAATCTGGTTTACTCATTAATTATTTATGCATGCACTTTCTGGTCCAAGCATGTTAGGGATGATACTTGCAGTGGTCCAAAATTTTGTGCATAAAAGAGTGGTTTTTATGTACAAATAATACCAATAAATGGTTGACAAATTTATACCAATGTTGTCATAGAATGTTAAACAAAGATGCCAAATGTTTAGATAACAAATTTATATCAATTTTTAAATAAGATGCAAAATTTATAAAATGCCAATTTTTATCAATGTGTTTAAATGCCAAATAATATCAATGTTTAAATAAAATGCCATATTTATTTAAGCTAGCATTTTTAAATCAAACATCAAATATGTCTACTACACTCTGTACATATGCATTTAATATAAATATAAATTAACATCAATGCTATTTACGTTCTTCTATTCACAGTCACTGTGAGGTTTTAAATATGAAAATAGCTCACACATCAAGCATGTATTTATACTTTTAACTTTTAAAGGATAAACACTACACCTTGTGTTCTTACCCTCACAAATATAGAGCTATAAATAACATTGTTAATGGTGTGTAGGGTTAGCTTACAAATACTGTCATCAATATGTCAGACATCACTAGGGAAATAACACATACAAACAATGAAGCAAAAGAGGTTATGATCAAGATATTTTGTAAGATTAATATTTATTGTATAAGACATTGAATATTAGTGGGTATTTAAATAAAAATGATATCCTGCTCTGGCAAGGTGCACTCGATATAACATTATGTGATAAAGTTTGTCAGTAACTTGCAGCAGGTCAGTGGTTTTCTCTTGGTACACCGGTTTCCTCCATCAATAAAAGTGACTGCCACGATATAACTGAAATATTGTTGAAAGTGGTGTTAAATACCATAACCCTAACCCCTTAAACCTGAACCAAAAGTATGGAATCGGCTGTTATGTACAAAAACTACAAATACTGTATAAATAAGGAACAGACTTCTTAAGGGAAAGACAATTTAATTTTTATATATTGCCAAATTTTACAGAAAAAAAGATAATGGACCTGAAATAGGTAAAAATAAATAATCTGGCCATGCAGAATTCAACTAGAATACTGGAATACTACTATGATAGTATTACTGGTAAAATTTGGAGAGAAAAATAGTGGTTTTTCATTTACCCCTTCCCCACCCCAAAAAAAAATCTGATAAGTGTTTTGTGTGAAAAAAAAATTTCAGGCTCCAAGGGAAAAATCATAGACCCCCTCCCCCCTTCCCTAACAAGTTGATGTGCCTGTACCGAAATACAGAAATACATTGCAAAATATTACAAATTTCACATACATATATTTAAATATAAACAAGAATTATTTAATATGATACATACCATATGATGTATATATGACTGTAAAGATACAATAACAACATTCAAAACACAAAACAATTAATTGAAATACAAGTATAGTCTAGCTAGGAATTAAAGCAGTATTATGAATTGTAAGTCAGGCGACAAAATTTTATAAATATTCATTGTTTTACAATCTTCCACTTGTTGCATCAAGAAGCTAACTGGAATAATTTTATTGCAGACATTTATGTACAAGTTTGACATATGAGCTATAGAGCTTTGGTCATGATTAGACCATTTAACTAGAGTATCTACTGAAGACACTTCGTTGATTTATTTCAACTGACGGTGGAAAATCGATACTGAAAGCTATATAATGATCTTGAGTCTCGTGTGGTTTAGGGTTCTTGCAACAGAAGCAGATTTTTTTGTACTTAGTCAGATTGTAGGGATAATTTTCCTTCGGTAAGGGGTAATTTTATTGAGTGTTCGTATTACCAACAAGATTGATGACATACGTTATTTGCTACATTTTCGTCGCCTTGATATTAAAAAAAAAATGAGTGGTAATGTATTTTGAAATGTTTTAAAGGATAGCTTTAATTTACTTCTTGTTTGCCCTCATTGTGAAGTATTTGAGAACAATTATTAGGACTAGATAAAAGACATATCTATTTCTACTATCAACAATATTTCATATTTAGTTTGTACAATAATTGAAGATGATGTATCAACAGACTGTATTTGTCTTTCATTTAACCACAAAGATTATTAATTGGTTGTTTTTTTTTTTATCTCATCAATCTTTATAAAACATAAAATTCATTGTGCAAGTAACAAAAAATGAAAGGTTTGTCTGCATACCTCGTATGTATTCAACAAGATCTCACTTAAATTAAAAAAAAAAAAAAAAAAAAAAAAATTAATAATAATAGGGGTTATGCCCCTTTAAATGTAGAAAAGCAGGAATAATGATTAGCACACTAGGGATATCATTCTTTAGCAAATTCTAACCAAATTTATTCACTATATATGCTTTACATAATTTTATTGAATTCTTTCTATTGTGTTAGAAACATGACTGATTTATCTCCCTTATACCTGTGAGGATAGAAATGTTATCATACAGGAGTGATGTGCTGAACTGAGGGAGGGTAGCAATTTCAGTCTCAATGCCCAAGATTAGTATTGACAATAAATTTATCCATTGGTTGTATGTTTGAAGTTGGGAATAATTTTTCAATGGATGTCATAATGGTTGACAAAAGCAATGTTATTCAAATGTATTACATTTTTGAATTGTTTTTCTTCGATAACAGCCCTGCTCTCCATATTAATAATGGAGGGAAATGTCCTGTCCTCATTTAGAAATAGAATACAGTCAAAACTGTATTGTGTGACTTTCTAAGGCAACATTGAAATAGGGTCACATTATACAGATGGTTGCTAAATACAGTTTTAATTAATATGAAATACACTGTGAAGGTAAATTATAATTAAGGTTATATAATACAAGTTATTGCTTAATAGAGGTGGTCACTCAAGGAGGTTTTACTGTAGCTTAATAGAGGTGGTCACTAAAGTAGGTTTAACTGTAGCTTAATAGAGGTGGTCACTAAAGCAGGTTTAACTGTAACTTAATAGAGGTGGTCACTAAAGCAGGTTTAACTGTAACTTAATAGAGGTCGTCACTAAAGCATGTTTAACTGTAACTTAATAGAGGTGGTCACTAAAGCAGGTTTAACTGTAACTTGATAGAGGTGGTCACTAAAGTAGGTTTAACTGTAGCTTAATAGAGGTGGTCACTAAGGCAGGTTTAACTGTAGCTTAATAGAGGTGGTCACTAAAGCAGGTTTGACTGTAACTTAATAGAGGTGGTCACTATAGCAGGTTTAACTGTAACTTGATAGAGGTGGTCACTAAAGCAGGTTTGACTGTAACTTAATAGAGGTGGTCACTATAGCAGGTTTAACTGTAACTTGATAGAGGTGGTCACTAAAGTAGGTTTAACTGTAACTTGATAGGGGTGGTCACTAAAGCATGTTTGACTGTAACTTGATAGAGGTGGTCACTAAAGTAGGCTTAACTGGAACTTAATAGAGGTGGTCACTATAACAAGTTTAACTGTAACTTGATAGAGGTGGTCACTAAAGCAGGTTTGATTGTAACTTAATAGAGGTGGTCACTATAGCAGGTTTAACTGTAACTTGATAGAGATGGTCACTAAAGCAGGTTTAACTGTAACTTAATAGAGGTGGTCACTATAACAAGTTTAACTGTAACTTAATATAGGTCGTCACTAAAGCAGGTTTAACTGTAACTTAATAGAGGTGGTCACTATAACAAGTTTAACTGTAACTTAATAGCGGTGGTCATTAAAGCATGTTTAACTGTAACTTGATAGAGGTGGTCACTATAGCAGGTTTAACTGTAACTTAATAGAGGTGGTCACTATAACAAGTTTAACTGTAACTTAATAGAGGTGGTCACTAAAGCAGGTTTAACTGTAACTTGATAGAGGTGGTCAATAAAGTAGGTTTAACTGTAACTTAATAGAGGTGGTCACTATAACAAGTTTAACTGTAACTTAATAGCAGTGGTCACTAAAGCAGGTTTAACTGTAACTTGATAGAGGTGGTCACTAAAGTAGGTTTAACTGTAACTTAATAGAGGTGGTCACTATAACAAGTTTAACTGTAACTTAATAGTGGTGGTCACTAAAGCAGGTTAAACTGTAGCTTGATAGAGGTGGTCACTAAGGCAGGTTTAACTGTAGCTTAATAGAGAAGGTCACTAAAGTAGGTTTAACTGTAGCTTAATAGAGGTGGTTGTGAATGTATATTTCTTCCACATAATATTTATTCTTACCAGAAAGAATATTATAATAATAAACATTCCACAGTCAAAATATTATGTAATTATTCTTCCTTATCCATAATATTTTGTCCTTATTAGCAGAAGAAATTTTATGGAACATTCAACACATTCAAACAGGGCCTGGATGAAATATTATGAGTAGTCATATAATACATTTTCCGTTACTCATTCTCATACATACATTACACATACATATACTATCCTTTTAAACATTTTCCATATTAGTTTATTGAAGGACGTATATGAATTTCGTTTTAATATATATTTGAATTCTACAAATGTCATGTAGGAATTTTACATATATGAAAATTTTAGCATGCATCTTTATAAATTTCTTCATTTCAATATATAAATGATTAACTAAACAAATGCATGCAAGTTAAAATGTAGCAAATGTACATTTAATTCAGTTATATTGGCAAATAATAATTTGCATCAGTAATTATGTTATATGCACAAGTTATAATATTATATCCACAATTTATAATATTATTTCCACAAAGTAATTATATCATTTTCATCTGTAATAATATTATTTCCACATGCTATAATATTATTTCCAATGGTAATATAGTTTTGGTCTAGAATATTTTTGTCATTAATGAAATATTTCTTCCGCTATAATATTTCTTCCAAGAAAATTTTATTATGTATTAATTTTTCTTTATGGAATCTATTTTATGGAATATTTTTTCCGTTGTAATGGTAATTTTATTATACACATGGAAAAAATATTACATGAAATTGATTCCATAAGGAAAAATTATTACATAATAAAATTTTCTTGGAATAAATATTATGCCGGCACAAATATTTCGTCACAAGGCTACTACTGTGATTGTGTATTACAAGATCTTTAGTCAGGCTACTACTGTGATTGTGTATTACAAGATCGTTAGTCATACTACTACTGTGATTGTGTATTACAAGACCTTTATTCATACTACTACTGTGATTGTGTATTACAAGATCTTTAGTCATACTACTACTGTATTGTGTATTACAAGATCTTTAGTCAGGCTACTACTGTGATTGTGTATTACAAGATCTTTAGTCATACTACTACTGTGATTGTGTATTACAAGATCTTTAGTCAGGCTACTACTGTGATTGTGTATTACAAGATCTTTAGTCATACTACTACTGTGATTGTGTATTACAAGATCTTTAGTCAGGCTACTACTGTGATTGTGTATTACAAGATCTTTAATCATACTACTATTGTGATTGTGTATTATAAGATCTTTATTCAGGCTACTACTGTGATTGTGTATTACACGATCTTTAGTCATACTACTACTGTGATTGTGTATTACAAGATCTTTAGTCATACTACTACTGTGATTGTGTATTACAAGACCTTTATTCAGGCTACTATTGTGATTGTGTATTACAAGACCTTTATTCAGGCGACTACTGTGATTGTGTATTACAAGATCTTTAGTGAGGCTACTACTGTGATTGTGTATTACAAGATCTTTAGTCATACTACTACTGTGATTGTGTATTACAAGATCTTTAGTAAGGCTACTATTGTGATTGTGTATTACAAGATCTTTATTCAGGCTACTACTGTGATTGTGTATTATAAGATCTTTAGTGAGGCTACTACTGTGATTGTGTATTACAAGATCTTTAGTCAGGCTACTACTGTGATTGTGTATTATAAGATCTTTATTCAGGCTACTACTGTGATTGGGTATTACAAGATCTTTAGTAAGGCTACTATTGTGATTGTGTATTACAAGATCTTTAGTCATACTACTACTGTGATTGTGTATTACAAGACCTTTATTCAGGCTATTACTGTGATTGTGTATTATAAGATCTTTAGTCAGGCTACTACTGTGATTGTGTATTACAAGATCTTTAGTCATACTACTACTGTCATTGTGTATTATAAGATCTTTATTCAGGCTACTACTGTGATTGTGTATTACAAGATCTTTAGTAAGGCTACTATTGTGATTGTGTATTACAAGACCTTTATTCAGGCTATTACTGTGATTGTGTATTATAAGATCTTTAGTCAGGCTACTACTGTGATTGTGTATTACAAGATCTTTAGTCATACTACTATTGTGATTGTGTATTATAAGATCTTTAGTCATACTACTACTGTGATTGTGTATTACAAGATCGTTAGTGAGGCTACTACTGTGATTGTGTATTACAAGATCTTTAGTCATACTACTGCTGTGATTGTGTATTATAATATCTTTATTCAGGCTACTACTGTGATTGTGTATTACAAGATCTTTAGTCATACTACTATTGTGATTGTGTATTACAAGATCTTTAGTGAGGCTACTACTGTGATTGTGTATTATAAGATCTTTAGTCATACTACTACTGTGATTGTGTATTACAAGATCTTTAGTCAGGCTACTACTGTGATTGTGTATTACAAGACCTTTATTCAGGCTACTACTGTGATTGTGTATTATAAGATCTTTAGTCATACTACTACTGTGATTGTGTATTACAAGATCTTTAGTCATATACTACTACTGTGATTGTATATTACAAGATCTTTAGTCATACTACTATTGTGATTGTGTATTACAAGATCTTTAGTGAGGCTACTACTGTGATTGTGTATTACAAGATCTTTAGTGAGGCTACTACTGTGATTGTGTATTACAAGATCTTTAGTCAGGCTACTACTGTGATTGTGTATTACAAGATCTTTAGTCAGGCTACTACTGTGATTGTGTATTACAAGATCTTTAGTCATATACTACTACTATGATTGTATATTACAAGATCTTTAGTCAGGCTACTACTGTGATTGTGTATTACAAGATCTTTAGTCAGGCTACTACTGTGATTGTGTATTACACGATCTTTAGTCATACTACTACTGTGATTGTGTATTACAAAATCTTTAGTCATACTACTATTGTGATTGTGTATTACAAGATCTTTAGTGAGGCTACTACTGTGATTGTGTATTATAAGATCTTTAGTCATACTACTACTGTGATTGTGTATTACAAGATCTTTAGTCATATACTACTACTGTGATTGTATATTACAAGATCTTTAGTCAGGCTACTACTGTGATTGTGTATTACAAGATCTTTAGTCAGGCTACTACTGTGATTGTGTATTACAAGATCTTTAGTCAGGCTACTACTGTGATTGTGTATTACAAGATCTTTAGTCATACTACTACTGTCATTGTGTATTATAAGATCTTTATTCAGGCTACTACTGTGATTGTGTATTACAAGATCTTTAGTAAGGCTACTATTGTGATTGTGTATTACAAGACCTTTATTCAGGCTATTACTGTGATTGTGTATTATAAGATCTTTAGTCAGGCTACTACTGTGATTGTGTATTACAAGATCTTTAGTCATACTACTATTGTGATTGTGTATTATAAGATCTTTAGTCATACTACTACTGTGATTGTGTATTACAAGATCGTTAGTGAGGCTACTACTGTGATTGTGTATTACAAGATCTTTAGTCATACTACTGCTGTGATTGTGTATTATAATATCTTTATTCAGGCTACTACTGTGATTGTGTATTACAAGATCTTTAGTCATACTACTATTGTGATTGTGTATTACAAGATCTTTAGTGAGGCTACTACTGTGATTGTGTATTATAAGATCTTTAGTCATACTACTACTGTGATTGTGTATTACAAGATCTTTAGTCAGGCTACTACTGTGATTGTGTATTACAAGACCTTTATTCAGGCTACTACTGTGATTGTGTATTATAAGATCTTTAGTCATACTACTACTGTGATTGTGTATTACAAGATCTTTAGTCATATACTACTACTGTGATTGTATATTACAAGATCTTTAGTCATACTACTATTGTGATTGTGTATTACAAGATCTTTAGTGAGGCTACTACTGTGATTGTGTATTACAAGATCTTTAGTGAGGCTACTACTGTGATTGTGTATTACAAGATCTTTAGTCAGGCTACTACTGTGATTGTGTATTACAAGATCTTTAGTCAGGCTACTACTGTGATTGTGTATTACAAGATCTTTAGTCATATACTACTACTATGATTGTATATTACAAGATCTTTAGTCAGGCTACTACTGTGATTGTGTATTACAAGATCTTTAGTCAGGCTACTACTGTGATTGTGTATTACACGATCTTTAGTCATACTACTACTGTGATTGTGTATTACAAAATCTTTAGTCATACTACTATTGTGATTGTGTATTACAAGATCTTTAGTGAGGCTACTACTGTGATTGTGTATTATAAGATCTTTAGTCATACTACTACTGTGATTGTGTATTACAAGATCTTTAGTCATATACTACTACTGTGATTGTATATTACAAGATCTTTAGTCAGGCTACTACTGTGATTGTGTATTACAAGATCTTTAGTCAGGCTACTACTGTGATTGTGTATTACAAGATCTTTAGTCAGGCTACTACTGTGATTGTGTATTACAAGATCTTTAGTCATACTATTACTGTGATTGTGTATTACAAGATCTTTAGTGAGGCTACTACTGTGATTGTGTATTATAAGATCTTTAGTCATACTACTATTGTGATTGTGTATTACAAGATCTTTAGTGAGGATACTACTGTGATTGTGTATTACAAGATCTTTAGTCATACTACTATTGTGATTGTGTATTACAAGATCTTTAGTGAGGCTACTACTGTGATTGTGTATTACAAGATCTTTAGTCATACTACTACTGTGATTGTGTATTACAAGATCTTTAGTCAGGCTACTACTGTGATTGTGTATTACAAGATCTTTAGTCATACTACTACTGTGATTGTGTATTACAAGATCTTTAGTCAGGCTACTACTGTGATTGTGTAGTATTATAAGATTTTTAGTCAGGCTACTACTGTGATTGTGTATTACAAGATCTTTAGTCATACTACTATTGTGATTGTGTATTACAAGACCTTTATTCAGGCTAATACTGTGATTGTGTATTACAAGATCTTTAGTCATACTACTACTGTGATTGTGTATTACAAGATCTTTAGTCAGGCTACTACTGTGATTGTGTATTACAAGATCTTTAGTCATACTACTACTGTGATTGTATATTACAAGATCTTTAGTCAGGCTACTATTGTGATTGGGTATTACAAGATCTTTAGTCATACTACTATTGTGATTGTGTATTACAAGATCTTTAGTGAGGCTACTACTGTGATTGTGTATTATAAGATCTTTAGTGAGGCTACTACTGTGATTGTGTATTACAAGACCTTTATTCAGGCTACTACTGTGATTGTGTATTATAAGATCTTTAGTCATACTACTACTGTGATTGTGTATTACAAGATCTTTAGTCATATACTACTACTGTGATTGTATATTACAAGATTTTTAGTCATACTACTATTGTGATTGTGTATTACAAGATCTTTAGTGAGGCTACTACTGTGATTGTGTATTACAAGATCTTTAGTGAGGCTACTACTGTGATTGTGTATTACAAGATCTTTAGTCAGGCTACTACTGTGATTGTGTATTACAAGATCTTTAGTCAGGCTACTACTGTGATTGTGTATTACAAGATCTTTAGTCATATACTACTACTATGATTGTATATTACAAGATCTTTAGTCAGGCTACTACTGTGATTGTGTATTACAAGATCTTTAGTCAGGCTACTACTGTGATTGTGTATTACAAGATCTTTAGTCATACTACTACTGTGATTGTGTATTACAAGATCTTTAGTCATACTACTATTGTGATTGTGTATTACAAGATCTATAGTGAGGCTACTACTGTGATTGTGTATTATAAGATCTTTAGACATACTACTACTGTGATTGTGTATTACAAGATCTTTAGTCATATTCTACTACTGTGATTGTATATTACAAGATCTTTAGTCAGGCTACTACTGTGATTGTGTATTACAAGATCTTTAGTCAGGCTACTACTGTGATTGTGTATTACAAGATCTTTTGTCAGGCTACTACTGTGATTGTGTATTACAAGATCTTTAGTCATACTACTACTGTGATTGTGTATTACAAGATCTTTAGTCAGGCTACTACTGTGATTGTGTATTATAAGATCTTTAGTCATACTACTATTGTGATTGTGTATTACAAGATCTTTAGTGAGGATACTACTGTGATTGTGTATTACAAGATCTTTAATCATACTACTATTGTGATTGTGTATTACAAGATCTTTAGTGAGGCTACTACTGTGATTGTGTATTACAAGATCTTTAGTCATACTACTACTGTGATTGTGTATTACAAGATCTTTAGTCATACTACTACTGTGATTGTGTATTACAAGATCTTTAGTCAGGCTACTACTGTGATTGTGTATTACAAGATCTTTAGTCATACTACTACTGTGATTGTGTATTACAAGATCTTTAGTCAGGCTACTACTGTGATTGTGTATTACAAGATCTTTAGTCAGGCTACTACTGTGATTGTGTATTACAAGATCTTTAGTCATACTACTATTGTGATTGTGTATTACAAGATCTTTAGTGAGGCTACTACTGTGATTGTGTATTATAAGATCTTTAGTCATACTACTACTGTGATTGTGTATTACAAGACCTTTATTCAGGCTACTACTGTGATTGTGTATTACAAGATCTTTAGTCATACTACTACTGTGATTGTGTATTACAAGATCTTTAGTCAGGCTACTACTGTGATTGTGTATTACAAGATCTTTAGTCATACTACTATTGTGATTGTGTATTACAAGATCTTTAGTGAGGCTACTATTGTGATTGTGTATTATAAGATCTTTAGTCATACTACTATTGTGATTGTGTATTACAAGATCTTTAGTGAGGCTACTACTGTGATTGTGTTTTACAAGATCTTTAGTCATACTACTATTGTGATTGTGTATTACAAGATCTTTAGTGAGGCTACTACTGTGATTGTGTATTACAAGATCTTTAGTCATATACTACTACTGTGATTGTATATTACAAGATCTTTAGTCAGGCTACTACTGTGATTGTGTATTACAAGATCTTTAGTCAGGCTACTATTGTGATTGTGTATTACAACATCTTTAGTCATACTACTATTGCGATTGTGTATTGCAAGATCTTTAGTCAGGCTACTATTGTGATTGGGTATTACAAGATCTTTAGTCATACTACTACTGTGATTGTGTATTACAAGATCTTTAGTCAGGCTACTATTGTGATTGGGTATTGCAAGATTTTTAGTGAGGCTACTATTGTGATTACAAGATCTTTAGTCAGGCTACTACTGTGATTGTATATTATAAGATCTTTATTCAGGCTACTATTGTGATTGTGTATTACAAGATCTTTATTCAGGCTACTACTGTGATTGTGTATTATAAGATTTTTAGTCAGGCTACTACTGTGATTGTGTATTACAAGATCTTTAGTCATACTACTATTGTGATTGTGTATTACAAGACCTTTATTCAGGCTACTACTGTGATTGTGTATTACAAGATCTTTAGTCAGGCTACTATTGTGATTGTGTATTACAAGATCTTTAGTCAGGCTACTATTGTGATTGTGTATTGCAAGATCTTTAGTCAGGCTACTATTGTGATTGGGTATTACAAGATCTTTAGTCATACTACTACTGTGATTGTGTATTACAAGATCTTTAGTCATACTACTTCTGTGATTGTGTATTACAAGATCTTTAGTCAGGCTACTACTGTGATTGTATATTATAAGATCTTTATTCAGGCTACTATTGTGATTGTGTATTACAAGATCTTTATTCAGGCTACTACTGTGATTGTGTATTATAAGATTTTTAGTCAGGCTACTACTGTGATTGTGTATTACAAGATCTTTAGTCATACTACTATTGTGATTGTGTATTACAAGACCTTTATTCAGGCTACTACTGTGATTGTGTATTACAAGATCTTTAGTCAGGCTACTATTGTGATTGTGTATTACAAGATCTTTAGTCATACTACTATTGTGATTGTGTATTGCAAGATCTTTAGTCAGGCTACTATTGTGATTGGGTATTACAAGATCTTTAGTCATACTACTACTGTGATTATGTATTACAAGATCTTTAGTCATACTACTACTGTGATTGTGTATTACAGGATCTTTAGTCAGGCTACTACTGTGATTGTATATTACAAGATCTTTAGTCAGGCTACTACTGTGATTGTGTATTACAAGATCTTTAGTCAGGCTACTACTGTGATTGTATATTACAAGATCTTTAGTCAGGCTACTATTGTGATTGGGTATTACAAGATCTTTAGTCATACTACTATTGTGATTGTGTATTACAAGATCTTTAGTCATACTACTATTGTGATTGTGTATTACAAGATCTTTAGTCATACTACTATTGTGATTGTGTATTACAATATCTTTAGTCATACTACTACTGTGATTGTGTATTACAAGATCTTTAGTCAGGCTACTACTGTGATTGTGTATTATAAGATCTTTAGTCATACTACTACTGTGATTGTGTATTACAAGATCTTTAGTCAGGCTACTACTGTGATTGTATATTACAAGATCTTTAGTCAGGCTACTATTGTGATTGGGTATTACAAGATCTTTAGTCATACTACTATTGTGATTGTGTATTACAAGATCTTTAGTCATACTACTATTGTGATTGTGTATTACAAGATCTTTAGTCATACTACTATTGTGATTGTGTATTACAAGATCTTTAGTCATACTACTACTGTGATTGTGTATTACAAGATCTTTAGTCAGGCTACTACTGTGATTGTGTATTATAAGATCTTTAGTCATACTAATACTGTGATTGTGTATTACAAGATCTTTAGTCAGGCTACTATTGTGATTGGGTATTGCAAGATCTTTAGTCAGGCTACTATTGTGATTGGGTATTACAAGATCTTTAGTCAGGCTACTACTGTGATTGTATATTATAAGATCTTTATTCAGGCTACTATTGTGATTGTGTATTGCAAGATCTTTAGTCAGGCTACTACTGTGATTGTGTACTACAAGATCTTTAGTCATACTACTATTGTGATTGTGTATTACAAGATCTTTATTCAGGCTACTACTGTGATTGTGTATTACAAGATCTTTAGTCATACTACTACTGTGATTGTGTATTACAAAATCTTTAGTCAGGCTACTACTGTGATTGTGTATTACAAGATCTTTAGTCATACTACTACTGTGATTGTATATTACATGATCTTTAGTCAGGCTACTATTGTGATTGGGTATTACAAGATCTTTAGTCATACTACTATTATGATTGTGTATTACAAGATCTTTAGTCATACTACTATTGTGATTGTGTATTACAAGATCTTTAGTCATACTACTATTGTGATTGTGTATTACAAGATCTTTAGTCATACTACTACTGTGATTGTGTATTACAAGATCTTTAGTCAGGCTACTACTGTGATTGTATATTACAAGATCTTTAGTCAGGCTACTATTGTGATTGGGTATTACAAGATCTTTAGTCATACTACTATTGTGATTGTGTATTACAAGATCTTTAGTCATACTACTATTGTGATTGTGTATTACAAGATCTTTAGTCATACTACTACTGTGATTGTGTATTACAAGACCTTTATTCAGGCTACTACTGTGATTGTGTATTACAAGATCTTTAGTCATACTACTACTGTGATTGTGTATTACAAGATCTTTAGTCATACTACTACTGTGATTGTGTATTACAAGACCTTTATTCAGGCTACTACTGTGATTGTGTATTACAAGATCTTTAGTCATACTACTACTGTGATTGTGTATTACAAGATCTTTAGTCAGGCTACTACTGTGATTGTGTATTACAAGATCTTTAGTCATACTACTATTGTGATTGTGTATTACAAGATCTTTAGTGAGGCTACTATTGTGATTGTGTATTATAAGATCTTTAGTCATACTACTATTGTGATTGTGTATTACAAGATCTTTAGTGAGGCTACTACTGTGATTGTGTTTTACAAGATCTTTAGTCATACTACTATTGTGATTGTGTATTACAAGATCTTTAGTGAGGCTACTACTGTGATTGTGTATTACAAGATCTTTAGTCATATACTACTACTGTGATTGTATATTACAAGATCTTTAGTCAGGCTACTACTGTGATTGTGTATTACAAGATCTTTAGTCAGGCTACTATTGTGATTGTGTATTACAACATCTTTAGTCATACTACTATTGCGATTGTGTATTGCAAGATCTTTAGTCAGGCTACTATTGTGATTGGGTATTACAAGATCTTTAGTCATACTACTACTGTGATTGTGTATTACAAGATCTTTAGTCAGGCTACTATTGTGATTGGGTATTGCAAGATTTTTAGTGAGGCTACTATTGTGATTACAAGATCTTTAGTCAGGCTACTACTGTGATTGTATATTATAAGATCTTTATTCAGGCTACTATTGTGATTGTGTATTACAAGATCTTTATTCAGGCTACTACTGTGATTGTGTATTATAAGATTTTTAGTCAGGCTACTACTGTGATTGTGTATTACAAGATCTTTAGTCATACTACTATTGTGATTGTGTATTACAAGACCTTTATTCAGGCTACTACTGTGATTGTGTATTACAAGATCTTTAGTCAGGCTACTATTGTGATTGTGTATTACAAGATCTTTAGTCATACTACTATTGTGATTGTGTATTGCAAGATCTTTAGTCAGGCTACTATTGTGATTGGGTATTACAAGATCTTTAGTCATACTACTACTGTGATTGTGTATTACAAGATCTTTAGTCATACTACTTCTGTGATTGTGTATTACAAGATCTTTAGTCAGGCTACTACTGTGATTGTATATTATAAGATCTTTATTCAGGCTACTATTGTGATTGTGTATTACAAGATCTTTATTCAGGCTACTACTGTGATTGTGTATTATAAGATTTTTAGTCAGGCTACTACTGTGATTGTGTATTACAAGATCTTTAGTCATACTACTATTGTGATTGTGTATTACAAGACCTTTATTCAGGCTACTACTGTGATTGTGTATTACAAGATCTTTAGTCAGGCTACTATTGTGATTGTGTATTACAAGATCTTTAGTCATACTACTATTGTGATTGTGTATTGCAAGATCTTTAGTCAGGCTACTATTGTGATTGGGTATTACAAGATCTTTAGTCATACTACTACTGTGATTATGTATTACAAGATCTTTAGTCATACTACTACTGTGATTGTGTATTACAGGATCTTTAGTCAGGCTACTACTGTGATTGTGTATTACAAGATCTTTAGTCATACTACTACTGTGATTGTATATTACAAGATCTTTAGTCAGGCTACTACTGTGATTGTGTATTACAAGATCTTTAGTCAGGCTACTACTGTGATTGTATATTACAAGATCTTTAGTCAGGCTACTATTGTGATTGGGTATTACAAGATCTTTAGTCATACTACTATTGTGATTGTGTATTACAAGATCTTTAGTCATACTACTATTGTGATTGTGTATTACAAGATCTTTAGTCATACTACTATTGTGATTGTGTATTACAATATCTTTAGTCATACTACTACTGTGATTGTGTATTACAATATCTTTAGTCAGGCTACTACTGTGATTGTGTATTATAAGATCTTTAGTCATACTACTACTGTGATTGTGTATTACAAGATCTTTAGTCAGGCTACTACTGTGATTGTATATTACAAGATCTTTAGTCAGGCTACTATTGTGATTGGGTATTACAAGATCTTTAGTCATACTACTATTGTGATTGTGTATTACAAGATCTTTAGTCATACTACTATTGTGATTGTGTATTACAAGATCTTTAGTCATACTACTATTGTGATTGTGTATTACAAGATCTTTAGTCATACTACTACTGTGATTGTGTATTACAAGATCTTTAGTCAGGCTACTACTGTGATTGTGTATTATATGATCTTTAGTCATACTACTACTGTGATTGTGTATTACAAGATCTTTAGTCAGGCTACTATTGTGATTGGGTATTGCAAGATCTTTAGTCAGGCTACTATTGTGATTGGGTATTACAAGATCTTTAGTCAGGCTACTACTGTGATTGTATATTATAAGATCTTTATTCAGGCTACTATTGTGATTGTGTATTGCAAGATCTTTAGTCAGGCTACTACTGTGATTGTGTACTACAAGATCTTTAGTCATACTACTATTGTGATTGTGTATTACAAGATCTTTATTCAGGCTACTACTGTGATTGTGTATTACAAGATCTTTAGTCATACTACTACTGTGATTGTGTATTACAAGATCTTTAGTCAGGCTACTACTGTGATTGTGTATTACAAGATCTTTAGTCATACTACTACTGTGATTGTATATTACATGATCTTTAGTCAGGCTACTATTGTGATTGGGTATTACAAGATCTTTAGTCATACTACTATTGTGATTGTGTATTACAAGATCTTTAGTCATACTACTATTGTGATTGTGTATTACAAGATCTTTATTCATACTACTATTGTGATTGTGTATTACAAGATCTTTAGTCATACTACTACTGTGATTGTGTATTTCAAGATCTTTAGTCAGGCTACTACTGTGATTGTATATTACAAGATCTTTAGTCAGGCTACTATTGTGATTGGGTATTACAAGATCTTTAGTCATACTACTATTGTGATTGTGTATTACAAGATCTTTAGTCATACTACTATTGTGATTGTGTATTACAAGATCATTAGTCTGGCTACTACTGTGATTGTGTATTACAAGATCTTTAGTAAGGCTACTACTGTGATTGTGTATTACAAGATCTTTAGTCATACTACTATTGTGATTGTGTATTAAAAGATCTTTAGTGAGGCTACTACTGTGATTGTGTATTATAAGATCTTTAGTCATACTACTACTGTGATTGTGTATTACAAGACCTTTATTCAGGCTACTACTGTGATTGTGTATTACAAGATCTTTAGTCAGGCTACTACTGTGATTGTGTATTACAAGATCTTTAGTGAGGCTACTACTGTGATTGTGTATTACAAGATCTTTAGTCATATACTACTACTGTGATTGTATATTACAAGATCTTTAGTCAGGCTACTACTGTGATTGTGTATTACAAGATCTTTAGTGAGGCTACTATTGTGATTGTGTATTACAAGATCTTTAGTCATACTACTATTGTGATTGTGTATTACAAGATCTTTTGTCAGGCTACTATTGTGATTGGGTATTGCAAGATCTTTAGTCAGGCTACTATTGTGATTGGGTATTACAAGATCTTTAGTCAGGCTACTACTGTGATTGTATATTATAAGATCTTTATTCAGGCTACTATTGTGATTGTGTATTACAAGATCTTTATTCAGGCTACTACTGTGATTGTGTATTATAAGATTTTTAGTCAGGCTACTACTGTGATTGTGTATTACAAGATCTTTAGTCATACTACTATTGTGATTGTGTATTACAAGACCTTTATTCAGGCTACTACTGTGATTGTGTATTACAAGATCTTTAGTCAGGCTACTATTGTGATTGTGTATTACAAGATCTTTAGTCATACTACTATTGTGATTGTGTATTGCAAGATCTTTAGTCAGGCTACTATTGTGATTGGGTATTACAAGATCTTTAGTCATACTACTACTGTGATTATGTATTACAAGATCTTTAGTCATACTACTACTGTGATTGTGTATTACAGGATCTTTAGTCAGGCTACTACTGTGATTGTATATTACAAGATCTTTAGTCAGGCTACTACTGTGATTGTGTATTACAAGATCTTTAGTCAGGCTACTACTGTGATTGTATATTACAAGATCTTTAGTCAGGCTACTATTGTGATTGGGTATTACAAGATCTTTAGTCATACTACTATTGTGATTGTGTATTACAAGATCTTTAGTCATACTACTATTGTGATTGTGTATTACAAGATCTTTAGTCATACTACTATTGTGATTGTGTATTACAATATCTTTAGTCATACTACTACTGTGATTGTGTATTACAAGATCTTTAGTCAGGCTACTACTGTGATTGTGTATTATAAGATCTTTAGTCATACTACTACTGTGATTGTGTATTACAAGATCTTTAGTCAGGCTACTACTGTGATTGTATATTACAAGATCTTTAGTCAGGCTACTATTGTGATTGGGTATTACAAGATCTTTAGTCATACTACTATTGTGATTGTGTATTACAAGATCTTTAGTCATACTACTATTGTGATTGTGTATTACAAGATCTTTAGTCATACTACTATTGTGATTGTGTATTACAAGATCTTTAGTCATACTACTACTGTGATTGTGTATTACAAGATCTTTAGTCAGGCTACTACTGTGATTGTGTATTATAAGATCTTTAGTCATACTACTACTGTGATTGTGTATTACAAGATCTTTAGTCAGGCTACTATTGTGATTGGGTATTGCAAGATCTTTAGTCAGGCTACTATTGTGATTGGGTATTACAAGATCTTTAGTCAGGCTACTACTGTGATTGTATATTATAAGATCTTTATTCAGGCTACTATTGTGATTGTGTATTGCAAGATCTTTAGTCAGGCTACTACTGTGATTGTGTACTACAAGATCTTTAGTCATACTACTATTGTGATTGTGTATTACAAGATCTTTATTCAGGCTACTACTGTGATTGTGTATTACAAGATCTTTAGTCATACTACTACTGTGATTGTGTATTACAAGATCTTTAGTCAGGCTACTACTGTGATTGTGTATTACAAGATCTTTAGTCATACTACTACTGTGATTGTATATTACATGATCTTTAGTCAGGCTACTATTGTGATTGGGTATTACAAGATCTTTAGTCATACTACTATTGTGATTGTGTATTACAAGATCTTTAGTCATACTACTATTGTGATTGTGTATTACAAGATCTTTAGTCATACTACTATTGTGATTGTGTATTACAAGATCTTTAGTCATACTACTACTGTGATTGTGTATTACAAGATCTTTAGTCAGGCTACTACTGTGATTGTATATTACAAGATCTTTAGTCAGGCTACTATTGTGATTGGGTATTACAAGATCTTTAGTCATACTACTATTGTGATTGTGTATTACAAGATCTTTAGTCATACTACTATTGTGATTGTGTATTACAAGATCTTTAGTCATACTACTACTGTGATTGTGTATTACAAGACCTTTATTCAGGCTACTACTGTGATTGTGTATTACAAGATCTTTAGTCATACTACTACTGTGATTGTGTATTACAAGATCTTTAGTCATACTACTACTGTGATTGTGTATTACAAGACCTTTATTCAGGCTACTACTGTGATTGTGTATTACAAGATCTTTAGTCATACTACTACTGTGATTGTGTATTACAAGATCTTTAGTCAGGCTACTACTGTGATTGTGTATTACAAGATCTTTAGTCATACTACTATTGTGATTGTGTATTACAAGATCTTTAGTGAGGCTACTATTGTGATTGTGTATTATAAGATCTTTAGTCATACTACTATTGTGATTGTGTATTACAAGATCTTTAGTGAGGCTACTACTGTGATTGTGTTTTACAAGATCTTTAGTCATACTACTATTGTGATTGTGTATTACAAGATCTTTAGTGAGGCTACTACTGTGATTGTGTATTACAAGATCTTTAGTCATATACTACTACTGTGATTGTATATTACAAGATCTTTAGTCAGGCTACTACTGTGATTGTGTATTACAAGATCTTTAGTCAGGCTACTATTGTGATTGTGTATTACAACATCTTTAGTCATACTACTATTGCGATTGTGTATTGCAAGATCTTTAGTCAGGCTACTATTGTGATTGGGTATTACAAGATCTTTAGTCATACTACTACTGTGATTGTGTATTACAAGATCTTTAGTCAGGCTACTATTGTGATTGGGTATTGCAAGATTTTTAGTGAGGCTACTATTGTGATTACAAGATCTTTAGTCAGGCTACTACTGTGATTGTATATTATAAGATCTTTATTCAGGCTACTATTGTGATTGTGTATTACAAGATCTTTATTCAGGCTACTACTGTGATTGTGTATTATAAGATTTTTAGTCAGGCTACTACTGTGATTGTGTATTACAAGATCTTTAGTCATACTACTATTGTGATTGTGTATTACAAGACCTTTATTCAGGCTACTACTGTGATTGTGTATTACAAGATCTTTAGTCAGGCTACTATTGTGATTGTGTATTACAAGATCTTTAGTCATACTACTATTGTGATTGTGTATTGCAAGATCTTTAGTCAGGCTACTATTGTGATTGGGTATTACAAGATCTTTAGTCATACTACTACTGTGATTGTGTATTACAAGATCTTTAGTCATACTACTTCTGTGATTGTGTATTACAAGATCTTTAGTCAGGCTACTACTGTGATTGTATATTATAAGATCTTTATTCAGGCTACTATTGTGATTGTGTATTACAAGATCTTTATTCAGGCTACTACTGTGATTGTGTATTATAAGATTTTTAGTCAGGCTACTACTGTGATTGTGTATTACAAGATCTTTAGTCAGGCTACTACTGTGATTGTGTATTACAAGATCTTTAGTCATACTATTACTGTGATTGTGTATTACAAGATCTTTAGTGAGGCTACTACTGTGATTGTGTATTATAAGATCTTTAGTCATACTACTATTGTGATTGTGTATTACAAGATCTTTAGTGAGGATACTACTGTGATTGTGTATTACAAGATCTTTAGTCATACTACTATTGTGATTGTGTATTACAAGATCTTTAGTGAGGCTACTACTGTGATTGTGTATTACAAGATATTTAGTCATACTACTACTGTGATTGTGTATTACAAGATCTTTAGTCAGGCTACTACTGTGATTGTGTATTACAAGATCTTTAGTCATACTACTACTGTGATTGTGTATTACAAGATCTTTAGTCAGGCTACTACTGTGATTGTGTAGTATTATAAGATTTTTAGTCAGGCTACTACTGTGATTGTGTATTACAAGATCTTTAGTCATACTACTATTGTGATTGTGTATTACAAGACCTTTATTCAGGCTAATACTGTGATTGTGTATTACAAGATCTTTAGTCATACTACTACTGTGATTGTGTATTACAAGATCTTTAGTCAGGCTACTACTGTGATTGTGTATTACAAGATCTTTAGTCATACTACTACTGTGATTGTATATTACAAGATCTTTAGTCAGGCTACTATTGTGATTGGGTATTACAAGATCTTTAGTCATACTACTATTGTGATTGTGTATTACAAGATCTTTAGTGAGGCTACTACTGTGATTGTGTATTATAAGATCTTTAGTGAGGCTACTACTGTGATTGTGTATTACAAGACCTTTATTCAGGCTACTACTGTGATTGTGTATTATAAGATCTTTAGTCATACTACTACTGTGATTGTGTATTACAAGATCTTTAGTCATATACTACTACTGTGATTGTATATTACAAGATTTTTAGTCATACTACTATTGTGATTGTGTATTACAAGATCTTTAGTGAGGCTACTACTGTGATTGTGTATTACAAGATCTTTAGTGAGGCTACTACTGTGATTGTGTATTACAAGATCTTTAGTCAGGCTACTACTGTGATTGTGTATTACAAGATCTTTAGTCAGGCTACTACTGTGATTGTGTATTACAAGATCTTTAGTCATATACTACTACTATGATTGTATATTACAAGATCTTTAGTCAGGCTACTACTGTGATTGTGTATTACAAGATCTTTAGTCAGGCTACTACTGTGATTGTGTATTACAAGATCTTTAGTCATACTACTACTGTGATTGTGTATTACAAGATCTTTAGTCATACTACTATTGTGATTGTGTATTACAAGATCTATAGTGAGGCTACTACTGTGATTGTGTATTATAAGATCTTTAGACATACTACTACTGTGATTGTGTATTACAAGATCTTTAGTCATATTCTACTACTGTGATTGTATATTACAAGATCTTTAGTCAGGCTACTACTGTGATTGTGTATTACAAGATCTTTAGTCAGGCTACTACTGTGATTGTGTATTACAAGATCTTTTGTCAGGCTACTACTGTGATTGTGTATTACAAGATCTTTAGTCATACTACTACTGTGATTGTGTATTACAAGATCTTTAGTCAGGCTACTACTGTGATTGTGTATTATAAGATCTTTAGTCATACTACTATTGTGATTGTGTATTACAAGATCTTTAGTGAGGATACTACTGTGATTGTGTATTACAAGATCTTTAATCATACTACTATTGTGATTGTGTATTACAAGATCTTTAGTGAGGCTACTACTGTGATTGTGTATTACAAGATCTTTAGTCATACTACTACTGTGATTGTGTATTACAAGATCTTTAGTCATACTACTACTGTGATTGTGTATTACAAGATCTTTAGTCAGGCTACTACTGTGATTGTGTATTACAAGATCTTTAGTCATACTACTACTGTGATTGTGTATTACAAGATCTTTAGTCAGGCTACTACTGTGATTGTGTATTACAAGATCTTTAGTCAGGCTACTACTGTGATTGTGTATTACAAGATCTTTAGTCATACTACTATTGTGATTGTGTATTACAAGATCTTTAGTGAGGCTACTACTGTGATTGTGTATTATAAGATCTTTAGTCATACTACTACTGTGATTGTGTATTACAAGACCTTTATTCAGGCTACTACTGTGATTGTGTATTACAAGATCTTTAGTCATACTACTACTGTGATTGTGTATTACAAGATCTTTAGTCAGGCTACTACTGTGATTGTGTATTACAAGATCTTTAGTCATACTACTATTGTGATTGTGTATTACAAGATCTTTAGTGAGGCTACTATTGTGATTGTGTATTATAAGATCTTTAGTCATACTACTATTGTGATTGTGTATTACAAGATCTTTAGTGAGGCTACTACTGTGATTGTGTTTTACAAGATCTTTAGTCATACTACTATTGTGATTGTGTATTACAAGATCTTTAGTGAGGCTACTACTGTGATTGTGTATTACAAGATCTTTAGTCATATACTACTACTGTGATTGTATATTACAAGATCTTTAGTCAGGCTACTACTGTGATTGTGTATTACAAGATCTTTAGTCAGGCTACTATTGTGATTGTGTATTACAACATCTTTAGTCATACTACTATTGCGATTGTGTATTGCAAGATCTTTAGTCAGGCTACTATTGTGATTGGGTATTACAAGATCTTTAGTCATACTACTACTGTGATTGTGTATTACAAGATCTTTAGTCAGGCTACTATTGTGATTGGGTATTGCAAGATTTTTAGTGAGGCTACTATTGTGATTACAAGATCTTTAGTCAGGCTACTACTGTGATTGTATATTATAAGATCTTTATTCAGGCTACTATTGTGATTGTGTATTACAAGATCTTTATTCAGGCTACTACTGTGATTGTGTATTATAAGATTTTTAGTCAGGCTACTACTGTGATTGTGTATTACAAGATCTTTAGTCATACTACTATTGTGATTGTGTATTACAAGACCTTTATTCAGGCTACTACTGTGATTGTGTATTACAAGATCTTTAGTCAGGCTACTATTGTGATTGTGTATTACAAGATCTTTAGTCATACTACTATTGTGATTGTGTATTGCAAGATCTTTAGTCAGGCTACTATTGTGATTGGGTATTACAAGATCTTTAGTCATACTACTACTGTGATTGTGTATTACAAGATCTTTAGTCATACTACTTCTGTGATTGTGTATTACAAGATCTTTAGTCAGGCTACTACTGTGATTGTATATTATAAGATCTTTATTCAGGCTACTATTGTGATTGTGTATTACAAGATCTTTAGTCATACTACTATTGTGATTGTGTATTGCAAGATCTTTAGTCAGGCTACTATTGTGATTGGGTATTACAAGATCTTTAGTCATACTACTACTGTGATTATGTATTACAAGATCTTTAGTCATACTACTACTGTGATTGTGTATTACAGGATCTTTAGTCAGGCTACTACTGTGATTGTATATTACAAGATCTTTAGTCAGGCTACTACTGTGATTGTGTATTACAAGATCTTTAGTCAGGCTACTACTGTGATTGTATATTACAAGATCTTTAGTCAGGCTACTATTGTGATTGGGTATTACAAGATCTTTAGTCATACTACTATTGTGATTGTGTATTACAAGATCTTTAGTCATACTACTATTGTGATTGTGTATTACAAGATCTTTAGTCATACTACTATTGTGATTGTGTATTACAATATCTTTAGTCATACTACTACTGTGATTGTGTATTACAAGATCTTTAGTCAGGCTACTACTGTGATTGTGTATTATAAGATCTTTAGTCATACTACTACTGTGATTGTGTATTACAAGATCTTTAGTCAGGCTACTACTGTGATTGTATATTACAAGATCTTTAGTCAGGCTACTATTGTGATTGGGTATTACAAGATCTTTAGTCATACTACTATTGTGATTGTGTATTACAAGATCTTTAGTCATACTACTATTGTGATTGTGTATTACAAGATCTTTAGTCATACTACTATTGTGATTGTGTATTACAAGATCTTTAGTCATACTACTACTGTGATTGTGTATTACAAGATCTTTAGTCAGGCTACTACTGTGATTGTGTATTATAAGATCTTTAGTCATACTACTACTGTGATTGTGTATTACAAGATCTTTAGTCAGGCTACTATTGTGATTGGGTATTGCAAGATCTTTAGTCAGGCTACTATTGTGATTGGGTATTACAAGATCTTTAGTCAGGCTACTACTGTGATTGTATATTATAAGATCTTTATTCAGGCTACTATTGTGATTGTGTATTGCAAGATCTTTAGTCAGGCTACTACTGTGATTGTGTACTACAAGATCTTTAGTCATACTACTATTGTGATTGTGTATTACAAGATCTTTATTCAGGCTACTACTGTGATTGTGTATTACAAGATCTTTAGTCATACTACTACTGTGATTGTGTATTACAAGATCTTTAGTCAGGCTACTACTGTGATTGTGTATTACAAGATCTTTAGTCATACTACTACTGTGATTGTATATTACATGATCTTTAGTCAGGCTACTATTGTGATTGGGTATTACAAGATCTTTAGTCATACTACTATTGTGATTGTGTATTACAAGATCTTTAGTCATACTACTATTGTGATTGTGTATTACAAGATCTTTAGTCATACTACTATTGTGATTGTGTATTACAAGATCTTTAGTCATACTACTACTGTGATTGTGTATTACAAGATCTTTAGTCAGGCTACTACTGTGATTGTATATTACAAGATCTTTAGTCAGGCTACTATTGTGATTGGGTATTACAAGATCTTTAGTCATACTACTATTGTGATTGTGTATTACAAGATCTTTAGTCATACTACTATTGTGATTGTGTATTACAAGATCTTTAGTCATACTACTACTGTGATTGTGTATTACAAGACCTTTATTCAGGCTACTACTGTGATTGTGTATTACAAGATCTTTAGTCATACTACTACTGTGATTGTGTATTACAAGATCTTTAGTCATACTACTACTGTGATTGTGTATTACAAGACCTTTATTCAGGCTACTACTGTGATTGTGTATTACAAGATCTTTAGTCATACTACTACTGTGATTGTGTATTACAAGATCTTTAGTCAGGCTACTACTGTGATTGTGTATTACAAGATCTTTAGTCATACTACTATTGTGATTGTGTATTACAAGATCTTTAGTGAGGCTACTATTGTGATTGTGTATTATAAGATCTTTAGTCATACTACTATTGTGATTGTGTATTACAAGATCTTTAGTGAGGCTACTACTGTGATTGTGTTTTACAAGATCTTTAGTCATACTACTATTGTGATTGTGTATTACAAGATCTTTAGTGAGGCTACTACTGTGATTGTGTATTACAAGATCTTTAGTCATATACTACTACTGTGATTGTATATTACAAGATCTTTAGTCAGGCTACTACTGTGATTGTGTATTACAAGATCTTTAGTCAGGCTACTATTGTGATTGTGTATTACAACATCTTTAGTCATACTACTATTGCGATTGTGTATTGCAAGATCTTTAGTCAGGCTACTATTGTGATTGGGTATTACAAGATCTTTAGTCATACTACTACTGTGATTGTGTATTACAAGATCTTTAGTCAGGCTACTATTGTGATTGGGTATTGCAAGATTTTTAGTGAGGCTACTATTGTGATTACAAGATCTTTAGTCAGGCTACTACTGTGATTGTATATTATAAGATCTTTATTCAGGCTACTATTGTGATTGTGTATTACAAGATCTTTATTCAGGCTACTACTGTGATTGTGTATTATAAGATTTTTAGTCAGGCTACTACTGTGATTGTGTATTACAAGATCTTTAGTCATACTACTATTGTGATTGTGTATTACAAGACCTTTATTCAGGCTACTACTGTGATTGTGTATTACAAGATCTTTAGTCAGGCTACTATTGTGATTGTGTATTACAAGATCTTTAGTCATACTACTATTGTGATTGTGTATTGCAAGATCTTTAGTCAGGCTACTATTGTGATTGGGTATTACAAGATCTTTAGTCATACTACTACTGTGATTGTGTATTACAAGATCTTTAGTCATACTACTTCTGTGATTGTGTATTACAAGATCTTTAGTCAGGCTACTACTGTGATTGTATATTATAAGATCTTTATTCAGGCTACTATTGTGATTGTGTATTACAAGATCTTTATTCAGGCTACTACTGTGATTGTGTATTATAAGATTTTTAGTCAGGCTACTACTGTGATTGTGTATTACAAGATCTTTAGTCATACTACTATTGTGATTGTGTATTACAAGACCTTTATTCAGGCTACTACTGTGATTGTGTATTACAAGATCTTTAGTCAGGCTACTATTGTGATTGTGTATTACAAGATCTTTAGTCATACTACTATTGTGATTGTGTATTGCAAGATCTTTAGTCAGGCTACTATTGTGATTGGGTATTACAAGATCTTTAGTCATACTACTACTGTGATTATGTATTACAAGATCTTTAGTCATACTACTACTGTGATTGTGTATTACAGGATCTTTAGTCAGGCTACTACTGTGATTGTGTATTACAAGATCTTTAGTCATACTACTACTGTGATTGTATATTACAAGATCTTTAGTCAGGCTACTACTGTGATTGTGTATTACAAGATCTTTAGTCAGGCTACTACTGTGATTGTATATTACAAGATCTTTAGTCATACTACTATTGTGATTGGGTATTACAAGATCTTTAGTCATACTACTATTGTGATTGTGTATTACAAGATCTTTAGTCATACTACTATTGTGATTGTGTATTACAAGATCTTTAGTCATACTACTATTGTGATTGTGTATTACAATATCTTTAGTCATACTACTACTGTGATTGTGTATTACAAGATCTTTAGTCAGGCTACTACTGTGATTGTGTATTATAAGATCTTTAGTCATACTACTACTGTGATTGTGTATTACAAGATCTTTAGTCAGGCTACTACTGTGATTGTATATTACAAGATCTTTAGTCAGGCTACTATTGTGATTGGGTATTACAAGATCTTTAGTCATACTACTATTGTGATTGTGTATTACAAGATCTTTAGTCATACTACTATTGTGATTGTGTATTACAAGATCTTTAGTCATACTACTATTGTGATTGTGTATTACAAGATCTTTAGTCATACTACTACTGTGATTGTGTATTACAAGATCTTTAGTCAGGCTACTACTGTGATTGTGTATTATATGATCTTTAGTCATACTACTACTGTGATTGTGTATTACAAGATCTTTAGTCAGGCTACTATTGTGATTGGGTATTGCAAGATCTTTAGTCAGGCTACTATTGTGATTGGGTATTACAAGATCTTTAGTCAGGCTACTACTGTGATTGTATATTATAAGATCTTTATTCAGGCTACTATTGTGATTGTGTATTGCAAGATCTTTAGTCAGGCTACTACTGTGATTGTGTACTACAAGATCTTTAGTCATACTACTATTGTGATTGTGTATTACAAGATCTTTATTCAGGCTACTACTGTGATTGTGTATTACAAGATCTTTAGTCATACTACTACTGTGATTGTGTATTACAAGATCTTTAGTCAGGCTACTACTGTGATTGTTTGCATTACAAGATCTTTAGTCATACTACTACTGTGATTGTATATTACATGATCTTTAGTCAGGCTACTATTGTGATTGGGTATTACAAGATCTTTAGTCATACTACTATTGTGATTGTGTATTACAAGATCTTTAGTCATACTACTATTGTGATTGTGTATTACAAGATCTTTATTCATACTACTATTGTGATTGTGTATTACAAGATCTTTAGTCATACTACTACTGTGATTGTGTATTACAAGATCTTTAGTCAGGCTACTACTGTGATTGTATATTACAAGATCTTTAGTCAGGCTACTATTGTGATTGGGTATTACAAGATCTTTAGTCATACTACTATTGTGATTGTGTATTACAAGATCTTTAGTCATACTACTATTGTGATTGTGTATTACAAGATCATTAGTCTGGCTACTACTGTGATTGTGTATTACAAGATCTTTAGTAAGGCTACTACTGTGATTGTGTATTACAAGATCTTTAGTCATACTACTATTGTGATTGTGTATTAAAAGATCTTTAGTGAGGCTACTACTGTGATTGTGTATTATAAGATCTTTAGTCATACTACTACTGTGATTGTGTATTACAAGACCTTTATTCAGGCTACTACTGTGATTGTGTATTACAAGATCTTTAGTCAGGCTACTACTGTGATTGTGTATTACAAGATCTTTAGTGAGGCTACTACTGTGATTGTGTATTACAAGATCTTTAGTCATATACTACTACTGTGATTGTATATTACAAGATCTTTAGTCAGGCTACTACTGTGATTGTGTATTACAAGATCTTTAGTGAGGCTACTATTGTGATTGTGTATTACAAGATCTTTAGTCATACTACTATTGTGATTGTGTATTGCAAGATCTTTTGTCAGGCTACTATTGTGATTGGGTATTGCAAGATCTTTAGTCAGGCTACTATTGTGATTGGGTATTACAAGATCTTTAGTCAGGCTACTACTGTGATTGTATATTATAAGATCTTTATTCAGGCTACTATTGTGATTGTGTATTACAAGATCTTTATTCAGGCTACTACTGTGATTGTGTATTATAAGATTTTTAGTCAGGCTACTACTGTGATTGTGTATTACAAGATCTTTAGTCATACTACTATTGTGATTGTGTATTACAAGACCTTTATTCAGGCTACTACTGTGATTGTGTATTACAAGATCTTTAGTCAGGCTACTATTGTGATTGTGTATTACAAGATCTTTAGTCATACTACTATTGTGATTGTGTATTGCAAGATCTTTAGTCAGGCTACTATTGTGATTGGGTATTACAAGATCTTTAGTCATACTACTACTGTGATTATGTATTACAAGATCTTTAGTCATACTACTACTGTGATTGTGTATTACAGGATCTTTAGTCAGGCTACTACTGTGATTGTATATTACAAGATCTTTAGTCAGGCTACTACTGTGATTGTGTATTACAAGATCTTTAGTCAGGCTACTACTGTGATTGTATATTACAAGATCTTTAGTCAGGCTACTATTGTGATTGGGTATTACAAGATCTTTAGTCATACTACTATTGTGATTGTGTATTACAAGATCTTTAGTCATACTACTATTGTGATTGTGTATTACAAGATCTTTAGTCATACTACTATTGTGATTGTGTATTACAATATCTTTAGTCATACTACTACTGTGATTGTGTATTACAAGATCTTTAGTCAGGCTACTACTGTGATTGTGTATTATAAGATCTTTAGTCATACTACTACTGTGATTGTGTATTACAAGATCTTTAGTCAGGCTACTACTGTGATTGTATATTACAAGATCTTTAGTCAGGCTACTATTGTGATTGGGTATTACAAGATCTTTAGTCATACTACTATTGTGATTGTGTATTACAAGATCTTTAGTCATACTACTATTGTGATTGTGTATTACAAGATCTTTAGTCATACTACTATTGTGATTGTGTATTACAAGATCTTTAGTCATACTACTACTGTGATTGTGTATTACAAGATCTTTAGTCAGGCTACTACTGTGATTGTGTATTATAAGATCTTTAGTCATACTACTACTGTGATTGTGTATTACAAGATCTTTAGTCAGGCTACTATTGTGATTGGGTATTGCAAGATCTTTAGTCAGGCTACTATTGTGATTGGGTATTACAAGATCTTTAGTCAGGCTACTACTGTGATTGTATATTATAAGATCTTTATTCAGGCTACTATTGTGATTGTGTATTGCAAGATCTTTAGTCAGGCTACTACTGTGATTGTGTACTACAAGATCTTTAGTCATACTACTATTGTGATTGTGTATTACAAGATCTTTATTCAGGCTACTACTGTGATTGTGTATTACAAGATCTTTAGTCATACTACTACTGTGATTGTGTATTACAAGATCTTTAGTCAGGCTACTACTGTGATTGTGTATTACAAGATCTTTAGTCATACTACTACTGTGATTGTATATTACATGATCTTTAGTCAGGCTACTATTGTGATTGGGTATTACAAGATCTTTAGTCATACTACTATTGTGATTGTGTATTACAAGATCTTTAGTCATACTACTATTGTGATTGTGTATTACAAGATCTTTAGTCATACTACTATTGTGATTGTGTATTACAAGATCTTTAGTCATACTACTACTGTGATTGTGTATTACAAGATCTTTAGTCAGGCTACTACTGTGATTGTATATTACAAGATCTTTAGTCAGGCTACTATTGTGATTGGGTATTACAAGATCTTTAGTCATACTACTATTGTGATTGTGTATTACAAGATCTTTAGTCATACTACTATTGTGATTGTGTATTACAAGATCTTTAGTCATACTACTACTGTGATTGTGTATTACAAGACCTTTATTCAGGCTACTACTGTGATTGTGTATTACAAGATCTTTAGTCATACTACTACTGTGATTGTGTATTACAAGATCTTTAGTCATACTACTACTGTGATTGTGTATTACAAGACCTTTATTCAGGCTACTACTGTGATTGTGTATTACAAGATCTTTAGTCATACTACTACTGTGATTGTGTATTACAAGATCTTTAGTCAGGCTACTACTGTGATTGTGTATTACAAGATCTTTAGTCATACTACTATTGTGATTGTGTATTACAAGATCTTTAGTGAGGCTACTATTGTGATTGTGTATTATAAGATCTTTAGTCATACTACTATTGTGATTGTGTATTACAAGATCTTTAGTGAGGCTACTACTGTGATTGTGTTTTACAAGATCTTTAGTCATACTACTATTGTGATTGTGTATTACAAGATCTTTAGTGAGGCTACTACTGTGATTGTGTATTACAAGATCTTTAGTCATATACTACTACTGTGATTGTATATTACAAGATCTTTAGTCAGGCTACTACTGTGATTGTGTATTACAAGATCTTTAGTCAGGCTACTATTGTGATTGTGTATTACAACATCTTTAGTCATACTACTATTGCGATTGTGTATTGCAAGATCTTTAGTCAGGCTACTATTGTGATTGGGTATTACAAGATCTTTAGTCATACTACTACTGTGATTGTGTATTACAAGATCTTTAGTCAGGCTACTATTGTGATTGGGTATTGCAAGATTTTTAGTGAGGCTACTATTGTGATTACAAGATCTTTAGTCAGGCTACTACTGTGATTGTATATTATAAGATCTTTATTCAGGCTACTATTGTGATTGTGTATTACAAGATCTTTATTCAGGCTACTACTGTGATTGTGTATTATAAGATTTTTAGTCAGGCTACTACTGTGATTGTGTATTACAAGATCTTTAGTCATACTACTATTGTGATTGTGTATTACAAGACCTTTATTCAGGCTACTACTGTGATTGTGTATTACAAGATCTTTAGTCAGGCTACTATTGTGATTGTGTATTACAAGATCTTTAGTCATACTACTATTGTGATTGTGTATTGCAAGATCTTTAGTCAGGCTACTATTGTGATTGGGTATTACAAGATCTTTAGTCATACTACTACTGTGATTGTGTATTACAAGATCTTTAGTCATACTACTTCTGTGATTGTGTATTACAAGATCTTTAGTCAGGCTACTACTGTGATTGTATATTATAAGATCTTTATTCAGGCTACTATTGTGATTGTGTATCACAAGATCTTTATTCAGGCTACTACTGTGATTGTGTATTATAAGATTTTTAGTCAGGCTACTACTGTGATTGTGTATTACAAGATCTTTAGTCATACTACTATTGTGATTGTGTATTACAAGACCTTTATTCAGGCTACTACTGTGATTGTGTATTACAAGATCTTTAGTCAGGCTACTATTGTGATTGTGTATTACAAGATCTTTAGTCATACTACTATTGTGATTGTGTATTGCAAGATCTTTAGTCAGGCTACTATTGTGATTGGGTATTACAAGATCTTTAGTCATACTACTACTGTGATTATGTATTACAAGATCTTTAGTCATACTACTACTGTGATTGTGTATTACAGGATCTTTAGTCAGGCTACTACTGTGATTGTGTATTACAAGATCTTTAGTCATACTACTACTGTGATTGTATATTACAAGATCTTTAGTCAGGCTACTACTGTGATTGTGTATTACAAGATCTTTAGTCAGGCTACTACTGTGATTGTATATTACAAGATCTTTAGTCAGGCTACTATTGTGATTGGGTATTACAAGATCTTTAGTCATACTACTATTGTGATTGTGTATTACAAGATCTTTAGTCATACTACTATTGTGATTGTGTATTACAAGATCTTTAGTCATACTACTATTGTGATTGTGTATTACAATATCTTTAGTCATACTACTACTGTGATTGTGTATTACAAGATCTTTAGTCAGGCTACTACTGTGATTGTGTATTATAAGATCTTTAGTCATACTACTATTGTGATTGTGTATTACAAGATCTTTAGTCAGGCTACTACTGTGATTGTATATTACAAGATCTTTAGTCAGGCTACTATTGTGATTGGGTATTACAAGATCTTTAGTCATACTACTATTGTGATTGTGTATTACAAGATCTTTAGTCATACTACTATTGTGATTGTGTATTACAAGATCTTTAGTCATACTACTATTGTGATTGTGTATTACAAGATCTTTAGTCATACTACTACTGTGATTGTGTATTACAAGATCTTTAGTCAGGCTACTACTGTGATTGTGTATTATATGATCTTTAGTCATACTACTACTGTGATTGTGTATTACAAGATCTTTAGTCAGGCTACTATTGTGATTGGGTATTGCAAGATCTTTAGTCAGGCTACTATTGTGATTGGGTATTACAAGATCTTTAGTCAGGCTACTACTGTGATTGTATATTATAAGATCTTTATTCAGGCTACTATTGTGATTGTGTATTGCAAGATCTTTAGTCAGGCTACTACTGTGATTGTGTACTACAAGATCTTTAGTCATACTACTATTGTGATTGTGTATTACAAGATCTTTATTCAGGCTACTACTGTGATTGTGTATTACAAGATCTTTAGTCATACTACTACTGTGATTGTGTATTACAAGATCTTTAGTCAGGCTACTACTGTGATTGTGTATTACAAGATCTTTAGTCATACTACTACTGTGATTGTATATTACATGATCTTTAGTCAGGCTACTATTGTGATTGGGTATTACAAGATCTTTAGTCATACTACTATTGTGATTGTGTATTACAAGATCTTTAGTCATACTACTATTGTGATTGTGTATTACAAGATCTTTATTCATACTACTATTGTGATTGTGTATTACAAGATCTTTAGTCATACTACTACTGTGATTGTGTATTACAAGATCTTTAGTCAGGCTACTACTGTGATTGTATATTACAAGATCTTTAGTCAGGCTACTATTGTGATTGGGTATTACAAGATCTTTAGTCATACTACTATTGTGATTGTGTATTACAAGATCTTTAGTCATACTACTATTGTGATTGTGTATTACAAGATCATTAGTCTGGCTACTACTGTGATTGTGTATTACAAGATCTTTAGTAAGGCTACTACTGTGATTGTGTATTACAAGATCTTTAGTCATACTACTATTGTGATTGTGTATTAAAAGATCTTTAGTGAGGCTACTACTGTGATTGTGTATTATAAGATCTTTAGTCATACTACTACTGTGATTGTGTATTACAAGACCTTTATTCAGGCTACTACTGTGATTGTGTATTACAAGATCTTTAGTCAGGCTACTACTGTGATTGTGTATTACAAGATCTTTAGTGAGGCTACTACTGTGATTGTGTATTACAAGATCTTTAGTCATATACTACTACTGTGATTGTATATTACAAGATCTTTAGTCAGGCTACTACTGTGATTGTGTATTACAAGATCTTTAGTGAGGCTACTATTGTGATTGTGTATTACAAGATCTTTAGTCATACTACTATTGTGATTGTGTATTGCAAGATCTTTTGTCAGGCTACTATTGTGATTGGGTATTGCAAGATCTTTAGTCAGGCTACTATTGTGATTGGGTATTACAAGATCTTTAGTCAGGCTACTACTGTGATTGTATATTATAAGATCTTTATTCAGGCTACTATTGTGATTGTGTATTACAAGATCTTTATTCAGGCTACTACTGTGATTGTGTATTATAAGATTTTTAGTCAGGCTACTACTGTGATTGTGTATTACAAGATCTTTAGTCATACTACTATTGTGATTGTGTATTACATGACCTTTATTCAGGCTACTACTGTGATTGTGTATTACAAGATCTTTAGTCATACTACTACTGTGATTGTGTATTACAAGATCTTTAGTCAGGCTACTACTGTGATTGTGTATTACAAGATCTTTAGTCATACTACTACTGTGATTGTATATTACAAGATCTTTTGTCAGGCTACTACTGTGATTGTGTATTACAAGATCTTTAGTCAGGCTACTACTGTGATTGTATATTACAAGATCTTTAGTCAGGCTACTATTGTGATTGGGTATTACAAGATCTTTAGCCATACTACTATTGTGATTGTGTATTACAAGATCTTTAGTCATACTACTATTGTGATTGTGTATTACAAGATCTTTAGTCATACTACTATTGTGATTGTGTATTACAAGATCTTTAGTCATACTACTACTGTGATTGTGTATTACAAGATCTTTAGTGAGGCTACTACTGTGATTGTGTATTATAAGATCTTTAGTCATACTACTACTGTGATTGTGTATTATAAGATCTTTAGTCATACTACTACTGTGATTGTGTATTACAAGATCTTTAGTCAGGCTACTATTGTGATTGGGTATTGCAAGATCTTTAGTCAGGCTACTATTGTGATTGGGTATTACAAGATCTTTAGTCAGGCTACTACTGTGATTGTATATTATAAGATCTTTATTCAGGCTACTATTGTGATTGTGTATTGCAAGATCTTTAGTCAGGCTACTACTGTGATTGTGTATTACAAGATCTTTAGTCATACTACTATTGTGATTGTGTATTACAAGATCTTTAGTCATACTACTACTGTGATTGTATATTACAAGATCTTTAGTCAGGCTACTACTGTGATTGTGTATTACAAGATCTTTAGTCAGGCTACTACTGTGATTGTATATTACAAGATCTTTAGTCAGGCTACTATTGTGATTGGGTATTACAAGATATTTAGTCATACTACTATTGTGATTGTGTATTACAAGATCTTTAGTCATACTACTATTGTGATTGTGTATTACAAGATCTTTAGTCATACTACTATTGTGATTGTGTATTACAAGATCTTTAGTCATACTACTACTGTGATTGTGTATTACAAGATCTTTAGTGAGGCTACTACTGTGATTGTGTATTATAAGATCTTTAGTCATACTACTACTGTGATTGTGTATTACAAGATCTTTAGTCAGGCTACTACTGTGATTGTGTATTACAAGATCTTTAGTAAGACTACTACTGTGATTGTGTATTATAAGATCTTTAGTCATACTACTACTGTGATTGTGTATTACAAGATCTTTAGTGAGGCTACTACTGTGATTGTGTATTATAAGATCTTTAATCATACTACTATTGTGATTGTGTATTACAAGATCTTTAGTGAGGCTACTACTGTGATTGTGTATTACAAGATCTTTAGTCAGGCTACTACTGTGATTGTGTATTACAAGATCTTTAGTCATATACTACTACTGTGATTGTATATTACAAGATCTTTAGTCCTTCTACTACTGTGATTGTGTATTACAAGATCTTTAGTCAGGCTACTACTGTGATTGTGTATTACAAGATCATTAGTCTGGCTACTACTGTGATTGTGTATTACAAGATCTTTAGTAAGGCTACTACTGTGATTGTGTATTACAAGATCTTTAGTCATACTACTATTGTGATTGTGTATTACAAGATCTTTAGTGAGGCTACTACTGTGATTGTGTATTATAAGATCTTTAGTCATACTACTACTGTGATTGTGTATTACAAGACCTTTATTCAGGCTACTACTGTGATTGTGTATTACAAGATCTTTAGTCAGGCTACTACTGTGATTGTGTATTACAAGATCTTTAGTGAGGCTACTACTGTGATTGTGTATTACAAGATCTTTAGTGAGGCTACTACTGTGATTGTGTATTACAAGATCTTTAGTCATATACTACTACTGTGATTGTATATTACAAGATCTTTAGTCAGGCTACTACTGTGATTGTGTATTACAAGATCTTTAGTGAGGCTACTATTGTGATTGTGTATTACAAGATCTTTAGTCATACTACTATTGTGATTGTGTATTGCAAGATCTTTTGTCAGGCTACTATTGTGATTGGGTATTGCAAGATCTTTAGTCAGGCTACTATTGTGATTGGGTATTACAAGATCTTTAGTCAGGCTACTACTGTGATTGTATGTTATAAGATCTTTATTCAGGCTACTATTGTGATTGTGTATTACAAGATCTTTATTCAGGCTACTACTGTGATTGTGTATTATAAGATTTTTAGTCAGGCTACTACTGTGATTGTGTATTACAAGATCTTTAGTCATACTACTATTGTGATTGTGTATTACAAGACCTTTATTCAGGCTACTACTGTGATTGTGTATTACAAGATCTTTAGTCATACTACTACTGTGATTGTGTATTACAAGATCTTTAGTCAGGCTACTACTGTGATTGTGTATTACAAGATCTTTAGTCATACTACTACTGTGATTGTATATTACAAGATCTTTTGTCAGGCTACTACTGTGATTGTGTATTACAAGATCTTTAGTCAGGCTACTACTGTGATTGTATATTACAAGATCTTTAGTCATACTACTACTGTGATTGTGTATTACAAGATCTTTAGTCAGGCTACTACTGTGATTGTGTATTACAAGATCTTGAGTAAGGCTACTACTGTGATTGTGTATTATAAGATCTTTAGTCATACTACTACTGTGATTGTGTATTACAAGATCTTTAGTCAGTCTACTATTGTGGTTGTGTATTACAAGATCTTTAGTCATACTACTACTGTGATTGTGTATTACAAGATCTTTAGTGAGGCTACTACTGTGATTGTGTATTATAAGATCTTTAATCATACTACTATTGTGATTGTGTATTACAAGATCTTTAGTGAGGCTACTACTGTGATTGTGTATTACAAGATCTTTAGTCATACTACTACTGTGATTGTGTATTACAAGATCTTTAGTCAGGCTACTACTGTGATTGTGTATTACAAGATCTTTAGTCATACTACTACTGTGATTGTATATTACAAGATCTTTAGTCAGGCTACTACTGTGATTGTGTATTACAAGATCTTTAGTCAGGCTACTACTGTGATTGTATATTACAAGATCTTTAGTCAGGCTACTATTGTGATTGGGTATTACAAGATCTTTAGTCATACTACTATTGTGATTGTGTATTACAAGATCTTTAGTCATACTACTATTGTGATTGTGTATTACAAGATCTTTAGTCATACTACTATTGTGATTGTGTATTACAAGATCTTTAGTCACACTACTACTGTGATTGTGTATTACAAGATCTTTAGTCAGGCTACTACTGTGATTGTGTATTACAAGATCTTTAGTCATACTACTATTGTGATTGTATATTACAAGATCTTTAGTCAGGCTACTACTGTGATTGTGTATTACAAGATCTTTAGTCAGGCTACTACTGTGATTGTATATTACAAGATCTTTAGTCAGGCTACTATTGTGATTGGGTATTACAAGATATTTAGTCATACTACTATTGTGATTGTGTATTACAAGATCTTTAGTCATACTACTATTGTGATTGTGTATTACAAGATCTTTAGTCATACTACTATTGTGATTGTGTATTACAAGATCTTTAGTCATACTACTACTGTGATTGTGTATTACAAGATCTTTAGTGAGGCTACTACTGTGATTGTGTATTATAAGATCTTTAGTCATACTACTACTGTGATTGTGTATTACAAGATCTTTAGTCAGGCTACTACTGTGATTGTGTATTACAAGATCTTTAGTAAGACTACTACTGTGATTGTGTATTATAAGATCTTTAGTCATACTACTACTGTGATTGTGTATTACAAGATCTTTAGTGAGGCTACTACTGTGATTGTGTATTATAAGATCTTTAATCATACTACTATTGTGATTGTGTATTACAAGATCTTTAGTGAGGCTACTACTGTGATTGTGTATTACAAGATCTTTAGTCAGGCTACTACTGTGATTGTGTATTACAAGATCTTTAGTCATATACTACTACTGTGATTGTATATTACAAGATCTTTAGTCCTTCTACTACTGTGATTGTGTATTACAAGATCTTTAGTCAGGCTACTACTGTGATTGTGTATTACAAGATCATTAGTCTGGCTACTATTGTGATTGTGTATTACAAGATCTTTAGTGAGGCTACTACTGTGATTGTGTATTACAAGATCTTTAGTCAGGCTACTACTGTGATTGTGTATTACAAGATCTTTAGTCATATACTACTACTGTGATTGTATATTACAAGATCTTTAGTCCTTCTACTACTGTGATTGTGTATTACAAGATCTTTAGTCAGGCTACTACTGTGATTGTGTATTACAAGATCTTTAGTCAGACTACTACTGTGATTGTGTATTATAAGATCTTTAGTCATACTACTACTGTGATTGTGTATTACAAGATCTTTAGTGAGGCTACTACTGTGATTGTGTATTATAAGATCTTTAATCATACTACTATTGTGATTGTGTATTACAAGATCTTTAGTGAGGCTACTACTGTGATTGTGTATTACAAGATCTTTAGTCATATACTACTACTGTGATTGTATATTACAAGATCTTTAGTCCTTCTACTACTGTGATTGTGTATTACAAGATCTTTAGTCAGGCTACTACTGTGATTGTGTATTACAAGATCATTAGTCTGGCTACTACTGTGATTGTGTATTACAAGATCTTTAGTAAGGCTACTACTGTGATTGTGTATTACAAGATCTTTAGTCATACTACTATTGTGATTGTGTATTACAAGATCTTTAGTGAGGCTACTACTGTGATTGTGTATTATAAGATCTTTAGTCATACTACTACTGTGATTGTGTATTACAAGACCTTTATTCAGGCTACTACTGTGATTGTGTATTACAAGATCTTTAGTCAGGCTACTACTGTGATTGTGTATTACAAGATCTTTAGTGAGGCTACTACTGTGATTGTGTATTACAAGATCTTTAGTCATATACTACTACTGTGATTGTATATTACAAGATCTTTAGTCATACTACTACTGTGATTGTGTATTACAAGATCTTTAGTCAGGCTACTACTGTGATTGTGTATTACAAGATCTTTAGTCATACTACTATTGTGATTGTGTATTACAAGATCTTTAGTGAGGCTACTATTGTGATTGTGTATTATAAGATCTTTAGTCATACTACTATTGTGATTGTGTATTACAAGATCTTTAGTGAGGCTACTACTGTGATTGTGTTTTACAAGATCTTTAGTCATACTACTATTGTGATTGTGTATTACAAGATCTTTAGTGAGGCTACTACTGTGATTGTGTATTACAAGATCTTTAGTCATATACTACTACTGTGATTGTATATTACAAGATCTTTAGTCAGGCTACTACTGTGATTGTGTATTACAAGATCTTTAGTCAGGCTACTATTGTGATTGTGTATTACAACATCTTTAGTCATACTACTATTGCGATTGTGTATTGCAAGATCTTTAGTCAGGCTACTATTGTGATTGGGTATTACAAGATCTTTAGTCATACTACTACTGTGATTGTGTATTACAAGATCTTTAGTCAGGCTACTAGTGTGATTGGGTATTGCAAGATTTTTAGTGAGGCTACTATTGTGATTACAAGATCTTTAGTCAGGCTACTACTGTGATTGTATATTATAAGATCTTTATTCAGGCTACTATTGTGATTGTGTATTACAAGATCTTTATTCAGGCTACTACTGTGATTGTGTATTATAAGATTTTTAGTCAGGCTACTACTGTGATTGTGTATTACAAGATCTTTAGTCATACTACTATTGTGATTGTGTATTACAAGACCTTTATTCAGGCTACTACTGTGATTGTGTATTACAAGATCTTTAGTCATACTACTATTGTGATTGTGTATTACAAGATCTTTAGTCATACTACTATTGTGATTGTGTATTGCAAGATCTTTAGTCAGGCTACTATTGTGATTGGGTATTACAAGATCTTTAGTCATACTACTACTGTGATTGTGTATTACAAGATCTTTAGTCATACTACTTCTGTGATTGTGTATTACAAGATCTTTAGTCAGGCTACTACTGTGATTGTATATTATAAGATCTTTATTCAGGCTACTATTGTGATTGTGTATTACAAGATCTTTATTCAGGCTACTACTGTGATTGTGTATTACAAGATCTTTAGTCATACTACTATTGTGATTGTGTATTACAAGACCTTTATTCAGGCTACTACTGTGATTGTGTATTACAAGATCTTTAGTCAGGCTACTATTGTGATTGTGTATTACAAGATCTTTAGTCATACTACTATTGTGATTGTGTATTGCAAGATCTTTAGTCAGGCTACTATTGTGATTGGGTATTACAAGATCTTTAGTCATACTACTACTGTGATTATGTATTACAAGATCTTTAGTCATACTACTACTGTGATTGTGTATTACAGGATCTTTAGTCAGGCTACTACTGTGATTGTGTATTACAAGATCTTTAGTCATACTACTACTGTGATTGTATATTACAAGATCTTTAGTCAGGCTACTACTGTGATTGTGTATTACAAGATCTTTAGTCAGGCTACTACTGTGATTGTATATTACAAGATCTTTAGTCAGGCTACTATTGTGATTGGGTATTACAAGATCTTTAGTCATACTACTATTGTGATTGTGTATTACAAGATCTTTAGTCATACTACTATTGTGATTGTGTATTACAAGATCTTTAGTCATACTACTATTGTGATTGTGTATTACATTATCTTTAGTCATACTATTACTGTGATTGTGTATTACAAGATCTTTAGTGAGGCTACTACTGTGATTGTGTATTATAAGATCTTTAGTCATACTACTACTGTGATTGTGTATTACAAGATCTTTAGTCAGGCTACTACTGTGATTGTATATTACAAGATCTTTAGTCAGGCTACTATTGTGATTGGGTATTACAAGATCTTTAGTCATACTACTATTGTGATTGTGTATTACAAGATCTTTAGTCATACTACTATTGTGATTGTGTATTACAAGATCTTTAGTCATACTACTATTGTGATTGTGTATTACAAGATCTTTAGTCATACTACTACTGTGATTGTGTATTACAAGATCTTTAGTCAGGCTACTACTGTGATTGTGTATTATAAGATCTTTAGTCATACTACTACTGTGATTGTGTATTACAAGATCTTTAGTCAGGCTACTATTGTGATTGGGTATTGCAAGATCTTTAGTCAGGCTACTATTGTGATTGGGTATTACAAGATCTTTAGTCAGGCTACTACTGTGATTGTGTATTGCAAGATCTTTAGTCAGGCTACTACTGTGATTGTGGACTACAAGATCTTTAGTCATACTACTATTGTGATTGTGTATTACAAGATCTTTATTCAGGCTACTACTGTGATTGTGTATTACAAGATCTTTAGTCATACTACTACTGTGATTGTGTATTACAAGATCTTTAGTCAGGCTACTACTGTGATTGTGTATTACAAGATCTTTAGTCATACTACTACTGTGATTGTATATTACATGATCTTTAGTCAGGCTACTATTGTGATTGGGTATTACAAGATCTTTAGTCATACTACTATTGTGATTGTGTATTACAAGATCTTTAGTCATACTACTATTGTGATTGTGTATTACAAGATCTTTAGTCATGCTACTATTGTGATTGTATATTACAAGATCTTTAGTCATACTACTATTGTGATTGGGTATTACAAGATCTTTAGTCATACTACTATTGTGATTGTGTATTACAAGATCTTTAGTCATACTACTATTGTGATTGTGTATTACAAGATCATTAGTCTGGCTACTACTGTGATTGTGTATTACAAGATCTTTAGTAAGGCTACTACTGTGATTGTGTATTACAAGATCTTTAGTCATACTACTATTGTGATTGTGTATTAAAAGATCTTTAGTGAGGCTACTACTGTGATTGTGTATTATAAGATCTTTAGTCATACTACTACTGTGATTGTGTATTACAAGACCTTTATTCAGGCTACTACTGTGATTGTGTATTACAAGATCTTTAGTCAGGCTACTACTGTGATTGTGTATTACAAGATCTTTAGTGAGGCTACTACTGTGATTGTGTATTACAAGATCTTTAGTCATATACTACTACTGTGATTGTATATTACAAGATCTTTAGTCAGGCTACTACTGTGATTGTGTATTACAAGATCTTTAGTGAGGCTACTATTGTGATTGTGTATTACAAGATCTTTAGTCATACTACTATTGTGATTGTGTATTGCAAGATCTTTTGTCAGGCTACTATTGTGATTGGGTATTGCAAGATCTTTAGTCAGGCTACTATTGTGATTGGGTATTACAAGATCTTTAGTCAGGCTACTACTGTGATTGTATATTATAAGATCTTTATTCAGGCTACTATTGTGATTGTGTATTACAAGATCTTTATTCAGGCTACTACTGTGATTGTGTATTATAAGATTTTTAGTCAGGCTACTATTGTGATTGTGTATTACAAGATCTTTAGTCATACTACTATTGTGATTGTGTATTACATGACCTTTATTCAGGCTACTACTGTGATTGTGTATTACAAGATCTTTAGTCATACTACTACTGTGATTGTGTATTACACGATCTTTAGTCAGGCTACTACTGTGATTGTGTATTACAAGATCTTTAGTCATACTACTACTGTGATTGTATATTACAAGATCTTTTGTCAGGCTACTACTGTGATTGTGTATTACAAGATCTTTAGTCAGGCTACTACTGTGATTGTATATTACAAGATCTTTAGTCAGGCTACTATTGTGATTGGGTATTACAAGATCTTTAGCCATACTACTATTGTGATTGTGTATTACAAGATCTTTAGTCATACTACTATTGTGATTGTGTATTACAAGATCTTTAGTCATACTACTATTGTGATTGTGTATTACAAGATCTTTAGTCATACTACTACTGTGATTGTGTATTACAAGATCTTTAGTGAGGCTACTACTGTGATTGTGTATTATAAGATCTTTAGTCATACTACTACTGTGATTGTGTATTATAAGATCTTTAGTCATACTACTACTGTGATTGTGTATTACAAGATCTTTAGTCAGGCTACTATTGTGATTGGGTATTGCAAGATCTTTAGTCAGGCTACTATTGTGATTGGGTATTACAAGATCTTTAGTCAGGCTACTACTGTGATTGTATATTATAAGATCTTTATTCAGGCTACTATTGTGATTGTGTATTGCAAGATCTTTAGTCAGGCTACTACTGTGATTGTGTATTACAAGATCTTTAGTCATACTACTATTGTGATTGTGTATTACAAGATCTTTAGTCATACTACTACTGTGATTGTATATTACAAGATCTTTAGTCAGGCTACTACTGTGATTGTGTATTACAAGATCTTTAGTCAGGCTACTACTGTGATTGTATATTACAAGATCTTTAGTCAGGCTACTATTGTGATTGGGTATTACAAGATATTTAGTCATACTACTATTGTGATTGTGTATTACAAGATCTTTAGTCATACTACTATTGTGATTGTGTATTACAAGATCTTTAGTCATACTACTATTGTGATTGTGTATTACAAGATCTTTAGTCATACTACTACTGTGATTGTGTATTACAAGATCTTTAGTGAGGCTACTACTGTGATTGTGTATTATAAGATCTTTAGTTATACTACCACTGTGATTGTGTATTACAAGATCTTTAGTCAGGCTACTACTGTGATTGTGTATTACAAGATCTTTAGTAAGACTACTACTGTGATTGTGTATTATAAGATCTTTAGTCATACTACTACTGTGATTGTGTATTACAAGATCTTTAGTGAGGCTACTACTGTGATTGTGTATTATAAGATCTTTAATCATACTACTATTGTGATTGTGTATTACAAGATCTTTAGTGAGGCTACTACTGTGATTGTGTATTACAAGATCTTTAGTCAGGCTACTACTGTGATTGTGTATTACAAGATCTTTAGTCATATACTACTACTGTGATTGTATATTACAAGATCTTTAGTCCTTCTACTACTGTGATTGTGTATTACAAGATCTTTAGTCAGGCTACTACTGTGATTGTGTATTACAAGATCATTAGTCTGGCTACTACTGTGATTGTGTATTACAAGATCTTTAGTAAGGCTACTACTGTGATTGTGTATTACAAGATCTTTAGTCATACTACTATTGTGATTGTGTATTACAAGATCTTTAGTGAGGCTACTACTGTGATTGTGTATTATAAGATCTTTAGTCATACTACTACTGTGATTGTGTATTACAAGACCTTTATTCAGGCTACTACTGTGATTGTGTATTACAAGATCTTTAGTCAGGCTACTACTGTGATTGTGTATTACAAGATCTTTAGTGAGGCTACTACTGTGATTGTGTATTACAAGATCTTTAGTGAGGCTACTACTGTGATTGTGTATTACAAGATCTTTAGTCATATACTACTACTGTGATTGTATATTACAAGATCTTTAGTCAGGCTACTACTGTGATTGTGTATTACAAGATCTTTAGTGAGGCTACTATTGTGATTGTGTATTACAAGATCTTTAGTCATACTACTATTGTGATTGTGTATTGCAAGATCTTTTGTCAGGCTACTATTGTGATTGGGTATTGCAAGATCTTTAGTCAGGCTACTATTGTGATTGGGTATTACAAGATCTTTAGTCAGGCTACTACTGTGATTGTATATTATAAGATCTTTATTCAGGCTACTATTGTGATTGTGTATTACAAGATCTTTATTCAGGCTACTACTGTGATTGTGTATTATAAGATTTTTAGTCAGGCTACTACTGTGATTGTGTATTACAAGATCTTTAGTCATACTACTATTGTGATTGTGTATTACAAGACCTTTATTCAGGCTACTACTGTGATTGTGTATTACAAGATCTTTAGTCATACTACTACTGTGATTGTGTATTACAAGATCTTTAGTCAGGCTACTACTGTGATTGTGTATTACAAGATCTTTAGTCATACTACTACTGTGATTGTATATTACAAGATCTTTTGTCAGGCTACTACTGTGATTGTGTATTACAAGATCTTTAGTCAGGCTACTACTGTGATAGTATATTACAAGATCTTTAGTCATACTACTACTGTGATTGTGTATTACAAGATCTTTAGTCAGGCTACTACTGTGATTGTGTATTACAAGATCTTTAGTAAGGCTACTACTGTGATTGTGTATTATAAGATCTTTAGTCATACTACTACTGTGAGTGTGTATTACAAGATCTTTAGTCAGTCTACTATTGTGGTTGTGTATTACAAGATCTTTAGTCATACTACTACTGTGATTGTGTATTACAAGATCTTTAGTGAGGCTACTACTGTGATTGTGTATTATAAGATCTTTAATCATACTACTATTGTGATTGTGTATTACAAGATCTTTAGTGAGGCTACTACTGTGATTGTGTATTACAAGATCTTTAGTCATACTACTACTGTGATTGTGTATTACAAGATCTTTTGTCAGGCTACTACTGTGATTGTGTATTACAAGATCTTTAGTCATACTACTACTGTGATTGTATATTACAAGATCTTTAGTCAGGCTACTACTGTGATTGTGTATTACAAGATCTTTAGTCAGGCTACTACTGTGATTGTATATTACAAGATCTTTAGTCAGGCTACTATTGTGATTGGGTATTACAAGATCTTTAGTCATACTACTATTGTGATTGTGTATTACAAGATCTTTAGTCATACTACTATTGTGATTGTGTATTACAAGATCTTTAGTCATACTACTATTGTGATTGTGTATTACAAGATCTTTAGTCATACTACTACTGTGATTGTGTATTACAAGATCTTTAGTCAGGCTACTACTGTGATTGTGTATTACAAGATCTTTAGTCATACTACTATTGTGATTGTATATTACAAGATCTTTAGTCAGGCTACTACTGTGATTGTGTATTACAAGATCTTTAGTCAGGCTACTACTGTGATTGTATATTACAAGATCTTTAGTCAGGCTACTATTGTGATTGGGTATTACAAGATATTTAGTCATACTACTATTGTGATTGTGTATTACAAGATCTTTAGTCATACTACTATTGTGATTGTGTATTACAAGATCTTTAGTCATACTACTATTGTGATTGTGTATTACAAGATCTTTAGTCATACTACTACTGTGATTGTGTATTACAAGATCTTTAGTGAGGCTACTACTGTGATTGTGTATTATAAGATCTTTAGTCATACTACTACTGTGATTGTGTATTACAAGATCTTTAGTCAGGCTACTACTGTGATTGTGTATTACAAGATCTTTAGTCAGACTACTACTGTGATTGTGTATTATAAGATCTTTAGTCATACTACTACTGTGATTGTGTATTACAAGATCTTTAGTGAGGCTACTACTGTGATTGTGTATTATAAGATCTTTAATCATACTACTATTGTGATTGTGTATTACAAGATCTTTAGTGAGGCTACTACTGTGATTGTGTATTACAAGATCTTTAGTCATATACTACTACTGTGATTGTATATTACAAGATCTTTAGTCCTTCTACTACTGTGATTGTGTATTACAAGATCTTTAGTCAGGCTACTACTGTGATTGTGTATTACAAGATCATTAGTCTGGCTACTACTGTGATTGTGTATTACAAGATCTTTAGTAAGGCTACTACTGTGATTGTGTATTACAAGATCTTTAGTCATACTACTATTGTGATTGTGTATTACAAGATCTTTAGTGAGGCTACTACTGTGATTGTGTATTATAAGATCTTTAGTCATACTACTACTGTGATTGTGTATTACAAGACCTTTATTCAGGCTACTACTGTGATTGTGTATTACAAGATCTTTAGTCAGGCTACTACTGTGATTGTGTATTACAAGATCTTTAGTGAGGCTACTACTGTGATTGTGTATTACAAGATCTTTAGTGAGGCTACTACTGTGATTGTGTATTACAAGATCTTTAGTCATATACTACTACTGTGATTGTATATTACAAGATCTTTAGTCAGGCTACTACTGTGATTGTGTATTACAAGATCTTTAGTGAGGCTACTATTGTGATTGTGTATTACAAGATCTTTAGTCATACTACTATTGTGATTGTGTATTGCAAGATCTTTTGTCAGGCTACTATTGTGATTGGGTATTGCAAGATCTTTAGTCAGGCTACTATTGTGATTGGGTATTACAAGATCTTTAGTCAGGCTACTACTGTGATTGTATATTATAAGATCTTTATTCAGGCTACTATTGTGATTGTGTATTACAAGATCTTTATTCAGGCTACTACTGTGATTGTGTATTATAAGATTTTTAGTCAGGCTACTACTGTGATTGTGTATTACAAGATCTTTAGTCATACTACTATTGTGATTGTGTATTACAAGACCTTTATTCAGGCTACTACTGTGATTGTGTATTACAAGATCTTTAGTCATACTACTACTGTGATTGTGTATTACAAGATCTTTAGTCAGGCTACTACTGTGATTGTGTATTACAAGATCTTTAGTCATACTACTACTGTGATTGTATATTACAAGATCTTTTGTCAGGCTACTACTGTGATTGTGTATTACAAGATCTTTAGTCAGGCTACTACTGTGATTGTGTATTATAAGATCTTTAGTCATACTACTACTGTGATTGTGTATTACAAGATCTTTAGTCAGGCTACTATTGTGGTTGTGTATTACAAGATCTTTAGTCATACTACTACTGTGATTGTGTATTACAAGATCTTTAGTGAGGCTACTACTGTGATTGTGTATTATAAGATCTTTAATCATACTACTATTGTGATTGTGTATTACAAGATCTTTAGTGAGGCTACTACTGTGATTGTGTATTACAAGATCTTTAGTCATACTACTACTGTGATTGTGTATTACAAGATCTTTTGTCAGGCTACTACTGTGATTGTGTATTACAAGATCTTTAGTCATACTACTACTGTGATTGTATATTACAAGATCTTTAGTCAGGCTACTACTGTGATTGTGTATTACAAGATCTTTAGTCAGGCTACTACTGTGATTGTATATTACAAGATCTTTAGTCAGGCTACTATTGTGATTGGGTATTACAAGATCTTTAGTCATACTACTATTGTGATTGTGTATTACAAGATCTTTAGTCATACTACTATTGTGATTGTGTATTACAAGATCTTTAGTCATACTACTATTGTGATTGTGTATTACAAGATCTTTAGTCATACTACTACTGTGATTGTGTATTACAAGATCTTTAGTCAGGCTACTACTGTGATTGTGTATTACAAGATCTTTAGTCATACTACTATTGTGATTGTATATTACAAGATCTTTAGTCAGGCTACTACTGTGATTGTGTATTACAAGATCTTTAGTCAGGCTACTACTGTGATTGTATATTACAAGATCTTTAGTCAGGCTACTATTGTGATTGGGTATTACAAGATATTTAGTCATACTACTATTGTGATTGTGTATTACAAGATCTTTAGTCATACTACTATTGTGATTGTGTATTACAAGATCTTTAGTCATACTACTATTGTGATTGTGTATTACAAGATCTTTAGTCATACTACTACTGTGATTGTGTATTACAAGATCTTTAGTGAGGCTACTACTGTGATTGTGTATTATAAGATCTTTAGTCATACTACTACTGTGATTGTGTATTACAAGATCTTTAGTCAGGCTACTACTGTGATTGTGTATTACAAGATCTTTAGTAAGACTACTACTGTGATTGTGTATTATAAGATCTTTAGTCATACTACTACTGTGATTGTGTATTACAAGATCTTTAGTCAGGCTACTACTGTGATTGTGTATTATAAGATCTTTAATCATACTACTATTGTGATTGTGTATTACAAGATCTTTAGTGAGGCTACTACTGTGATTGTGTATTACAAGATCTTTAGTCAGGCTACTACTGTGATTGTGTATTACAAGATCTTTAGTCATATACTACTACTGTGATTGTATATTACAAGATCTTTAGTCCTTCTACTACTGTGATTGTGTATTACAAGATCTTTAGTCAGGCTACTACTGTGATTGTGTATTACAAGATCATTAGTCTGGCTACTACTGTGATTGTGTATTACAAGATCTTTAGTAAGGCTACTACTGTGATTGTGTATTACAAGATCTTTAGTCATACTACTATTGTGATTGTGTATTACAAGATCTTTAGTGAGGCTACTACTGTGATTGTGTATTATAAGATCTTTAGTCATACTACTACTGTGATTGTGTATTACAAGACCTTTATTCAGGCTACTACTGTGATTGTGTATTACAAGATCTTTAGTCAGGCTACTACTGTGATTGTGTATTACAAGATCTTTAGTGAGGCTACTACTGTGATTGTGTATTACAAGATCTTTAGTCATATACTACTACTGTGATTGTATATTACAAGATCTTTAGTCAGGCTACTACTGTGATTGTGTATTACAAGATCTTTAGTGAGGCTACTATTGTGATTGTGTATTACAAGATCTTTAGTCATACTACTATTGTGATTGTGTATTGCAAGATCTTTTGTCAGGCTACTATTGTGATTGGGTATTGCAAGATCTTTAGTCAGGCTACTATTGTGATTGGGTATTACAAGATCTTTAGTCAGGCTACTACTGTGATTGTATATTATAAGATCTTTATTCAGGCTACTATTGTGATTGTGTATTACAAGATCTTTATTCAGGCTACTACTGTGATTGTGTATTATAAGATTTTTAGTCAGGCTACTACTGTGATTGTGTATTACAAGATCTTTAGTCATACTACTATTGTGATTGTGTATTACAAGACCTTTATTCAGGCTACTACTGTGATTGTGTATTACAAGATCTTTAGTCATACTACTACTGTGATTGTGTATTACAAGATCTTTAGTCAGGCTACTACTGTGATTGTGTATTACAAGCTCTTTAGTCATACTACTACTGTGATTGTATATTACAAGATCTTTTGTCAGGCTACTACTGTGATTGTGTATTACAAGATCTTTAGTCAGGCTACTACTGTGATTGTATATTACAAGATCTTTAGTCAGGCTACTATTGTGATTGGGTATTACAAGATCTTTAGTCATACTACTATTGTGATTGTGTATTACAAGATCTTTAGTCATACTACTATTGTGATTGTGTATTACAAGATCTTTAGTCATACTACTATTGTGATTGTGTATTACAAGATCTTTAGTCATACTACTACTGTGATTGTGTATTACAAGATCTTTAGTGAGGCTACTACTGTGATTGTGTATTATAAGATCTTTAGTCATACTACTACTGTGATTGTGTATTACAAGATCTTTAGTCAGGCTACTACTGTGATTGTGTATTACAAGATCTTTAGTAAGGCTACTACTGTGATTGTGTATTATAAGATCTTTAGTCATACTACTACTGTGATTGTGTATTACAAGATCTTTAGTCAGGCTACTATTGTGGTTGTGTATTACAAGATCTTTAGTCATACTACTACTGTGATTGTGTATTACAAGATCTTTAGTGAGGCTACTACTGTGATTGTGTATTATAAGATCTTTAATCATACTACTATTGTGATTGTGTATTACAAGATCTTTAGTGAGGCTACTACTGTGATTGTGTATTACAAGATCTTTAGTCATACTACTACTGTGATTGTGTATTACAAGATCTTTAGTCAGGCTACTACTGTGATTGTGTATTACAAGATCTTTAGTCATACTACTACTGTGATTGTATATTACAAGATCTTTAGTCAGGCTACTACTGTGATTGTGTATTACAAGATCTTTAGTCAGGCTACTACTGTGATTGTATATTACAAGATCTTTAGTCAGGCTACTATTGTGATTGGGTATTACAAGATCTTTAGTCATACTACTATTGTGATTGTGTATTACAAGATCTTTAGTCATACTACTATTGTGATTGTGTATTACAAGATCTTTAGTCATACTACTATTGTGATTGTGTATTACAAGATCTTTAGTCATACTACTACTGTGATTGTGTATTACAAGATCTTTAGTGAGGCTACTACTGTGATTGTGTATTATAAGATCTTTAGTCATACTACTACTGTGATTGTGTATTACAAGATCTTTAGTCAGGCTACTACTGTGATTGTGTATTACAAGATCTTTAGTAAGACTACTACTGTGATTGTGTATTATAAGATCTTTAGTCATACTACCACTGTGATTGTGTATTACAAGATCTTTAGTGAGGCTACTACTGTGATTGTGTATTATAAGATCTTTAATCATACTACTATTGTGATTGTGTATTACAAGATCTTTAGTGAGGCTACTACTGTGATTGTGTATTACAAGATCTTTAGTCAGGCTACTACTGTGATTGTGTATTACAAGATCTTTAGTCATATACTACTACTGTGATTGTATATTACAAGATCTTTAGTCAGGCTACTACTGTGATTGTGTATTACAAGATCTTTAGTCAGGCTACTACTGTGATTGTGTATTACAAGATCATTAGTCTGGCTACTACTGTGATTGTGTATTATGAGATCTTTAATAAGGCTACTACTGTGATTGTGTATTACAAGATCTTTAGTCATACTACTATTGTGATTGTGTATTACAAGATCTTTAGTGAGGCTACTACTGTGATTGTGTATTATAAGATCTTTAGTCATACTACTACTGTGATTGTGTATTACAAGACCTTTATTCAGGCTACTACTGTGATTGTGTATTACAAGATCTTTAGTGAGGCTACTACTGTGATTGTGTATTACAAGATCTTTAGTGAGGCTACTACTGTGATTGTGTATTACAAGATCTTTAGTCATATACTACTACTGTGATTGTATATTACAAGATCTTTAGTCAGGCTACTACTGTGATTGTGTATTACAAGATCTTTAGTGAGGCTACTATTGTGATTGTGTATTACAAGATCTTTAGTCATACTACTATTGTGATTGTGTATTGCAAGATCTTTTGTCAGGCTACTATTGTGATTGGGTATTGCAAGATCTTTAGTCAGGCTACTATTGTGATTGGGTATTTCAAGATCTTTAGTCAGGCTACTACTGTGATTGTATATTATAAGATCTTTATTCAGGCTACTATTGTGATTGTGTATTACAAGATCTTTATTCAGGCTACTACTGTGATTGTGTATTATAAGATTTTTAGTCAGGCTACTACTGTGATTGTGTATTACAAGATCTTTAGTCATACTACTATTGTGATTGTGTATTACAAGACCTTTATTTAGGCTACTACTGTGATTGTGTATTACAAGATCTTTAGTCATACTACTACTGTGATTGTGTATTACAAGATCTTTAGTGAGGCTACTACTGTGATTGTGTATTACAAGATCTTTAGTCATACTACTACTGTGATTGTATATTACAAGATCTTTTGTCAGGCTACTACTGTGATTGTGTATTACAAGATCTTTAGTCAGGCTACTACTGTGATTGTATATTACAAGATCTTTAGTCAGGCTACTATTGTGATTGGGTATTACAAGATCTTTAGTCATACTACTATTGTGATTGTGTATTACAAGATCTTTAGTCATACTACTATTGTGATTGTGTATTACAAGATCTTTAGTCATACTACTATTGTGATTGTGTATTACAAGATCTTTAGTCATACTACTACTGTGATTGTGTATTACAAGATCTTTAGTGAGGCTACTACTGTGATTGTGTATTATAAGATCTTTTGTCATACTACTACTGTGATTGTGTATCACAAGATCTTTACTCAGGCTACTACTGTGATTGTGTATTACAAGATCTTTAGTAAAGCTACTACTGTGATTGTGTATTATAAGATCTTTAGTCATACTACTACTGTGATTGTGTATTACAAGATCTTTAGTCAGGCTACTATTGTGGTTGTGTATTACAAGATCTTTAGTCATACTACTACTGTGATTGTGTATTACAAGATCTTTAGTGAGGCTACTACTGTGATTGTGTATTATAAGATCTTTAATCATACTACTATTGTGATTGTGTATTACAAGATCTTTATTCAGGCTACTACTGTGATTGTGTATTACAAGATCTTTAGTCAGGCTACTATTGTGATTGTGTATTATAAGATCTTTAGTCATACTACTACTGTGATTGTGTATTATAAGATCTTTAGTCAGGCTACTACTGTGATTGTGTATTACAAGATCTTTAGTCATACTACTATTGTGATTGTGTATTACAAGATCTTTAGTCAGGCTACTACTGTGATTGTGTATTACAAGATCTTTAGTCAGGCTACTACTGTGATTGTGTATTACAAGATCTTTAGTCAGGCTACTACTGTGATTGTGTATTACAAAATCTTTAGTGAGGCTACTACTGTGATTGTGTATTACAAGATCTTTAGTGAGGCTACTACTGTGATTGTGTATTACAAGATCTTTAGTCATACTACTACTGTGATTGTGTATTACAAGATCTTTAGTCATACTACTACTGTGATTGTGTATTACAAAATCTTTAGTGAGGCTACTACTGTGATTGTGTATTACAAGATCTTTAGTCATACTACTACTGTCATTGTGTATTACAAGATCTTTAGTCAGGCTACTACTGTGATTGTGTATTACAAGATCTTTAGTCATACTACTACTGTGATTGTATATTACAAGATCTTTAGTCAGGCTACTACTGTGATTGTGTATTACAAGATCTTTAGTAAGGCTACTACTGTGATTGTGTATTACAAGATCTTTAGTCATACTACTATTGTGATTGTGTATTACAAGATCTTTAGTGAGGCTACTACTGTGATTGTGTATTATAAGATCTTTAGTCATACTACTACTGTGATTGTGTATTACAAGACCTTTATTCAGGCTACTACTGTGATTGTGTATTACAAGATCTTTAGTCAGGCTACTACTGTGATTGTGTATTACAAGATCTTTAGTGAGGCTACTACTGTGATTGTGTATTACAAGATCTTTAGTCATATACTACTACTGTGATTGTATATTACAAGATCTTTAGTCAGGCTACTACTGTGATTGTGTATTACAAGATCTTTAGTGAGGCTACTATTGTGATTGTGTATTACAAGATCTTTAGTCATACTACTATTGTGATTGTGTATTGCAAGATCTTTTGTCAGGCTACTATTGTGATTGGGTATTGCAAGATCTTTAGTCAGGCTACTATTGTGATTGTGTATTATAAGATCTTTAGTCATACTACCACTGTGATTGTGTATTACAAGATCTTTAGTGAGGCTACTACTGTGATTGTGTATTATAAGATCTTTAATCATACTACTATTGTGATTGTGTATTACAAGATCTTTAGTGAGGCTACTACTGTGATTGTGTATTACAAGATCTTTAGTCAGGCTACTACTGTGATTGTGTATTACAAGATCTTTAGTCATATACTACTACTGTGATTGTATATTACAAGATCTTTAGTCAGGCTACTACTGTGATTTTGTATTACAAGATCTTTAGTCAGGCTACTATTGTGATTGGGTATTACAAGATCTTTAGTCAGGCTACTACTGTGATTGTATATTATAAGATCTTTATTCAGGCTACTATTGTGATTGTGTATTACAAGATCTTTATTCAGGCTACAACTGTGATTGTGTATTATAAGATTTTTAGTCAGGCTACTACTGTGATTGTGTATTACAAAATCTTTAGTCATACTACTATTGTGATTGTGTATTACAAGACCTTTATTCAGGCTACTACTGTGATTGTGTATTACAAGATCTTTAGTCATACTACTACTGTGATTGTGTATTACAAGATCTTTAGTCAGGCTACTACTGTGATTGTGTATTACAAGATCTTTAGTCATACTACTACTGTGATTGTATATTACAAGATCTTTTGTCAGGCTACTACTGTGATTGTGTATTACAAGATCTTTAGTCAGGCTACTACTGTGATTGTATATTACAAGATCTTTAGTCAGGCTACTATTGTGATTGGGTATTACAAGATCTTTAGTCATACTACTATTGTGATTGTGTATTACAAGATCTTTAGTCATACTACTATTGTGATTGTGTATTACAAGATCTTTAGTCATACTACTATTGTGATTGTGTATTACAAGATCTTTAGTCATACTACTACTGTGATTGTGTATTACAAGATCTTTAGTGAGGCTACTACTGTGATTGTGTATTATAAGATCTTTAGTCATACTACTACTGTGATTGTGTATTACAAGATCTTTAGTCAGGCTACTACTGTGATTGTGTATTACAAGATCTTTAGTAAGGCTACTACTGTGATTGTGTATTATAAGATCTTTAGTCATACTACTACTGTGATTGTGTATTACAAGATCTTTAGTCAGGCTACTATTGTGGTTGTGTATTACAAGATCTTTAGTCATACTACTACTGTGATTGTGTATTACAAGATCTTTAGTGAGGCTACTACTGTGATTGTGTATTATAAGATCTTTAATCATACTACTATTGTGATTGTGTATTACAAGATCTTTATTCAGGCTACTATTGTGATTGGGTATTGCAAGATCTTTAGTCAGGCTACTATTGTGATTGGGTATTTCAAGATCTTTAGTCAGGCTACTACTGTGATTGTATATTATAAGATCTTTATTCAGGCTACTATTGTGATTGTGTATTACAAGATCTTTATTCAGGCTACTACTGTGATTGTGTATTATAAGATTTTTAGTCAGGCTACTACTGTGATTGTGTATTACAAGATCTTTAGTCATACTACTATTGTGATTGTGTATTACAAGACCTTTATTTAGGCTACTACTGTGATTGTGTATTACAAGATCTTTAGTCATACTACTACTGTGATTGTGTATTACAAGATCTTTAGTGAGGCTACTACTGTGATTGTGTATTACAAGATCTTTAGTCATACTACTACTGTGATTGTATATTACAAGATCTTTTGTCAGGCTACTACTGTGATTGTGTATTACAAGATCTTTAGTCAGGCTACTACTGTGATTGTATATTACAAGATCTTTAGTCAGGCTACTATTGTGATTGGGTATTACAAGATCTTTAGTCATACTACTATTGTGATTGTGTATTACAAGATCTTTAGTCATACTACTATTGTGATTGTGTATTACAAGATCTTTAGTCATACTACTATTGTGATTGTGTATTACAAGATCTTTAGTCATACTACTACTGTGATTGTGTATTACAAGATCTTTAGTGAGGCTACTACTGTGATTGTGTATTATAAGATCTTTAGTCATACTACTACTGTGATTGTGTATCACAAGATCTTTACTCAGGCTACTACTGTGATTGTGTATTACAAGATCTTTAGTAAAGCTACTACTGTGATTGTGTATTATAAGATCTTTAGTCATACTACTACTGTGATTGTGTATTACAAGATCTTTAGTCAGGCTACTATTGTGGTTGTGTATTACAAGATCTTTAGTCATACTACTACTGTGATTGTGTATTACAAGATCTTTAGTGAGGCTACTACTGTGATTGTGTATTATAAGATCTTTAATCATACTACTATTGTGATTGTGTATTACAAGATCTTTATTCAGGCTACTACTGTGATTGTGTATTACAAGATCTTTAGTCAGGCTACTATTGTGATTGTGTATTATAAGATCTTTAGTCATACTACTACTGTGATTGTGTATTATAAGATCTTTAGTCAGGCTACTACTGTGATTGTGTATTACAAGATCTTTAGTCATACTACTATTGTGATTGTGTATTACAAGATCTTTAGTCAGGCTACTACTGTGATTGTGTATTACAAGATCTTTAGTCAGGCTACTACTGTGATTGTGTATTACAAGATCTTTAGTCAGGCTACTACTGTGATTGTGTATTACAAAATCTTTAGTGAGGCTACTACTGTGATTGTGTATTACAAGATCTTTAGTGAGGCTACTACTGTGATTGTGTATTACAAGATCTTTAGTCATACTACTACTGTGATTGTGTATTACAAGATCTTTAGTCATACTACTACTGTGATTGTGTATTACAAAATCTTTAGTGAGGCTACTACTGTGATTGTGTATTACAAGATCTTTAGTCATACTACTACTGTCATTGTGTATTACAAGATCTTTAGTCAGGCTACTACTGTGATTGTGTATTACAAGATCTTTAGTCATACTACTACTGTGATTGTATATTACAAGATCTTTAGTCAGGCTACTACTGTGATTGTGTATTACAAGATCTTTAGTAAGGCTACTACTGTGATTGTGTATTACAAGATCTTTAGTCATACTACTATTGTGATTGTGTATTACAAGATCTTTAGTGAGGCTACTACTGTGATTGTGTATTATAAGATCTTTAGTCATACTACTACTGTGATTGTGTATTACAAGACCTTTATTCAGGCTACTACTGTGATTGTGTATTACAAGATCTTTAGTCAGGCTACTACTGTGATTGTGTATTACAAGATCTTTAGTGAGGCTACTACTGTGATTGTGTATTACAAGATCTTTAGTCATATACTACTACTGTGATTGTATATTACAAGATCTTTAGTCAGGCTACTACTGTGATTGTGTATTACAAGATCTTTAGTCAGGCTACTATTGTGATTGTGTATTACAAGATCTTTAGTCATACTACTATTGTGATTGTGTATTGCAAGATCTTTTGTCAGGCTACTATTGTGATTGGGTATTGCAAGATCTTTAGTCAGGCTACTATTGTGATTGTGTATTATAAGATCTTTAGTCATACTACCACTGTGATTGTGTATTACAAGATCTTTAGTGAGGCTACTACTGTGATTGTGTATTATAAGATCTTTAATCATACTACTATTGTGATTGTGTATTACAAGATCTTTAGTGAGGCTACTACTGTGATTGTGTATTACAAGATCTTTAGTCAGGCTACTACTGTGATTGTGTATTACAAGATCTTTAGTCATATACTACTACTGTGATTGTATATTACAAGATCTTTAGTCAGGCTACTACTGTGATTTTGTATTACAAGATCTTTAGTCAGGCTACTATTGTGATTGGGTATTACAAGATCTTTAGTCAGGCTACTACTGTGATTGTATATTATAAGATCTTTATTCAGGCTACTATTGTGATTGTGTATTACAAGATCTTTATTTAGGCTACAACTGTGATTGTGTATTATAAGATTTTTAGTCAGGCTACTACTGTGATTGTGTATTACAAGATCTTTAGTCATACTACTATTGTGATTGTGTATTACAAGACCTTTATTCAGGCTACTACTGTGATTGTGTATTACAAGATCTTTAGTCATACTACTACTGTGATTGTGTATTACAAGATCTTTAGTCAGGCTACTACTGTGATTGTGTATTACAAGATCTTTAGTCATACTACTACTGTGATTGTATATTACAAGATCTTTTGTCAGGCTACTACTGTGATTGTGTATTACAAGATCTTTAGTCAGGCTACTACTGTGATTGTATATTACAAGATCTTTAGTCAGGCTACTATTGTGATTGGGTATTACAAGATCTTTAGTCATACTACTATTGTGATTGTGTATTACAAGATCTTTAGTCATACTACTATTGTGATTGTGTATTACAAGATCTTTAGTCATACTACTATTGTGATTGTGTATTACAAGATCTTTAGTCATACTACTACTGTGATTGTGTATTACAAGATCTTTAGTGAGGCTACTACTGTGATTGTGTATTATAAGATCTTTAGTCATACTACTACTGTGATTGTGTATTACAAGATCTTTAGTCAGGCTACTACTGTGATTGTGTATTACAAGATCTTTAGTAAGGCTACTACTGTGATTGTGTATTATAAGATCTTTAGTCAGGCTACTACTGTGATTGTGTATTACAAGATCTTTAGTCAGGCTACTATTGTGGTTGTGTATTACAAGATCTTTAGTCATACTACTACTGTGATTGTGTATTACAAGATCTTTAGTGAGGCTACTACTGTGATTGTGTATTATAAGATCTTTAATCATACTACTATTGTGATTGTGTATTACAAGATCTTTATTCAGGCTACTACTGTGATTGTGTATTACAAGATCTTTAGTCAGGCTACTATTGTGATTGTGTATTATAAGATCTTTAGTCATACTACTACTGTGATTGTGTATTATAAGATCTTTAGTCAGGCTACTACTGTGATTGTGTATTACAAGATCTTTAGTCATACTACTATTGTGATTGTGTATTACAAGATCTTTAGTCAGGCTATTACTGTGATTGTGTATTACAAGATCTTTAGTCAGGCTACTACTGTGATTGTGTATTACAAGATCTTTAGTCAGGCTACTACTGTGATTGTGTATTACAAAATCTTTAGTGAGGCTACTACTGTGATTGTGTATTACAAGATCTTTAGTGAGGCTACTACTGTGATTGTGTATTACAAGATCTTTAGTCATACTACTACTGTGATTGTGTATTACAAGATCTTTAGTCATACTACTACTGTGATTGTGTATTACAAAATCTTTAGTCAGGCTACTATTGTGATTGTGTATTACAAGATCTTTAGTCATACTACTACTGTGATTGTGTATTTCAAGATCTTTAGTCATACTACTATTGTGATTGTGTATTACAAGATCTTTAATCAGGCTACTACTGTGATTGTGTATTACAAGATCTTTAGTCAGGCTACTACTGTGATTGTGTATTACAAAATCTTTAGTCAGGCTACTACTGTGATTGTGTATTACAAGATCTTTAGTGAGGTTACTACTGTGATTGTGTATTACAAGATCTTTAGTCATACTACTACTGTGATTGTGTATTACAAGATCTTTAGTCATACTACTACTGTGATTGTGTATTACAAAATCTTTAGTCAGGCTACTATTGTGATTGTGTATTACAAGATCTTTAGTCATACTACTACTGTGATTGTGTATTATAAGATCTTTAGTCATACTACTACTGTGATTGTATATTACAAGATCTTTAGTCAGGCTACTACTGTGATTGTGTATTACAAGATCTTTAGTCAGGCTACTATTGTGATTGGGTATTACAAGATCTTTAGTCAGGCTACTACTGTGATTGTATATTATAAGATCTTTATTCTGGTTACTATTGTGATTGTGTATTACAAGATCTTTATTCAGGCTACTACTGTGATTGTGTATTATAAGATTTTTAGTCAGGCTACTACTGTGATTGTGTATTACAAGATCTTTAGTCATACTACTATTGTGATGGTGTATTACAAGACCTTTATTCAGGCTACTACTGTGATTGTGTATTACAAGATCTTTAGTCATACTACTACTGTGATTGTGTATTACAAGATCTTTAGTCAGGCTACTACTGTGATTGTGTATTACAAGATCTTTAGTCATACTACTACTGTGATTGTATATTACAAGATCTTTTGTCAGGCTACTACTGTGATTGTGTATTACAAGATATTTAGTCAGGCTACTACTGTGATTGTATATTACAAGATCTTTAGTCAGGCTACTATTGTGATTGGGTATTACAAGATCTTTAGTCATACTACTATTGTGATTGTGTATTACAAGATCTTTAGTCATACTACTATTGTGATTGTGTATTACAAGATCTTTAGTCATACTACTATTGTGATTGTGTATTACAAGATCTTTAGTCATACTACTACTGTGATTGTGTATTACAAGATCTTTAGTGAGGCTACTACTGTGATTGTGTATTATAAGATCTTTAGTCATACTACTACTGTGATTGTGTATTACAAGATCTTTAGTCAGGCTACTACTGTGATTGTGTATTACAAGATCTTTAGTAAGGCTACTACTGTGATTGTGTATTATAAGATCTTTAGTCATACTACTACTGTGATTGTGTATTACAAGATCTTTAGTCAGGCTACTATTGTGGTTGTGTATTACAAGATCTTTAGTCATACTACTACTGTGATTGTGTATTACAAGATCTTTAGTGAGGCTACTACTGTGATTGTGTATTATAAGATCTTTAATCATACTACTATTGTGATTGTGTATTACAAGATCTTTAGTGAGGCTACTACTGTGATTGTGTATTACAAGATCTTTAGTCATACTACTACTGTGATTGTGTATTACAAGATCTTTAGTCAGGCTACTACTGTGATTGTGTATTACAAGATCTTTAGTCATACTACTACTGTGATTGTATATTACAAGATCTTTAGTCAGGCTACTACTGTGATTGTGTATTACAAGATCTTTAGTCAGGCTACTACTGTGATTGTATATTACAAGATCTTTAGTCAGGCTACTACTGTGATTGGGTATTACAAGATCTTTAGTCATACTACTATTGTGATTGTGTATTACAAGATCTTTAGTCATACTACTATTGTGATTGTGTATTACAAGATCTTTAGTCATACTACTATTGTGATTGTGTATTACAAGATCTTTAGTCATACTACTACTCTGATTGTGTATTACAAGATCTTTAGTGAGGCTACTACTGTGATTGTGTATTATAAGATCTTTAGTCATACTACTACTGTGATTGTGTATTACAAGATCTTTAGTCAGGCTACTACTGTGATTGTGTATTACAAGATCTTTAGTCAGGCTACTACTGTGATTGTGTATTACAAGATCTTTAGTCAGGCTACTACTGTGATTGTGTATTACAAAATCTTTAGTGAGGCTACTACTGTGATTGTGTATTACAAGATCTTTAGTGAGGCTACTACTGTGATTGTGTATTACAAGATCTTTAGTCATACTACTACTGTGATTGTGTATTACAAGATCTTTAGTCATACTACTACTGTGATTGTGTATTACAAAATCTTTAGTCAGGCTACTATTGTGATTGTGTATTACAAGATCTTTAGTCATACTACTACTGTGATTGTGTATTACAAGATCTTTAGTCATACTACTATTGTGATTGTGTATTACAAGATCTTTAATCAGGCTACTACTGTGATTGTGTATTACAAGATCTTTAGTCAGGCTACTACTGTGATTGTATATTACAAGATCTTTAGTCAGGCTACTATTGTGATTGGGTATTACAAGATCTTTAGTCATACTACTATTGTGATTGTGTATTACAAGATCTTTAGTCATACTACTATTGTGATTGTGTATTACAAGATCTTTAGTCATACTACTATTGTGATTGTGTATTACAAGATCTTTAGTCATACTACTACTGTGATTGTGTATTACAAGATCTTTAGTGAGGCTACTACTGTGATTGTGTATTATAAGATCTTTAGTCATACTACTACTGTGATTGTGTATTACAAGATCTTTAGTCAGGCTACTACTGTGATTGTGTATTACAAGATCTTTAGTAAGGCTACTACTGTGATTGTGTATTATAAGATCTTTAGTCATACTACTACTGTGATTGTGTATTACAAGATCTTTAGTCAGGCTACTATTGTGGTTGTGTATTACAAGATCTTTAGTCATACTACTACTGTGATTGTGTATTACAAGATCTTTAGTGAGGCTACTACTGTGATTGTGTATTATAAGATCTTTAATCATACTACTATTGTGATTGTGTATTACAAGATCTTTATTCAGGCTACTACTGTGATTGTGTATTACAAGATCTTTAGTCAGGCTACTATTGTGATTGTGTATTATAAGATCTTTAGTCATACTACTACTGTGATTGTGTATTATAAGATCTTTAGTCAGGCTACTACTGTGATTGTGTATTACAAGATCTTTAGTCATACTACTATTGTGATTGTGTATTACAAGATCTTTAGTCAGGCTACTACTGTGATTGTGTATTACAAGATCTTTAGTCAGGCTACTACTGTGATTGTGTATTACAAGATCTTTAGTCAGGCTACTACTGTGATTGTGTATTACAAAATCTTTAGTGAGGCTACTACTGTGATTGTGTATTACAAGATCTTTAGTGAGGCTACTACTGTGATTGTGTATTACAAGATCTTTAGTCATACTACTACTGTGATTGTGTATTACAAGATCTTTAGTCATACTACTACTGTGATTGTGTATTACAAAATCTTTAGTCAGGCTACTATTGTGATTGTGTATTACAAGATCTTTAGTCATACTACTACTGTGATTGTGTATTACAAGATCTTTAGTCATACTACTATTGTGATTGTGTATTACAAGATCTTTAATCAGGCTACTACTGTGATTGTGTATTACAAGATCTTTAGTCAGGCTACTACTGTGATTGTGTATTACAAAATCTTTAGTCAGGCTACTACTGTGATTGTGTATTACAAGATCTTTAGTGAGGTTACTACTGTGATTGTGTATTACAAGATCTTTAGACATACTACTACTGTGATTGTGTATTACAAGATCTTTAGTCATACTACTACTGTGATTGTGTATTACAAAATCTTTAGTCAGGCTACTATTGTGATTGGGTATTGCAAGATCTTTAGTCAGGCTACTATTGTGATTGTGTATTATAAGATCTTTAGTCATACTACCACTGTGATTGTGTATTACAAGATCTTTAGTGAGGCTACTACTGTGATTGTGTATTATAAGATCTTTAATCATACTACTATTGTGATTGTGTATTACAAGATCTTTAGTGAGGCTACTACTGTGATTGTGTATTACAAGATCTTTAGTCAGGCTACTACTGTGATTGTGTATTACAAGATCTTTAGTCATATACTACTACTGTGATTGTATATTACAAGATCTTTAGTCAGGCTACTACTGTGATTTTGTATTACAAGATCTTTAGTCAGGCTACTATTGTGATTGGGTTTTACAAGATCTTTAGTCAGGCTACTACTGTGATTGTATATTATAAGATCTTTATTCAGGCTACTATTGTGATTGTGTATTACAAGATCTTTATTTAGGCTACAACTGTGATTGTGTATTATAAGATTTTTAGTCAGGCTACTACTGTGATTGTGTATTACAAGATCTTTAGTCATACTACTATTGTGATTGTGTATTACAAGACCTTTATTCAGGCTACTACTGTGATTGTGTATTACAAGATCTTTAGTCATACTACTACTGTGATTGTGTATTACAAGATCTTTAGTCAGGCTACTACTGTGATTGTGTATTACAAGATCTTTAGTCATACTACTACTGTGATTGTATATTACAAGATCTTTTGTCAGGCTACTACTGTGATTGTGTATTACAAGATCTTTAGTCAGGCTACTACTGTGATTGTATATTACAAGATCTTTAGTCAGGCTACTATTGTGATTGGGTATTACAAGATCTTTAGTCATACTACTATTGTGATTGTGTATTATAAGATCTTTAGTCATACTACTTTTGTGATTGTGTATTACAAGATCTTTAGTCATACTACTATTGTGATTGTGTATTACAAGATCTTTAGTCATACTACTACTGTGATTGTGTATTACAAGATCTTTAGTGAGGCTACTACTGTGATTGTGTATTATAAGATCTTTAGTCATACTACTACTGTGATTGTGTATTACAAGATCTTTAGTCAGGCTACTACTGTGATTGTGTATTACAAGATCTTTAGTAAGGCTACTACTGTGATTGTGTATTATAAGATCTTTAGTCATACTACTACTGTGATTGTGTATTACAAGATCTTTAGTCAGGCTACTATTGTGGTTGTGTATTACAAGATCTTTAGTCATACTACTACTGTGATTGTGTATTACAAGATCTTTAGTGAGGCTACTACTGTGATTGTGTATTATAAGATCTTTAATCATACTACTATTGTGATTGTGTATTACAAGATCTTTATTCAGGCTACTACTGTGATTGTGTATTACAAGATCTTTAGTCAGGCTACTATTGTGATTGTGTATTATAAGATCTTTAGTCATACTACTACTGTGATTGTGTATTATAAGATCTTTAGTCAGGCTACTACTGTGATTGTGTATTACAAGATCTTTAGTCATACTACTATTGTGATTGTGTATTACAAGATCATTAGTCAGGCTATTACTGTGATTGTGTATTACAAGATCTTTAGTCAGGCTACTACTGTGATTGTGTATTACAAGATCTTTAGTCAGGCTACTACTGTGATTGTGTATTACAAAATCTTTAGTGAGGCTACTACTGTGATTGTGTATTACAAGATCTTTAGTGAGGCTACTACTGTGATTGTGTATTACAAGATCTTTAGTCATACTACTACTGTGATTGTGTATTACAAGATCTTTAGTCATACTACTACTGTGATTGTGTATTACAAAATCTTTAGTCAGGCTACTATTGTGATTGTGTATTACAAGATCTTTAGTCATACTACTACTGTGATTGTGTATTTCAAGATCTTTATTCATACTACTATTGTGATTGTGTATTACAAGATCTTTAATCAGGCTACTACTGTGATTGTGTATTACAAGATCTTTAGTCAGGCTACTACTGTGATTGTGTATTACAAAATCTTTAGTCAGGCTACTACTGTGATTGTGTATTACAAGATCTTTAGTGAGGTTACTACTGTGATTGTGTATTACAAGATCTTTAGTCATACTACTACTGTGATTGTGTATTACAAGATCTTTAGTCATACTACTACTGTGATTGTGTATTACAAAATCTTTAGTCAGGCTACTATTGTGATTGTGTATTACAAGATCTTTAGTCATACTACTACTGTGATTGTGTATTATAAGATCTTTAGTCATACTACTACTGTGATTGTATATTACAAGATCTTTAGTCAGGCTACTACTGTGATTGTGTATTACAAGATCTTTAGTCAGGCTACTATTGTGATTGGGTATTACAAGATCTTTAGTCAGGCTACTACTGTGATTGTATATTATAAGATCTTTATTCTGGCTACTATTGTGATTGTGTATTACAAGATCTTTATTCAGGCTACTACTGTGATTGTGTATTATAAGATTTTTAGTCAGGCTACTACTGTGATTGTGTATTACAAGATCTTTAGTCATACTACTATTGTGATGGTGTATTACAAGACCTTTATTCAGGCTACTACTGTGATTGTGTATTACAAGATCTTTAGTCATACTACTACTGTGATTGTGTATTACAAGATCTTTAGTCAGGCTACTACTGTGATTGTGTATTACAAGATCTTTAGTCATACTACTACTGTGATTGTATATTACAAGATCTTTTGTCAGGCTACTACTGTGATTGTGTATTACAAGATCTTTAGTCAGGCTACTACTGTGATTGTATATTACAAGATCTTTAGTCAGGCTACTATTGTGATTGGGTATTACAAGATCTTTAGTCATACTACTATTGTGATTGTGTATTACAAGATCTTTAGTCATACTACTATTGTGATTGTGTATTACAAGATCTTTAGTCATACTACTATTGTGATTGTGTATTACAAGATCTTTAGTCATACTACTACTGTGATTGTGTATTACAAGATCTTTAGTGAGGCTACTACTGTGATTGTGTATTATAAGATCTTTAGTCATACTACTACTGTGATTGTGTATTACAAGATCTTTAGTCAGGCTACTACTGTGATTGTGTATTACAAGATCTTTAGTAAGGCTACTACTGTGATTGTGTATTATAAGATCTTTAGTCATACTACTACTGTGATTGTGTATTACAAGATCTTTAGTCAGGCTACTATTGTGGTTGTGTATTACAAGATCTTTAGTCATACTACTACTGTGATTGTGTATTACAAGATCTTTAGTGAGGCTACTACTGTGATTGTGTATTATAAGATCTTTAATCATACTACTATTGTGATTGTGTATTACAAGATCTTTAGTGAGGCTACTACTGTGATTGTGTATTACAAGATCTTTAGTCATACTACTACTGTGATTGTGTATTACAAGATCTTTAGTCAGGCTACTACTGTGATTGTGTATTACAAGATCTTTAGTCATACTACTACTGTGATTGTATATTACAAGATCTTTAGTCAGGCTACTACTGTGATTGTGTATTACAAGATCTTTAGTCAGGCTACTACTGTGATTGTATATTACAAGATCTTTAGTCAGGCTACTACTGTGATTGGGTATTACAAGATCTTTAGTCATACTACTATTGTGATTGTGTATTACAAGATCTTTAGTCATACTACTATTGTGATTGTGTATTACAAGATCTTTAGTCATACTACTATTGTGATTGTGTATTACAAGATCTTTAGTCATACTACTACTCTGATTGTGTATTACAAGATCTTTAGTGAGGCTACTACTGTGATTGTGTATTATAAGATCTTTAGTCATACTACTACTGTGATTGTGTATTACAAGATCTTTAGTCAGGCTACTACTGTGATTGTGTATTACAAGATCTTTAGTCAGGCTACTACTGTGATTGTGTATTACAAGATCTTTAGTCAGGCTACTACTGTGATTGTGTATTACAAAATCTTTAGTGAGGCTACTACTGTGATTGTGTATTACAAGATCTTTAGTGAGGCTACTACTGTGATTGTGTATTACAAGATCTTTAGTCATACTACTACTGTGATTGTGTATTACAAGATCTTTAGTCATACTACTACTGTGATTGTGTATTACAAAATCTTTAGTCAGGCTACTATTGTGATTGTGTATTACAAGATCTTTAGTCATACTACTACTGTGATTGTGTATTACAAGATCTTTAGTCATACTACTATTGTGATTGTGTATTACAAGATCTTTAATCAGGCTACTACTGTGATTGTGTATTACAAGATCTTTAGTCAGGCTACTACTGTGATTGTATATTACAAGATCTTTAGTCAGGCTACTATTGTGATTGGGTATTACAAGATCTTTAGTCATACTACTATTGTGATTGTGTATTACAAGATCTTTAGTCATACTACTATTGTGATTGTGTATTACAAGATCTTTAGTCATACTACTATTGTGATTGTGTATTACAAGATCTTTAGTCATACTACTACTGTGATTGTGTATTACAAGATCTTTAGTGAGGCTACTACTGTGATTGTGTATTATAAGATCTTTAGTCATACTACTACTGTGATTGTGTATTACAAGATCTTTAGTCAGGCTACTACTGTGATTGTGTATTACAAGATCTTTAGTAAGGCTACTACTGTGATTGTGTATTATAAGATCTTTAGTCATACTACTACTGTGATTGTGTATTACAAGATCTTTAGTCAGGCTACTATTGTGGTTGTGTATTACAAGATCTTTAGTCATACTACTACTGTGATTGTGTATTACAAGATCTTTAGTGAGGCTACTACTGTGATTGTGTATTATAAGATCTTTAATCATACTACTATTGTGATTGTGTATTACAAGATCTTTATTCAGGCTACTACTGTGATTGTGTATTACAAGATCTTTAGTCAGGCTACTATTGTGATTGTGTATTATAAGATCTTTAGTCATACTACTACTGTGATTGTGTATTATAAGATCTTTAGTCAGGCTACTACTGTGATTGTGTATTACAAGATCTTTAGTCATACTACTATTGTGATTGTGTATTACAAGATCTTTAGTCAGGCTACTACTGTGATTGTGTATTACAAGATCTTTAGTCAGGCTACTACTGTGATTGTGTATTACAAGATCTTTAGTCAGGCTACTACTGTGATTGTGTATTACAAAATCTTTAGTGAGGCTACTACTGTGATTGTGTATTACAAGATCTTTAGTGAGGCTACTACTGTGATTGTGTATTACAAGATCTTTAGTCATACTACTACTGTGATTGTGTATTACAAGATCTTTAGTCATACTACTACTGTGATTGTGTATTACAAAATCTTTAGTCAGGCTACTATTGTGATTGTGTATTACAAGATCTTTAGTCATACTACTACTGTGATTGTGTATTACAAGATCTTTAGTCATACTACTATTGTGATTGTGTATTACAAGATCTTTAATCAGGCTACTACTGTGATTGTGTATTACAAGATCTTTAGTCAGGCTACTACTGTGATTGTGTATTACAAAATCTTTAGTCAGGCTACTACTGTGATTGTGTATTACAAGATCTTTAGTGAGGTTACTACTGTGATTGTGTATTACAAGATCTTTAGACATACTACTACTGTGATTGTGTATTACAAGATCTTTAGTCATACTACTACTGTGATTGTGTATTACAAAATCTTTAGTCAGGCTACTATTGTGATTGTGTATTACAAGATCTTTAGTCATACTACTACTGTGATTGTGTATTATAAGATCTTTAGTCATACTACTACTGTGATTGTATATTACAAGATCTTTAGTCAGGCTACTACTGTGATTGTGTATTACAAGATCTATAGTCATACTACTACTGTGATTGTGTATTACAAGATCTTTAGTGAGGCTACTATTGTGATTGTGTATTACAAGATCTTTAGTCATACTACTATTGTGATTGTGTATTACAAGATCTTTAGTCATACTACTATTGTGATTGTGTATTACAAGATATTTAGTCATACTACTATTGTGATTGTGTATTACAAGATCTTTAGTCAGGCTACTACTGTGATTGTGTATTACAAGATCTTTAGTCATACTACTACTCTGATTGTGTATTACAAGATCTTTAGTCAAGCTACTATTGTGATTGTGTATTACAAGATATTTAGTCATACTACTACTGTGATTGTGTATTACAAGATATTTAGTCATACTACTATTGTGATTGTGTATTACAAGATCTTTAGTCATACTACTATTGTGATTGGGTATTACAAGATCTTTAGTCATACTACTATTGTGATTGTGTATTACAAGATCTTTAGTCAGGCTACTACTATGATTGTGTATTACAAGATCTTTAGTCATACTACTACTGTGATTGTGTATTACAAGATCTTTAGTCATACTACTACTGTGATTGTGTATTACATGATCTTTAGTCAGGCTACTATTGTGATTGTGTATTACAAGATCTTTAGTCATACTACTACTGTGATTGTGTATTACAAGATCTTTAGTCATACTACTATTGTGATTGTGTATTACAAGATCTTTAGTCATACTACTATTGTGATTGTGTATTACAAGATCTTTAGTCAGGCTACTATTGTGATTGTGTATTACAAGATCTTTAGTCATACTACTACTGTGATTGGGTATTACAAGATCTTTAGTCATACTACTATTGTGATTGTGTATTACAAGATCTTTAGTCATACTACTATTGTGATTGTGTATTACAAGATCTTTAGTCATGCTACTACTGTGATTGTGTATTACAAGATCTTTAGTCATGCTACTACTGTGATTGTGTATTACAAGATCTTTAGTCAGGTTACTACTGTGATAGTGTATTACAAGATCTTTAGTCATGCTACTGACTTTTCATGGTTATACATCTGACTTTATTTATTAATTTTAGCATTAGATAAGACTATACTGGTATTACATAGCAAAAGAATCAATACACCATGATATAGCTGAAATACTGCTAATGTTGGTGATAAACACCAATCAATCAATTAGCAATAGAATTGCCAGCCTTTGATATTATATCTTACACTGAAATAAGTTAGAAAGCCTGTCGCAATATTGCGCAAATTTAATTTGCTTCAAATAATATCGGACTAATACAATACCTCCGCCATCTGTAATCTGTTAGAATTTTTTTCCTTATTGGGGAATATTTGTGGCGATTGTAAAGAAATCAATCACTACAACTGCAGCTATTAATTAGTTATGGTAAAAAAAACCTTATTTTTGACAAATTAAAATGTGATCTATTCATTGGCAATCAAATTCACTGTCATCATTTGTTAGGCTTAGATAGATTTATCATCATGATGAGAGAAGAATTAAAAACCTGCTTAGTAAACAAACATGATTGACAATATTTACGATGTTGATGTCCGGGGAATATGAAATCTTGTCATGAAACATTTGTTCTGTTTTTTTTGGATCAGAATTTTTATCAACAAATATATTTCTTTGTTAAACAATTGAATGTAAGGAAGAATTTTCTTCCTTGAGTAAAATGTATTTTAGCATATTTCCCAAATGCCTATATCAGGCTTTTGATTGGTTAACAAATTGAAAATCTTTGAAAAGCCTCCTCTTCAGAACCACTGATTGAAATGGACCAATATTTGACCCAAAAAGTCCTTGATAGCCCCTTTCAAAAATTGCCTCTGTTGACCCCTTCAATTATGCAAGATGGCTGTCATGGCTGATTATGCAACTTTTGGTTTTCCAGCATAATTTTTGATATCTCTGATTGATGAAATACAGGTTTTTGATTTTGAGGTTTCCCACTCATGTTTACATAGTTATGTCCTTTAATTATGTGTTTTATTGGTTTCCTGGCTGACAATATTTATGATGTCTGTTGAATATGAATGCTTGGTATGAAACATTTGTTTTGTTTTGTTAAATCAGATTTTTTATCAACAAATATATTTTTTGTTAAACATTTGAATGTAAGGAAGTTTTTGATATCTTATTTGACTAAAATTTGAAAATTACATTCAGGTAGAAAAAATTCGATTTTGAGGTATCAGACTTAAGTTATCGTTCCAGAGTTATTTCCCTTCATTATGCTTAAAATGATTTTTTTTATTGGTTCCCAAATATCATCTTAAGTTTCTGGTATCCAATTTCACTTAAACATTAAAATTACATTTAGATGGATGAAATGCAGAAAGATTTTGAATTGTAGGTCTCGGACTGTTTTTTTTCTATAATTATGCCCCTTAATTATGCATAAAATTATATTTTTATTGGTTTTCTGGCATATAATAAATTAACAAATTATATTAAGATCTATTAAATATAGGTCAAGTTTGATTTTAAGGTATCTGACTTTTATCAGTTTAGAGTTATGCCCCTTATTATGAATAAAATGATAGTTTGTGAGTGTTAACGCAAGTCCTGCATGGTCATTGAATTAATAAATATTTTTAAAGCAAGCATTTAATGAATAGGTGAGGTTTTGGATTAACAATTTCCTTTTCAAAGAAAACATTTCCTTTACAGGAAAACAATGTTATTTAGTAAATCTGCTTATGCATCTCTGGTGCCATCTACATTTTTTTAGCTCACTAGAGCCTTGTTCAAATGAGCTTTGCCATTTCTTGGCCTCTGTCAGCCATTGAAAAACTCCTTGGATGACCCTCTTCCAAAAATGTGTCTGGTTACCTTGCCCTTCATTCAAGATGGCTGCCATGGATTTTATTTTTGGTTGGAAATTGAAAATCTTCTTCTCCAGAACGACTGTTGGGAATAAAACAAAATTTGATTAAAATGCCCCTTACAAATTGTATCTGTAGACAGGGAACTGTCCTATGTGTCCATTACATACATTTGTACATTGATGTAATATTGTCAAACAAATGGTGTGTTAACATCTGAGGTTAGTGACTGCAGGGTATCTGTAGCCTTTTTCTTTAAGTACAAGATCACAATATTACATAAACAGTTGGGATTCAAAAACAAGTTAAATTAATTAGTTTCCCAGAATATAATATATACAATGTAAGCAGCCTGTATCTTTGGTAAATGTAATCAAAAGTCATTAACAGTAACAAACAAAACATACACACAACATGATGTACAAAGAATAACACTTTTAATAAACTCTTCTACAAATAACAACAGAACAAGGTAATTAGTCTGTAATTCTCAAGTATAACTGTTATTAATGTTAACACAAGGTAATTAGTCTGTATTTCTCAAGTATGACTGTTGTTAATGTTAACACAAGGTGATGAGTCTGTAATTCTCCAGTATGACTGATGTTAATGTTAACACAAGGTAATTAGTCTGTAATTCTCCAGTATGACTGATGTTAATGTTAACACAAGGTAATTAGTCTGTAATTCTCCAGTATGACTGATATTAATGTTAACACAAGGTAATTAGTCTGTAATTCTCAAGTATGACTGATGTTAATGTTAACACAAGGTGATTTGTCTGTATTTCTCAAGTATGACTGTTGTTAATGTTAACACAAGGTAATTAGTCTGTAATTCTCAAGCATGACTGTTGCTAATGTTAACACAAGGTGATTAGTCTGTAATTCTCAAGTATGACTGATGTTAATGTTAACACAAGGTGATTTGTCTGTATTTCTCAAGTATGACTGTTGTTAATGTTAACACAAGGTAATTAGTCTGTAATTCTCAAGCATGACTGTTGCTAATGTTAACACAAGGTAATTAGTCTGTAATTCTCAAGTATGACTGTTGTTAATGTTAACACAAGGTGATTAGTCTGTAATTCTCAAGTATAATTTTTGTTAATGTTAACACAAGGTGATTTGTCTGTATTTCTCAAGTATGATTGTTGTAAATATTAACACAAGGTGATTAATCTGTAATTCTTAAGTATGACTGTTGCTAATGTTAACACAAGGTGATTAGTCCATATTTCTCAAGTAGGACTGTTGTAAATGTTAACACAAGGTGATTAATCTGTAATTCTCAAGTATGACTGATGTTAATGTTAACACAAGGTAATTAGTCTGTAATTCTCAAGCATGACTGTTGTTAATGTTAACACAAGGTAATTAGTCTGTAATTCTCAAGTATGACTGATGTTAATGTTAACACAAGGTGATTAGTCTGTAATTCTCCAGTATGACTGTTGCTAATGTTAACACAAGGTGATTAGTCTGTAATTCTCAAGTATGACTGTTGTTAATGTTAGCACAAGGTGATTAGTCTGTAATTCTCAAGTATAATTTTTGTTAATGTTAACACAAGGTGATTTGTCTGTATTTCTCAAGTATGACTGTTGTAAATATTAACACAAGGTGATTAATCTGTAATTCTTAAGTATGACTGTTGCTAATAATAACACAAGGTGATTAGTCCATATTTCTCAAGTAGGACTGTTGTAAATGTTAACACAAGGTGATTAATCTGTAATTCTCAAGCATGACTGTTGCTAATGTTAACACAAGGTGATTAGTCTGTAATTCTCAAGTATGACTGATGTTAATGTTAACACAAGGTAATTAGTCTGTATTTCTCAAGTATGACTGTTGTAAATGTTAACACAAGGTGATTAATCTGTAATTCTCAAGTATGACTGTTGCTAATGTTAACACAAGGTAATTAGTCCATATTTCTCAAGTATGACTGTTGCTAATGTTAACACATGGTGATTTGTCTGTATTTCTCAAGTATAACTGTTATTAATGTTAACACAAGGTGATTAGTCTGTAATTCTCCAGTATGACTGATGTTAATGTTAACACAAGGTGATTAGTCTGTAATTCTCAAGTATGACTGTTGTTAATGTTAACACAAGGTGAATTGTCTGTAATTCTCAAGTATGACTGTTGTTAATGTTAACACAAGGTGAATTGTCTGTAATTCTCCAGTATGACTGATGTTAATGTTAACACAAGGTGATTAGTCTGTAATTCTCAAGTATGACTGTTGTTAATGTTAACACAAGGTGATTAGTCTGTAATTCTCAAGAATGACTGTTGCTAATGTTAACACAAGGTGATTAGTCTGTAATTCTCAAGTATGACTGTTGTTAATGTTAACACAAGGTGATTAGTCTGTAATTCTCAAGTATGGCTGTTGTTAATGTTAACACAAGGTGATTAGTCTGTAATTCTCAAGTATGACTGTTGTTAATGTTAACACAAGGTGAATTGTCTGTAATTCTCAAGTATGACTGTTGTTAATGTTAACACAAGGTGAATTGTCTGTAATTCTCCAGTATGACTGATGTTAATGTTAACACAAGGTGATTAGTCTGTAATTCTCAAGTATGACTGTTGTTAATGTTAACACAAGGTGATTAGTCTGTAATTCTCAAGTATGACTGTTGTTAATGTTAACACAAGGTGATTAGTCTGTAATTCTCAAGTATGACGGTTGCTAATGTTAACACAAGGTGATTAGTCTGTAATTCTCAAGCATGGCTGTTGTTAATGTTAACACAAGGTGATTTGTCTGTAATTCTCAAGTATGACTGTTGCTAATGTTAACACAAGGTGATTTGTCTGTATTTTTCAAGTATAACTGTTATTAATGTTAACACAAGGTGATTAGTCTGTAATTCTCAAGCATGACTGTTGTTAATGTTAACACAAGGTGATTTGTCTGTAATTCTCAAGTATAACTGTTGTTAATGTTAACACAAGGTGATTAGTCTATAATTCTCAAGTATGACTGTTGCTAATGTTAACACAAGGTGATTAGTCTATAATTCTCAAGCATGACTGTTGTTAATGTTAACACAAGATGATTTGTCTGTAATTCTCAAGTATGACTGTTGTTAATGTTAACACAAGGTGATTAGTCTATAATTCTCAAGTATGACTGTTGCTAATGTTAACACAAGGTAATTAGTCTATAATTCTCAAGCATGACTGTTGTTAATGTTAACACAAGGTGAATTCTCTGTAATTCTACAGTATGACTGATGTTAATGTTAACACGAGGTGAATTGTCTGTAATTCTCAAGTAGGACTGTTGTTAATGTTAACACAGGGTGAATAGTGTGTATTTCTCAGGTATAACTGTTGTTAATGTTAGCACAAGGTGATTAGTCTGTAATTCTCAAGCATGACTGATGTTAATGTTAACACAAGGTGAATTGTCTGTAATTTTCAAGTATGACTGTTGTTAATGTTAACACAAGGTGATTAATCTGTAATTCTCAAGCATGACTGTTGCTAATGTTAACACAAGGTGATTAGTCTGTAATTCTCAAGTGTGACTGATGTTAATGTTAACACAAGGTGAATTGTCTGTAATTCTCAAGTATGACTGATGTTAATGTTAACACAAGGTGATTAGTCTGTAATTCTCAAGTATGACTGATGTTAATGTTAACACAAGGTGATTAGTCTGTAATTCTCAAGTATGGCTGTTGTTAATGTTAACACAAGGTGATTAATCTGTAATTCTCAAGCATGACTGTTGCTAATGTTAACACAAGGTGATTAGTCTGTAATTCTTAAGTATGACTGTTGTAAATGTTAACACAGGGTGATTAGTCTGTAATTCTCAAGCATGACTGTTGCTAATGTTAACACAAGGTGATTAGTCTGTAATTCTCAAGTATGACTGTTGTAAATGTTAACACAAGGTGAATTGTCTGTAATTCTCCAGTATGACTGTTGTTAATGTTAACACAAGGTGATTAGTCTGTAATTCTCAAGTGTGACTGTTGCTAATGTTAACACAAGGTGATTAGTCTGTAATTCTCAAGTATGACTGTTGCTAATGTTAACACAAGGTGATTAGTCTGTAATTCTCAAGCATGACTGTTGCTAATGTTAACACAAGGTGATTAGTCTGTAATTCTCAAGTATGACTGATGTTAATGTTAACACAAGGTAATTAGTCTGTATTTCTCAAGTATGACTGTTGTAAATGTTAACACAAGGTGATTAATCTGTAATTCTCAAGTATGACTGTTGCTAATGTTAACACAAGGTAATTAGTCCATATTTCTCAAGTAGGACTGTTGTTAATGTTAACACAAGGTGATTAATCTGTATTTCTCAAGTATGACTGTTGTAAATGTTAACACAAGGTGATTAATCTGTAATTCTCAAGTATGACTGTTGCTAATGTTAACACAAGGTGATTTGTCTGTATTTCTCAAGTATAACTGTTATTAATGTTAACACAAGGTGATTAGTCTGTAATTCTCCAGTATGACTGATGTTAATGTTAACACAAGGTGATTAGTCTGTAATTCTCAAGTATGACTGTTGTTAATTTTAACACAAGGTGAATTGTCTGTAATTCTCAAGTATGACTGTTGTTAATGTTAACACCAGGTGAATTGTCTGTAATTCTCCAGTATGACTGATGTTAATGTTAACACAAGGTGATTAGTCTGTAATTCTCAAGTATGACTGTTGTTAATGTTAACACAAGGTGATTAGTCTGTAATTCTCAAGTATGACTGTTGTTAATGTTAACACAAGGTTATTAGTCTGTAATTCTCAAGTATGACTGTTGTTAATGTTAACACAAGGTGATTAGTCTGTAATTCTCAAGTATGGCTGTTGTTAATGTTAACACAAGGTGATTAGTCTGTAATTCTCAAGTATGACTGTTGTTAATGTTAACACAAGGTGAATTGTCTGTAATTCTCAAGTATGACTGTTGTTAATGTTAACACAAGGTGAATTGTCTGTAATTCTCCAGTATGACTGATGTTAATGTTAACACAAGGTGATTAGTCTGTAATTCTCAAGTATGACTGTTGTTAATGTTAACACAAGGTGATTAGTCTGTAATTCTCAAGTATGACTGTTGTTAATGTTAACACAAGGTGATTAGTCTGTAATTCTCAAGTATGACTGTTGCTAATGTTAACACAAGGTGATTAGTCTGTAATTCTCAAGCATGACTGTTGTTAATGTTAACACAAGGTGATTTGTCTGTAATTCTCAAGTATGACTGTTGCTAATGTTAACACAAGGTGATTTGTCTGTATTTTTCAAGTATAACTGTTATTAATGTTAACACAAGGTGATTAGTCTGTAATTCTCAAGCATGACTGTTGTTAATGTTAACACAAGGTGATTTGTCTGTAATTCTCAAGTATAACTGTTGTTAATGTTAACACAAGGTGATTAGTCTATAATTCTCAAGTATGACTGTTGCTAATGTTAACACAAGGTGATTAGTCTATAATTCTCAAGCATGACTGTTGTTAATGTTAACACAAGATGATTTGTCTGTAATTCTCAAGTATGACTGTTGTTAATGTTAACACAAGGTGATTAGTCTATAATTCTCAAGTATGACTGTTGCTAATGTTAACACAAGGTGATTAGTCTATAATTCTCAAGCATGACTGTTGTTAATGTTAACACAAGGTGAATTCTCTGTAATTCTCCAGTATGACTGATGTTAATGTTAACACAAGGTGAATTGTCTGTAATTCTCAAGTAGGACTGTTGTTAATGTTAACACAGGGTGAATAGTGTGTATTTCTCAGGTATAACTGTTGTTAATGTTAGCACAAGGTGATTAGTCTGTAATTCTCAAGTATGACTTTTGTTAATGTTAACACAAGGTGATTAGTCTGTAATTCTCAAGTATGACTTTTGTAAATGTTAACACAAGGTGATTAATCTGTAATTCTCAAGTATGACTTTTGTAAATGTTAACACAAGGTGATTAGTCTATAATTCTCAAGCATGACTGTTGTTAATGTTAACACAAGATGATTTGTCTGTAATTCTCAAGTATGACTGTTGTTAATGTTAACACAAGGTGATTAGTCTATAATTCTCAAGTATGACTGTTGCTAATGTTAACACAAGGTGATTAGTCTATAATTCTCAAGCATGACTGTTGTTAATGTTAACACAAGGTGAATTCTCTGTAATTCTACAGTATGACTGATGTTAATGTTAACACAAGGTGAATTGTCTGTAATTCTCAAGTAGGACTGTTGTTAATGTTAACACAGGGTGAATAGTGTGTATTTCTCAGGTATAACTGTTGTTAATGTTAGCACAAGGTGATTAGTCTGTAATTCTCAAGCATGACTGATGTTAATGTTAACACAAGGTGAATTGTCTGTAATTTTCAAGTATGACTGTTGTTAATGTTAACACAAGGTGATTAGTCTGTAATTCTCAAGTATGACTTTTGTAAATGTTAACACAAGGTGATTAATCTGTATTTCTCAGGTATAACTGTTGTTAATGTTAGCACAAGGTGATTAGTCTGTAATTCTCAAGTATGACTGTTGCTAATGTTAACACAAGGTGATTAATCTGTATTTCTCAAGTATGACTGTTGCTAATGTTAACACAAGGTAATTAGTCCATATTTTTCAAGTAGGACTGTTGTTAATGTTAACACAAGGTGATTAATCTGTAATTCTCAAGCATGACTGTTGCTAATGTTAACACAAGGTGATTAGTCTGTAATTCTCAAGTGTGACTGATGTTAATGTTAACACAAGGTGAATTGTCTGTAATTCTCAAGTATGACTGATGTTAATGTTAACACAAGGTGATTAGTCTGTAATTCTCAAGTATGACTGATGTTAATGTTAACACAAGGTGATTAGTCTGTAATTTTCAAGTATGGCTGTTGTTAATGTTAACACAAGGTGATTAATCTGTAATTCTCAAGCATGACTGTTGCTAATGTTAACACAAGGTGATTAGTCTGTAATTCTTAAGTATGACTGTTGTAAATGTTAACACAGGGTGATTAGTCTGTAATTCTCAAGCATGACTGTTGCTAATGTTAACACAAGGTGATTAGTCTGTAATTCTCAAGTATGACTGTTGTAAATGTTAACACAAGGTGAATTGTCTGTAATTCTCCAGTATGACTGTTGTTAATGTTAACACAAGGTGATTAGTCTGTAATTCTCAAGTGTGACTGTTGCTAATGTTAACACAAGGTGATTAGTCTGTAATTCTCAAGTATGACTGTTGCTAATGTTAACACAAGGTGATTAGTCTGTAATTCTCAAGCATGACTGTTGCTAATGTTAACACAAGGTGATTAGTCTGTAATTCTCAAGTATGACTGTTGTAAATGTTAACACAAGGTAATTAGTCTGTAATTCTCCAGTATGACTGTTGTTAGTGTTAACACAAGGTGATTAGTCTGTAATTCTCAAGTGTGACTGATGTTAATGTTAACACAAGGTGATTAGTCTGTAATTCTCAAGTATGACTGATGTTAATGTTAACACAAGGTGATTAGTCTGTAATTCTCAAGTATGACTGATGTTAATGTTAACACAAGGTGAATTGTCTGTAATTCTCAAGTATGACTGTTGTTAATGTTAACACAAGGTGAATTGTCTGTAATTCTCCAGTATGACTGTTGTTAATGTTAACACAAGGTGATTAGTCTGTAATTCTCAAGTGTGACTGTTGCTAATGTTAACACAAGGTGATTAGTCTGTAATTCTCAAGTATGACTGTTGCTAATGTTAACACAAGGTGATTAGTCTGTAATTCTCAAGCATGACTGTTGCTAATGTTAACACAAGGTGATTAGTCTGTAATTCTCAAGTATGACTGTTGTAAATGTTAACACAAGTTAATTAGTCTGTAATTCTCCAGTATGACTGTTGTTAGTGTTAACACAAGGTGATTAGTCTGTAATTCTCAAGTATGACTGATGTTAATGTTAACACAAGGTGAATTGTCTGTAATTCTCAAGTATGACTGTTGTTAATGTTAACACAAGGTGAATTGTCTGTAATTCTCCAGTATGACTGATGTTAATGTTAACACAAGGTGATTAGTCTGTAATTCTCAAGTATGACTGTTGTTAATGTTAACACAAGGTGATTAGTCTGTAATTCTCAAGTATGACTGTTGCTAATGTTAACACAAGGTGATTAGTCTGTAATTCTCAAGTATGACTGTTGCTAATGTTAACACAAGGTGAATTGTCTGTAATTCTCAAGTATGACTGATGTTAATGTTAACACAGGGTGATTAGTCTGTAATTCTCAAGTATGACTGTTGTAAATGTTAACACAGGGTGATTAGTCTGTAATTCTCAAGTATAACTGTTGTTAATGTTAACCAATGTTAACTGATTCTCTCTCACACAGTGTCTGTTATATAATAACTATGAACCATATCAATTTTTTTTTCCAACTCAAAATCTGTCCAAAAGGTGCTTATGTAACATAAAATAGTGTCCTACATGAAATAATGTCCTCCAGATAAAATATCGTATGAAATATTGTCCATGGACATTATCTCATTATGAAATATTGTCCTGGACATTATCTCATTATGAAATTGTGTCCTGGACATTATCTCATTATGAAATTGTGTCCTGGACATTATCTCATTATGAAATTGTGTCCTCCATCATGAGATATTTTCCATTCTTACTAGACTTTATTTAACTGTGAAATAATGTCTGACATCAACTTGATATATGATATTTTTATGCTTCACATATTTATACTACACTTTATTTCAAAATATAAGAGATTTCTTTGTCATAGAAATGATATTTGTTACACTATATTTGATTCAAATTGAAATATATTAACAACCATTGTCAAATTGCTCAACCCAAGACAAATACATATATATTCCAGAAATACATAAATTTATACAAAAACAGAAAATTTAATAACAATATTCATAAACACTAGATTGGCAAAGTTTTTTTTTAATTTTCGTGCATGTTTCGGAGGGAGTGGTGTAACTGGTATGTCAGATTCTAAAACTTCAATTTCACTAAGTAAATTACTGTTACTTTTATTCAATAGAAAGTTGTCTTTCAATGAATTATCAGATTCGCTATACAGACCAATTTATCTCCCTTTGTTAGGACACATTTTCACTATGATATATTGTCCATAACATGACATTATGCTGTCCAAATAAAGGACAAAATGTCATAGATAAGACAAAATTCCATGACAATATAATCATGAAATATTGTCCTGGAGGACATAATTTTGCTTTACACTTGCCATACAAGAACATTTGCAGACAGATATTGTTTTGAAGTAAAAGAATAGTCTCAATATTGACACATTTCAGTAAAAAGTAAAAAAAATATTTAGAGGTCTCCTCCACCACACAAGCAGAGTTTGAACTCAGAAAGATTTTTGTTAAATATTTTATTATAAAAGACGTGTTTAAACTACTAAAGTTCACATGGAGTTGGCATGAAGTATTTGGCCCTTTCATGAACTGTTATTGTAGTAATTTTTATACTTTTATACATTTTTATCTACAGTAATATTGTTTTCCGGCAATTTGTCGAGAGATTAGACCGTATTCTCTTTGGGAACAAGTTCCAGTCTTGAACAGTTGATGGTAAAAAAATAGTTTTGATAAAATGATGTCTGACAGTTATAAATGTTATTAGACTTTAATTAATTATAATTGTGTACTTGAAAAAGTTATTGCAGGACAATGTAAATTTAGTAATCAGGAATTTAACCGTGAAACTTTTTATGAAATTTGAAGTTTTTTATTTTTCTTTTTTAAATGGGGCCATCATGGTCGTGATGGTATGGTAGTTGGAGTTACATCTACCTATGCAATCAGTGCCTATCACCACTAAATTGAGAGTTTGTATCCTGCTGATGGCAAGGTGTACTTGATACAACATCATGTGATAAAGTTTGTCAGTGACTTGCGATAGGTCGGTGGTTTTCTCTGGTTCCCTCTATATATAAAACTGACCACCACAATGTAGCTGTAATATTGATGAAAGTGGTGTTAAACACCATAACCCTATCCCTATTTACACTTGATGATTCATAACATGTTTCTACATACAGCTTAGCTTGGAAATTAGAACTTAGAACATGGTCTCTTAACCACCACACAAGTAGAAATTCAATTGAGAAGGATTTTTGATCATGTTTATTTAAACTACTACAGTTGAGATGTAGTTTGGCATGGAATATTTGGCCCTTTTGTGAACTGTGATTATAGTAATTAGGTACTTTTATACATTTTTATCTACAGTAATAACATTTTCCAGCAATTTCTTGACAGAGTAGACTGTATTTCCTTTGGGAACAGCTTCCAATCTTGAAACAGTTGACGACAAAAAAGAATTTTGATAAAACAATGTCAGACAGTTAATACTATAAATGTTATTAGACCTTGTTTGAATAAACTGTGGCACACTCTTCTTCCATAGCTAAATAAAAAGAGTGACTATATTAGGAAAACAAGTATGAAAATAATTAAAAAAAAAAAATTTCAGCTAATTAAACAAACTCAACCATTTTAGATACTGAACTTTAAAATACTACTCAGTTGTTTGAAATTTAATGTGGTATGGATGTTCTTCGGTTGATACATTGCAAGATTCATATATTTTGTGTTTCATTGGAAATCCAAGATGGCTGTCACCACAGGACATAATTTAACATTGCAACATATGGAAAAATAAATAAAAAGCATTTTCTGAGAAACAGCAGATTGTATGCAAGCTGTACATGAATTATAATTGTATAAGATCCGTTACATAGTTTATGTTTTCTATGAGGATTGGAAATCAAAGATTGCCACCATAAGACAAAGTCTAATATTGGAATTAGGAAATCAAAGATTGCCACCACAAGACAAAGTCTAACACTTGAAATCAAAGATTGCCACCACAAGAGAAAGTCTAACATTGGAAATCAAAGATTGTCACCACAAGACAAAGTCTAATATTGGAAATCAAAGATTGCCACCACAAGACAGTCTAACATGGGAAATCAAAGATTGCCACCACAAGACAAAGTCTAACATTGGAAATCAAAGATTGCCACCACAAGACAAAGTCTAACATTGAAAATCAATGAATTTAACCAATGATAGATGCCAACATTATTACTTCATATCACACCAAATATTTAGTATTTGCAGACAGATATTGTTTTGAAGTAAAAGAATAGACTCAATATTGAGACATTTCAGCAAAAAAAATATTTAGTGGTCTCCTCCACCACACAAGCAGAGTTTGAACTCAGAAAGATTTTTGTTTAATATTTTATTATAAAAGACGTGTTTAAACTACTAAAGTTCACATGGAGTTGGCATGAAGTATTTGGCCCTTTCATGAACTGTTATTGTAGTAATTTTTATACTTTTATACATTTTTATCTACAGTAATATTGTTTTCCGGCAATTTGTCGAGAGATTAGACCGTATTCTCTTTGGGAACAAGTTCCAGTCTTGAACAGTTGATGGTAAAAAAATAGTTTTGATAAAATGATGTCTGACAGTTATAAATGTTATTAGACTTTAGTTAATTATAATTGTGTACTTGAAAAAGTTATTGCAGGACAATGTAAATTTAGTAATCAGGAATTTAACCGTGAAACTTTTTATGAAATTTGAAGTTTTTTCTTTTTCTTTTTTAAACGGGGCCATCATGGTCGTGATGGTATGGTAGTTGGAGTTACATCTACCTATGCAATCAGTGCCTATCACCACTAAATTGAGAGTTTGTATCCTGCTGATGGCAAGGTGTACTTGATACAACATCATGTGATAAAGTTTGTCAGTGACTTGCGATAGGTCGGTGGTTTTCTCTGGTTCCCTCTATCAATAAAACTGACCACCGCAATATAGCTGTAATATTGATGAAAGTGGCATTGAACACCATAACCCTATCCCTATTTACACTGGATGATTCATAACATGTTTCTACATACAGCTTAGCTTGGAAATTAGAACTTAGAACATGGTCTCTTAACCACCACACAAGTAGAAAATCAATTGAGAAGGATTTTTGATCATGTTTTTTTAAACTACTACAGTTGAGATGTAGTTTGGCATGGAATATTTGGCCCTTTTGTGAACTGTGATTATAGTAATTAGGTACTTTTATACATTTTTATCTACAGTAATAACATTTTCCAGCAATTTCTTGACAGAGTAGACTGTATTACCTTTGGGAACAGCTTCCAGTCTTGAAAGTTGACGACAAAAAAGAATTTTGATAAAACGATGTCTGTCAGTTAATACTATAAACGTTATTAGACCTTGTTTGAATAAACTGTGGCACACTCTTCTTCCATAGCTAAATAAAAAGAGTGACTATATTAGGAAAACAAGTATGAAAATAATATAAAAAAAAAAAAAATTTCAGCTAATTAAACAAACTCAACCATTTTAATTACTGAACTTTAAAATACTACTCAGTTGTTTGAAATTTAATGTGGTGTGGATGTTCTTCGGTTGATATATTGCAAAATTCATATATTTTGTGTTTCATTGGAAATCCAAGATGGCTGTCACCACAGGACATAATTTAACATAGCAACATATGGAAAAATAAAAAAAAGCATTTTCTGAGAAACAGCAGATTGTACGCAAGCTGTACATGAATTATAATTGTATAAGATCCGTTACATAGTTTATGTTTTCTATGAGGATTGGAAATCAAAGATTGCCACCACAAGACAAAGTCTAACATTGGAAATCAACGATTGCCACTACAAGATAAAGTCTAATATTGGAAATCAAAGATTGCCACCACAAGACAAAGTCTAATATTGGAATTAGGAAATCAAAGATTGCCACCACAAGACAAAGTCTAACACTTGAAATCAAAGATTGCCACCACAAGAGAAAGTCTAACATTGGAAATCAAAGATTGTCACCACAAGACAAAGTCTAATATTGGAAATCAAAGATTGCCACCACAAGACAGTCTAACATGGGAAATCAAAGATTGCCACCACAAGACAAAGTCTAACATTGGAAATCAAAGATTGCCACCACAAGACAAAGTCTAACATTGAAAATCAATGAATTTAACCAATGATAGATGCCAACATTATTACTTCATATCACACCAAATATTTAGTATTTGCAGACAGATATTGTTTTGAAGTAAAAGAATAGACTCAATATTGAGACATTTCAGCAAAAAAAATATTTAGTGGTCTCCTCCACCACACAAGCAGAGTTTGAACTCAGAAAGATTTTTGTTTAATATTTTATTATAAAAGACGTGTTTAAACTACTAAAGTTCACATGGAGTTGGCATGAAGTATTTGGCCCTTTCATGAACTGTTATTGTAGTAATTTTTATACTTTTATACATTTTTATCTACAGTAATATTGTTTTCCGGCAATTTGTCGAGAGATTAGACCGTATTCTCTTTGGGAACAAGTTCCAGTCTTGAACAGTTGATGGTAAAAAAATAGTTTTGATAAAATGATGTCTGACAGTTATAAATGTTATTAGACTTTAATTAATTATAATTGTGTACTTGAAAAAGTTATTGCAGGACAATGTAAATTTAGTAATCAGGAATTTAACCGTGAAACTTTTTATGAAATTTGAAGTTTTTTCTTTTTCTTTTTTAAACGGGGCCATCATGGTCGTGATGGTATGGTAGTTGGAGTTACATCTACCTATGCAATCAGTGCCTATCACCACTAAATTGAGAGTTTGTATCCTGCTGATGGCAAGGTGTACTTGATACAACATCATGTGATAAAGTTTGTCAGTGACTTGCGATAGGTCGGTGGTTTTCTCTGGTTCCCTCTATCAATAAAACTGACCACCGCAATATAGCTGTAATATTGATGAAAGTGGCATTGAACACCATAACCCTATCCCTATTTACACTGGATGATTCATAACATGTTTCTACATACAGCTTAGCTTGGAAATTAGAACTTAGAACATGGTCTCTTAACCACCACACAAGTAGAAAATCAATTGAGAAGGATTTTTGATCATGTTTTTTTAAACTACTACAGTTGAGATGTAGTTTGGCATGGAATATTTGGCCCTTTTGTGAACTGTGATTATAGTAATTAGGTACTTTTATACATTTTTATCTACAGTAATAACATTTTCCAGCAATTTCTTGACAGAGTAGACTGTATTACCTTTGGGAACAGCTTCCAGTCTTGAAAGTTGACGACAAAAAAGAATTTTGATAAAACGATGTCTGTCAGTTAATACTATAAACGTTATTAGACCTTGTTTGAATAAACTGTGGCACACTCTTCTTCCATAGCTAAATAAAAAGAGTGACTATATTAGGAAAACAAGTATGAAAATAATATAAAAAAAAAAAAAATTTCAGCTAATTAAACAAACTCAACCATTTTAATTACTGAACTTTAAAATACTACTCAGTTGTTTGAAATTTAATGTGGTGTGGATGTTCTTCGGTTGATATATTGCAAAATTCATATATTTTGTGTTTCATTGGAAATCCAAGATGGCTGTCACCACAGGACATAATTTAACATAGCAACATATGGAAAAATAAAAAAAAGCATTTTCTGAGAAACAGCAGATTGTACGCAAGCTGTACATGAATTATAATTGTATAAGATCCGTTACATAGTTTATGTTTTCTATGAGGATTGGAAATCAAAGATTGCCACCACAAGACAAAGTCTAACATTGGAAATCAACGATTGCCACTACAAGATAAAGTCTAATATTGGAAATCAAAGATTGCCACCACAAGACAAAGTCTAATATTGGAATTAGGAAATCAAAGATTGCCACCACAAGACAAAGTCTAACACTTGAAATCAAAGATTGCCACCACAAGAGAAAGTATAATATTGGAAATCAAAGATTGTCACCACAAGACAAAGTCTAATATTGGAAATCAAACATTTTCATCACAAGACAAAGTCTAATATTGGAAATCAAAGATTGTCACCACAAGACAAAATCTAACATGGGAAATCAAAGATTGCTACCACAAGACAAAGTCTAACATTGGAAATCAAAGATTGCTACCACAAGACAAAGTCTAATATTGGAAATCAAAGATTGCCACCACAAGATAATGTCTAACATGGGAAATCAAAGATTGCTACCGCAAGACAAAGTCTAACATTGGAAATCAAAGATTGCTACCACAAGACAAAGTCTAATATTGGAAATCAAAGATTGTCACCACAAGACAAAGTCTAACATTGGATATCAAAGATTGCCTCCACAAGACAAAGTCTAACATTGGAAATCAAAGATTGCCACCACAAGACAAAGTCTAATATTGGAAATCAAAGATTGTCATCACAAGACAGAATCTAACATTGGAAATCAAAGATTGTTACCACAAGACAAAGTCTAACATTGGAAATCAAAGATTGCCACCACAAGACAAAGTCTAACATTGGAAATCAAAGATTGCCACCACAAGACAAAGTCTAACATTGGAATTAAGAAATCAAAGATTTTCATCACAAGACAAAATCTAACAATGGAAATCAAAGATTGTCACCACAAGACAAAATCTAACACTTGAAATCAAAGATTGCCACCACAAGAGAAAGTCTAATATTGGAAATCAAAGATTGTCACCACAAGACAAAGTCTAATATTGGAAATCAAATATTGTCATCACAAGACAAAGTCTAATATTGGAAATCAAACATTGTCACCACAAGACAAAGTCTAACATGGGAAATCAAAGATTGCTACCACAAGACAAAGTCTAACATTGGAAATCAAAGATTGCTACCACAAGACAAAGTCTAATATTGGAAATCAAAGATTGCCACCACAAGACAAAGTCTAACAATGGAAATCAAAGATTGTTACCACAAGACAAAGTCTAACATGGGAAATCAAAGATTGCTACTGCAAGACAAAGTCTAACATTGGAAATCAAAGATTGCTACCACAAGACAAAGTCTAATATTGGAAATCAAAGATTGTCACCACAAGACACAGTCTAACATTGGAATTCAAAGATTGCCTCCACAAGACAAAGTCTAACATTGGAAATCAAAGATTGCCACCACAAGACAAAGTCTAATATTGGAAATCAAATATTGTCACCACAAGACAAAGTCTAACATTGGAAATCAAAGATTGTTACCACAAGACAAAGTCTACCACTGGAAATCAAAGATTGCCACCACAAGACAAAGTCTAACATTGGAAATCAAAGATTGCCACCACAAGACAAAGTCTAACATTGGAATTAAGAAATCAAAGATTGTCATCACAAGACACAATCTAACAATGGAAATCAAAGATTGTCACCACAAGACAAAATCTAACACTTGAAATCAAAGATTGCCACCACAAAAGAAAGTCTAATATTGAAAATCAAAGATTGTCACCACAAGACAAAGTCTAATATTGGAAATCAACGATTGTCATCACAAGACAAAGTCTAATATTGGAAATCAAAGATTGTCACCACAAGACAAAGTCTAACATGGGAAATCAAAGATTGCTACCACAAGACAAAGTCTAACATTGGAAATCAAAGATTGCTACCACAAGACAAAGTCTAACATTGGAAATCAAAGATTGCTACCACAAGACAAAGTCTAATATTGGAAATCAAAGATTGCCACCACAAGACAAAGTCTAACATTGGAAATCAAAGATTGCTACCACAAGACAAAGTCTAATATTGGAAATCAAAGATTGTCACCACAAAACACAGTCTAACATTGGAAATCAAAGATTGCCTCCACAAGACAAAGTCTAACAATGGAAATCAAAGATTGCCACCACAAGACAAAGTCTAATATTGGAAATCAAAGATTGTCACCACAAGACAAAGTCTAACATGGGAAATCAAAGATTGCTACCACAAGACAAAGTCTAACATTGGAAATCAAAGATTGTCACCACAAGACAAAGTCTAACATGGGAAATCAAAGATTGCTACCACAAGACAAAGTCTAACATTGGAAATCAAAGATTGCTACCACAAGACAAAGTCTAACATTGGAAATCAAAGATTGCTACCACAAGACAAAGTCTAATATTGGAAATCAAAGATTGCCACCACAAGACAAAGTCTAACATTGGAAATCAAAGATTGCTACCACAAGACAAAGTCTAATATTGGAAATCAAAGATTGTCACCACAAAACACAGTCTAACATTGGAAATCAAAGATTGCCTCCACAAGACAAAGTCTAACATTGGAAATCAAAGATTGCCACCACAAGACAAAGTCTAATATTGGAAATCAAAGATTATCACCACAAGACAAAGTCTAACATTGGAAATCAAAGATTGTTACCACAAGACAAAGTCTAACATTGGAAATCAAAGATTGCCACCACAAGACAAAGTCTAACATTGGAAATCAAAGATTGCCACCACAAGACAAAGTCTAACATTGGAAATCAAAGATTGCCACCACAAGACAAAGTCTAATATTGGAAATCAAAGATTATCACCACAAGACAAAGTCTAACATTGGAAATCAAAGATTGTTACCACAAGACAAAGTCTAACATTGGAAATCAAAGATTGCCACCACAAGACAAAGTCTAACATTGGAAATCAAAGATTGCCACCACAAGACAAAGTCTAACATTGGAATTAAGAAATCAAAGATTGCTACCACAAGACAAAATCTAACATTGGAATTAAGAAATCAAAGATTGCCACCACAAGACAAAATCTAACATTGGAATTAAGAAATCAAAGATTGCTACCACAAGACAAAATCTAACATTGGAATTAAGAAATCAAAGATTGCTACCACAAGACAAAATCTAACATTGGAAATCAAACATTGTCACCACAAGACAAAGTCTAACATGGGAAATCAAAGATTGCCACCACAAGACAAAGTCTAACATTGGAAATCAAAGATTGCCACCACAAGACAAAGTCTAACATTGGAAATCAAAGATTGCCACCACAAGACAAAGTCTAACATTGGAAATCAAAGATTGTCACCACAAGACAAAGTCTAACATTGGAAATCAAAGATTGCTACCACAAGACAAAGTCTAACATTGGAAATCAAAGATTGCCACCACAAGACAAAGTCTAACATTGGAAATCAAAGATTGTCACCACAAGACAAAGTCTAACATTGGAAATCAAAGATTGTCACCACAAGACAAAGTCTAACATGGGAAATCAAAGATTGCTACCACAAGACAAAGTCTAACATTGGAAATCAAAGATTGTCACCACAAGACAAAGTCTAATATTGGAAATCAAAGATTGTCACCACAAGACAAATCTAGCAATGGAAATCAAAGATTGTCACCACAAGACAAAATCTAACACTTGAAATCAAAGATTGTCACCACAAGACAAAGTCTAATATTGGAAATCAAAGATTGTCACCACAAGACAAAGTCTAATATTGGAAATCAAAGATTGCCACCACAAGACAAAGTCTAACATTGGAAATCAAAGATTGCTACCACAAGACAAAGTCTAATATTGGAAATCAAAGATTGTCACCACAAAACACAGTCTAACATTGGAAATCAAAGATTGCCTCCACAAGACAAAGTCTAACATTGGAAATCAAAGATTGCCACCACAAGACAAAGTCTAATATTGGAAATCAAAGATTATCACCACAAGACAAAGTCTAACATTGGAAATCAAAGATTGTTACCACAAGACAAAGTCTAACATTGGAAATCAAAGATTGCCACCACAAGACAAAGTCTAACATTGGAAATCAAAGATTGCCACCACAAGACAAAGTCTAACATTGGAAATCAAAGATTGCCACCACAAGACAAAGTCTAATATTGGAAATCAAAGATTATCACCACAAGACAAAGTCTAACATTGGAAATCAAAGATTGTTACCACAAGACAAAGTCTAACATTGGAAATCAAAGATTGCCACCACAAGACAAAGTCTAACATTGGAAATCAAAGATTGCCACCACAAGACAAAGTCTAACATTGGAATTAAGAAATCAAAGATTGCTACCACAAGACAAAATCTAACATTGGAATTAAGAAATCAAAGATTGCCACCACAAGACAAAATCTAACATTGGAATTAAGAAATCAAAGATTGCTACCACAAGACAAAATCTAACATTGGAATTAAGAAATCAAAGATTGCTACCACAAGACAAAATCTAACATTGGAAATCAAACATTGTCACCACAAGACAAAGTCTAACATGGGAAATCAAAGATTGCCACCACAAGACAAAGTCTAACATTGGAAATCAAAGATTGCCACCACAAGACAAAGTCTAACATTGGAAATCAAAGATTGCCACCACAAGACAAAGTCTAACATTGGAAATCAAAGATTGTCACCACAAGACAAAGTCTAACATTGGAAATCAAAGATTGCTACCACAAGACAAAGTCTAACATTGGAAATCAAAGATTGCCACCACAAGACAAAGTCTAACATTGGAAATCAAAGATTGTCACCACAAGACAAAGTCTAACATTGGAAATCAAAGATTGTCACCACAAGACAAAGTCTAACATGGGAAATCAAAGATTGCTACCACAAGACAAAGTCTAACATTGGAAATCAAAGATTGTCACCACAAGACAAAGTCTAATATTGGAAATCAAAGATTGTCACCACAAGACAAATCTAGCAATGGAAATCAAAGATTGTCACCACAAGACAAAATCTAACACTTGAAATCAAAGATTGTCACCACAAGACAAAGTCTAATATTGGAAATCAAAGATTGTCACCACAAGACAAAGTCTAATATTGGAAATCAAAGATTGCCACAACAAGACAAAGTCTAACATTGGAACCTATGAGAAAAATATTTAAAAATTCTTGTTCTCTGAAAGGGTTAGGGTTATGGTGTTTAATGCCACGTTCAACAATATTTCAGTTATATCGTGGCGGTGACAGTCAGTTTTATTGGTGGAGGAAACCGGATTACCCGGAGAAAACCACCTACCTGTCACAAGTAATTAACAAACTTTATCACATAATGTTGTATCAAGTACACCTCACCTGAGTGGAATGAGAACTCACAACGTTAATTATGATAGGCACTTATTGCATAGGTAGTTGTAAATCCAACTGCAATGCGATCATGACCATGACAGCCCCTATGTTCTCTGAAACCATATTTAAAATGTAACCTGACTGAATAATTCAATGGATGTTATTATGTTGTTCGAAAATCCAAGATGATTTCCACTGTAATCCAACCATAATTTAATATTGCATTTCATGGCAAATTATATAAAAAAGCTTTTTGTTCAGAAACTACAAACTTGATTGAACCAAAATTATGCATGAAATTTTAACATCATTATGAGGATCAGATGGAAGAGAGGAGTGAGTTATACTGTCTAAGTTCAATTCAATTCAAGTTGAAGATTATTTATGTCAGAGCTATGTTGCACACGACAATTCAAAAAGGTTAAAACCATTTACATGTTTCATAAATTAATACATGTACATGTATTTGGTTGAGGAGACAGCAGCCTTGAATGCTTTAACCGAGCGAGTCATAACTATAGGCTGTGACAGCCAGTTCCAGTCGGATATTCATACAAGAGGAAAAACTATTCTTTTCTTTATTATTGAGTCTTACAAGAAGGAATAATGAAACCTGACTGTCCTGTTTGATAACAGTCGTGACATTATTTTTATATGATGACCTTATAACATCAGTTCCATACCATCAAGTACACTGATTATTTTACAAGGATATTTGACCACGGTTTAACCCTTCATCAAAGGGAATCTGAAACCTTAGAGATTGTATTAAAATAAGCACCTTTCAGTATCATTTTTGTTATAAAATTTGACGACAGGATAAAAAAATACCCCCTCCTCCTCAAAAGTTTAAATGATCGTTCCCTTTGTGAAATTATTTAACCCATGACTCGTTAATAAATGAGCAATGGTGACATTGAACAGACAGGTAAATGGCGTCATTATATGATCTAAGATAACAAAACATTTTCGGTTAAGTACGAAAATCTTCAAAACTTGACTATTATTTCAATTACATGTATATATGGCTGAATTTAACATTTATGTTAAAGGAAATAGACATTGGATGCATTGTGTCTATATTTCTTTTAAAATAATCTGGTGAACAATATGATCAATTTCTGACATAAACTCAGATATGACATGGTAAAGATATTGAGTCGAAATATAATTCAATATTTCAACTGTTTATTGTTTGATGTATAAAGATGTTGATATTTGTATTGACTGACAGGAAGTGATGTAGATGTAAATAAACACAATATCTCTTTTTATGCTTAGATTTTTCTTTTGCTGTTCTTCATCTGACATTCAGTGGTTACATTCTTTATTGATTTATATAACACATATAGTTGATCAATAGGTGAATACCCAGGTCAATAGGTGAATACATTAGATCAGTAGATATATATCCTAGATCAATAAGTAAATCTCATAGATCAATAGGTAAATGTCCTAGACATAATAACCCTCGATCAATAGGTAGATCTCCTAGATCAATAAGTAAATGTCTTAGATCAATAGGTAAATGTGCTATGTCAATCAATAAGTAAATGTCCTTGATCACTCAATAGGTAAATGTTGTAGATCAATTAGTAAATGTCTTAGACCAATAGGTGAATACCTTATATTGATAGGTAAATATCCTAGATCAATAGGTAAATGTCTGATCAATAGGTAAATGTCTTATATCAATAAGTAAATGCCCTAGATCAATAGATAAATGTCTTAGATCAATAGGTAAGTGCCCTAGATCAATAGTTAAATGTCCAAGGTCAATCAATAGGTACATTTTCTAGATCAATAGGTAATTTGTCTAGATCAACAGGTAAATGTCCTTGATCAATAGGTAAATGTGCTATGTCAATCAATAAGTAAATGTCCTTGATCTCTCAATAGGTAAATGTTGTAGATCAATTAGTAAATATCTTAGACCAATAGGTGAATACCCTAGATCAATAGGTGAATACCTTAGATTGATAGGTAAATATCCTAGATCAATAGGTAAATGTCTGATCAATAGGTAAATGTCTTAGATCAATAGGTAAATGTCCAAGCTCAATAGGTAGATGTCTTAGATCAATAGGTAAATGTCCAAGGTCAATAGGTAAATATCCAAGGTCAGTCAATGGGTAAATGTTCCAAATCAATTGGTAAATGTCTTAGATCAATGGGTAGATGTCTTAGATCAATAGGTAAATGTCATAAATCAATAGGTAAATACCATATATCAATAGGTAAATATCCTAGATCAATGGGTAAATGTCCAAGGTCAGTCAATAGGTAAATGATTTAGATCAATAGGTAAATGTCCAAGGTCAATCAATAGGTACATTTGCTAGATCAATAGGTAAATGTCCTTGATCAATAGGTAGATGTGCTATGCCAATTAATAGGTAAATATCTTTGATCATGCAATAGGTAAATGTTCTAGATCAATTAGTAAATGTCTTAGATCAATAGGTGAATACCTTAGATTGATAGGTAAATATCTTAGATCAATAGGTAAATGTCTGATCAATAGGTAAATGTCTTAGATGAATAGGTAAATATCCAAGGTCAGTCAATAGGTAAGTGTCTTAGATCAATAGGTAGATGTCTTAGATCAATAGGTAAATGGCATAAATCAATAGGTAAATACCATAGATCAATAGGTAAATATCCTAGATCAGTAGGTGAATGTACTAGATCAATCACTAGGTAAATGTCCCAGATCAATAGGTAAATACCATAGATCAATAGGTAAATGTCTTAGATCATAAGGTAATTTTTCTAGATCAATTAGTAAATGACTTCGATAAATAGGTAAATGTCTTAGATCAATAAATAAATGTCATAGATCAATAGGTAAATGTCCAAGGCAAGTCAATAGGTAAATGTTCTAGATCAATAAGTAAATGTCCTAGATCATTCTATAGGTAAATGTCCTAGATCAATAGGTAAATACCCTAGATCAATAGGTGAATACCCTAGATCCATAGGTGAATACCTTGTAGGTAAATATCCTTGATCAATAAGTAAATGTCCTAGATCAATAGGTAAATGTCTTAGATCAACAGGTAAATGTCCTAGATAAATACAGGTAAGTAAATGTCCTATATCAATAGGTAAATGTCTTAGATCACTAGGTAAATGTCATATATCAATAGGTAAATGTCCTAGAGCAATACGTAAATGTCTTAGATCAATAGGTCAATGTCATAGATGAATAGGTAAATGTCATAGATCAATAGGAAAATGTCATAGATCAATCAGTAAATATCATAGATCAATAGGTAAATGTCCTAGATTAATAGGTAAATTTCTAGATCAATAGGTAAATGTTCTAGATAAACAGGTGAATATCATAAATCAATAGGTAAGTGTCCTAGATCAATAGGTAAATTTCCTAGATCAATAGGTAAATAACATAGATCAATAGGTAAATGTCATAGATCAATATGTAAATGTCTTAGATCAACAGGTAAATGTCCTAGATCAATAGGTAAATGTCTTAGATCAATTAATACATGACTTAGATTAATAGGTAAATATCATAGATCAATAGGTAAATGTCCTAGATCAATACATAAATGTCTTAGATCAATAGGTCAATGTCATAGATGAATAGGTAAATGTCATAGATCAATAGGAAAATGTCATAGATCAATCAGTAAATATCAGAGATCAATAGGTAAATGTCCTAGATTAATAGGTAAATGTCTGATCAATGGGTAAATGTTCTAGATAAACAGGTGAATATCATAAATCAATAGGTAAGTGTCCTAGATCAATAGGTAAATTTCCTAGATCAATAGGTAAATAACATAGATCAATAGGTAAATGTCATAGATCAATAGGTAAATGTCTTAGATCAACAGGTAAATGTCCTAGATAAATACAGGTAAGTAAATGTCCTATATCAATAGGTAAATGTCTTAGATCAATTAATACATGTCTTAGATCAATTAATACATGACTTAGATTAATAGGTAAATATCATAGATCACTAGGTAAATGTCATAGATCAATAGGTAAATTTGCTAGATCAATAGGTAAATAACATAGATCAATAGGTAAATGTCATAGATCAATAGGTAAATGTCTTAGATCAACAGGTAAATGTCCTAGATAAATACAGGTAAGTAAATGTCCTATATCAATAGGTAAATGTATTAGATCAATTAATACATGACTTAGATTAATAGGTAAATATCATAGATCACTAGGTAAATGTCATAGATCAATAGGTAAATGTCCTAGATCAATACGTAAATGTCTTAGATCAATAGGTCAATGTCATAGATGAATAGGTAAATGTCATAGATCAATAGGAAAATGTCCTAGATTAATAGGTAAATTTCCTAGATCAATAGGTAAATATTCTAGATAAACAGGTGAATATCATAAATCAATAGGTAAGTGTCCTATATCAATAGGTAAATTTCCTAGATCAATAGGTAAATAACATAGATCAATAGGTAAATGTCATAGATCAATAGGTAAATACCATAGGTCAATAGGTAAATACCATAGATCAATAGGTAAATGTCTTAGATCAATAGGTAAATATCATAGACCAATAGGTAAGTGTCATAGATCAATAGGTAAATGTCTTAGATCAATAGGTAAATACCATAGATCAATAGGTAAATACCATGTATCAATAGGTAAATATCATTGATCAATAGGTAAGTGTCATAGATCAATAGGTAAATGTCTCTGCCTGTTGTTTAGTGGTACTATTTTACTTCTCAATTATCAGAAGGGTAGGGTTGTGATACCTTTAATCTGTTTAACCCCATCACATTTTTGTGCCTGTCCCAAACTAATTCCTGGATTTACAGCATCATATATTGTGGTCTTCAGATGAGATGTGATTGGTTGTTTTTGTCTATATTGGTGGAATTCATAATTCAGCTGGTGTGTATAATTTTTTTTCCAGGTGTGGGGCTGTCATTAAATTCAATAAAAATATGTAAATAATCTTATGAATATCGTCATCAACATGCTTAGCAACATATTATAGAATTATGAATGTAAATATTAATACAACCACAGGCCTCACATCAGGTAGTTTGTAAGATTACAATGCAATAATCTGACGTGGGTAAATAGATCTGATAGACTTAGTATTAATGTAAGAAAAATGACGTCGGAATTGAAGACTAGAATGAAAGTTCAACGAATGGAAAACATGAAATAGCTTTCAATATCATTGAAAAGTAAACATAGAGAAATGTTTGACCCATGTTGTCTTAACTACATATTCTGATAATGAATTATTTAGAAAAGTTTGGGACAAACCATTTCACTCTTGGAGGAGGTTATGTTTTTTAGCTGACCTGGCAAAAGACCAGGTGAGCTTTTGTCATCATTTGGCATCAAGCATCCTTCCGGCCGTCTGTTGTACTTCGCAAACTTTCACATTTAAATCTTCTCCTTATTCAAGTTTTTCTGTGATATTTTTTCTTTCAGCCGATTTATACTGATTATGCAAATAAGGCATATTTGGATGAAATATCACATTTAAATCTTCTCCTCTAAACTGCTAAACCAAATTAAACTAAATTTGGCTAGGATGGTGCTTGGGTGGTTCCCTTTGAAAATTGTGTCTGAAATCCCTGTTCTCCTTTCAAGATGGCTGCTATTACTAAAAATTGAAATTTCTTCAATTGTCCATTGCTGCTTTAATTTTTAAGATGGCCTCTGTTATTTTAAATAGAATTATGCATAATTAAGACATGTTATGATCTCTCCAAGATGGCCTCTGTTGGTTTAAATAGAATTACACTTGTCCTTTTGGAGGTCATTCATTTCTTGTCAGATTTTCTTCCAATTTTAACTTTAATCACCAATATTTTAATATGTTTAAACACAGGCTGCCTTAAAAAGTAGATTTCCCTTTTTTTGATCGTGGAGAAAAAACATTGCATATTGTCACAGAATTAATATTTTTCAGACTTATTTCATATTTATTTCGACATTTGATTAGGACAAAGTATGAAGAATCTGTCGTGTTGGTAAAATTAGTTATCCCTTTTGTACTGGACAGGAACTTTGTAATCAGTGTAAACAATCAAGAATATGTTGATAAAGAACAAGTGGAGCAGAAACTGCTTACCAGTACCCTTCTGGAGCACATGAGTTCACCACTATTTTTTTAGTGGGGTTCGTTTGGCTGTAGTGGGGTTCGTGGTATTCAATCTTTAGTTTTCTGTGTAGTATTTTGTGATCCCTTGGTTGTAGTGGGGTTCGTGGTACTCAATCTTTAGTTTTCTGTGTAGTATTTTGTGATCCCTTGGTTGTAGTGGGGTTCGTGGTACTCAATCTGTAGTTTTCTGTGTAGTATTTTGTGATCCCTTGGTTGTAGTGGGGTTCGTGGTACTCAATCTTTAGTTTTCTGTGTAGTATTTTGTGATCCCTTGGTTGTAGTGGGGTTCGTGGTACTCGATCTTTAGTTTTCTGTGTAGTATTTTGTGATCCCTTGGTTGTAGTGGGGTTCGTGGTACTCAATCTTTAGTTTTCTGTGTAGTATTTTGTGATCCCTTGGTTGTAGTGGGGTTCGTGGTACTCAATCTGTAGTTTTCTGTGTAGTATTTTGTGATCCCTTGGTTGTAGTGGGGTTCGTGGTATTCAATCTTTAGTTTTCTGTGTAGTATTTTGTTATCCCTTGGTTGTAGTGGGGTTCGTGGTACTCAATCTTTAGTTTTCTGTGTAGTATTTTGTGATCCCTTGGTTGTAGTGGGGTTCGTGGTACTCAATCTGTAGTTTTCTGTGTAGTATTTTGTGATCCCTTGGTTGTAGTGGGGTTCGTGGTATTCAATCTTTAGTTTTCTGTGTAGTATTTTGTTATCCCTTGGTTGTAGTGGGGTTCGTGGTACTCAATCTGTAGTTTTCTGTGTAGTATTTTGTGATCCCTTGGTTGTAGTGGGGTTCGTGGTACTCAATCTTTAGTTTTCTGTGTAGTATTTTGTGATCCCTTGGTTGTAGTGGGGTTCGTGGTACTCAATCTGTAGTTTTCTGTGTAGTATTTTGTGATCCCCTGGTTGTAGTGGGGTTCGTGGTACTCAAAATTTAGTTTTCTGTGTAGTATTTTGTGATCCCTTGGTTGTAGTGGGGTTCGTGGTACTCAATCTGTAGTTTTCTGTGTAGTATTTTGTGATCCCTTGGTTGTAGTGGGGTTCGTGGTACTCAATCTTTAGTTTTCTGTGTAGTATTTTGTGATCCCTTGGTTGTAGTGGGGTTCGTGGTACTCAATCTGTAGTTTTCTGTGTAGTATTTTGTGATCCCCTGGTTGTAGTGGGGTTCGTGGTACTCAATCTTTAGTTTTCTGTGTAGTATTTTGTGATCCCTTGGTTGTAGTGGGGTTCGTGGTACTCAATCTTTAGTTTTCTGTGTAGTATTTTGTGATCCCTTGGTTGTAGTGGGGTTCGTGGTACTCAATCTTTAGTTTTCTGTGTAGTATTTTGTGATCCCTTGGTTGTAGTGGGGTTCGTGGTACTCAATCTTTAGTTTTCTGTGTAGTATTTTGTGATCCCTTGGTTGTAGTGGGGTTCGTGGTACTCAATCTTTAGTTTTCTGTGTAGTATTTTGTGATCCCTTGGTTGTAGTGGGGTTCGTGGTACTCGATCTTTAGTTTTCTGTGTAGTATTTTGTGATCCCTTGGTTGTAGTGGGGTTCGTGGTACTCGATCTTTAGTTTTCTGTGTAGTATTTTGTGATCCCTTGGTTGTAGTGGGGTTCGTGGTACTCGATCTTTAGTTTTCTGTGTAGTATTTTGTGATCCCTTGGTTGTAGTGGGGTTCGTGGTACTCCATCTTTAGTTTTCTGTGTAGTATTTTGTGATCCCTTGGTTGTAGTGGGGTTCGTGGTACTCAATCTTTAGTTTTCTGTGTAGTATTTTGTGATCCCTTGGTTGTAGTGGGGTTCGTGGTACTCAATCTTTAGTTTTCTGTGTAGTATTTTGTGATCCCTTGGTTGTAGTGGGGTTCGTGGTACTCAATCTTTAGTTTTCTGTGTAGTATTTTGTGATCCCTTGGTTGTAGTGGGGTTCGTGGTACTCAATCTTTAGTTTTCTGTGTAGTATTTTGTGATCCCTTGGTTGTAGTGGGGTTCGTGGTACTCAATCTTTAGTTTTCTGTGTAGTATTTTGTGATCCCTTGGTTGTAGTGGGGTTCGTGGTACTCAATCTGTAGTTTTCTGTGTAGTATTTTGTGATCCCCTGGTTGTAGTGGGGTTCGTGGTACTCAATCTTTAGTTTTCTGTGTAGTATTTTGTGATCCCTTGGTTGTAGTGGGGTTCGTGGTACTCAATCTTTAGTTTTCTGTGTAGTATTTTGTGATCCCTTGGTTGTAGTGGGGTTCGTGGTACTCAATCTTTAGTTTTCTGTGTAGTATTTTGTGATCCCTTGGTTGTAGTGGGGTTCGTGGTACTCAATCTTTAGTTTTCTGTGTAGTATTTTGTGATCCCTTGGTTGTAGTGGGGTTCGTGGTACTCAATCTTTAGTTTTCTGTGTAGTATTTTGTGATCCCTTGGTTGTAGTGGGGTTCGTGGTACTCGATCTTTAGTTTTCTGTGTAGTATTTTGTGATCCCTTGGTTGTAGTGGGGTTCGTGGTACTCAATCTTTAGTTTTCTGTGTAGTATTTTGTGATCCCTTGGTTGTAGTGGGGTTCGTGGTACTCAATCTTTAGTTTTCTGTGTAGTATTTTGTGATCCCTTGGTTGTAGTGGGGTTCGTGGTACTCAATCTTTAGTTTTCTGTGTAGTATTTTGTGATCCCTTGGTTGTAGTGGGGTTCGTGGTACTCAATCTTTAGTTTTCTGTGTAGTATTTTGTGATCCCTTGGTTGTAGTGGGGTTCGTGGTACTCAATCTTTAGTTTTCTGTGTAGTATTTTGTGATCCCTTGGTTGTAGTGGGGTTCGTGGTACTCGATCTTTAGTTTTCTGTGTAGTATTTTGTGATCCCTTGGTTGTAGTGGGGTTCGTGGTACTCAATCTTTAGTTTTCTGTGTAGTATTTTGTGATCCCTTGGTTGTAGTGGGGTTCGTGGTACTCAATCTTTAGTTTTCTGTGTAGTATTTTGTGATCCCTTGGTTGTAGTGGGGTTCGTGGTACTCAATCTTTAGTTTTCTGTGTAGTATTTTGTGATCCCTTGGTTGTAGTGGGGTTCGTGGTACTCAATCTTTAGTTTTCTGTGTAGTATTTTGTGATCCCTTGGTTGTAGTGGGGTTCGTGGTACTCAATCTTTAGTTTTCTGTGTAGTATTTTGTGATCCCTTGGTTGTAGTGGGGTTCGTGGTACTCAATCTTTAGTTTTCTGTGTAGTATTTTGTGATCCCTTGGTTGTAGTGGGGTTCGTGGTACTCGATCTTTAGTTTTCTGTGTAGTATTTTGTGATCCCTTGGTTGTAGTGGGGTTCGTGGTACTCAATCTTTAGTTTTCTGTGTAGTATTTTGTGATCCCTTGGTTGTAGTGGGGTTCGTGGTACTCAATCTGTAGTTTTCTGTGTAGTATTTTGTGATCCCTTGGTTGTAGTGAGGTTCGTGGTACTCAATCTTTAGTTTTCTGTGTAGTATTTTGTGATCCCTTGGTTGTAGTGAGGTTCGTGGTACTCAATCTTTAGTTTTCTGTGTAGTATTTTGTGATCCCTTGGTTGTAGTGGGGTTCGTGGTACTCAATCTTTAGTTTTCTGTGTAGTATTTTGTGATCCCTTGGTTGTAGTGGGGTTCGTGGTACTCAATCTTTAGTTTTCTGTGTAGTATTTTGTGATCCCTTGGTTGTAGTGGGGTTCGTGGTACTCAATCTTTACTTTTCTGTGTAGTATTTTGTGGACCATTGTTTGTCTTTTTGTCCTTTTCTGTGAACCATTGATATGTATGTCTCTTCAAATTACCACCTCTGATTACCCTTTGGTATCTTCAAACTTTTCTTTCATAGAATTAAGCTTGACCTTGACCTTAGAAAGATCTCAAGGTCAATGGTCATACATGTATATATATTTTTGTTATCTTCAGTGATCATCCAGGTCATTCACCTTTTGCATTTTAGTTGAAACTAAACTTTGCCAGATTTATATAGTAGTTGTCCCCGGTTACTTATGTTGATATTAGCAAGTATCCAACAATCTACAATGATAGGGTTCAGTTGTACTCAATTTTGGCTCTGCCATTTTCATATAGCTGTTTCAAACACATTAAAAACATCCATTATTTATAGTTTATTTTTGATCAGCATGCTTTACTGCTTGTTCTCATCAAAATCTTACAAAGTTGAAAAATGTAAGATGTGTTTCTTATTCCATGAAAAGTTCATCAAAACCTTTAAGAAATAAAAATGTTCATCACGTAAGTCAGAATGACATAGATATGATGTTCGCTCTCAAATTGCTCCACTTTTCTATTTCTTATAGATTTTTTTTTCTTCTCATATTTCTCTAAGTACTTCTCTGAAGGAGGATGTATTTGAAAATTTAACGGTTTTCTCTCAGCTTTCTCAGCTATTGATTGGTAATAAGATGTCTTCATAAGTGCTTAGTTGTAGCCTGTTGAAGTGGCGTAATTTGCATAGAATAAAATTATTAGTCTGTTATGTAAATATGTCTGTTTTTAATACTGAATGTACATGAAAAGCACAATGAATTCATCCAAAGTAAATGCTTCAATGTTGAATTATTCTAGAAGTAGTATAGTGGCTTATTGGAATTTATTTTTATTATGAAAAACTGCTGTAGATATTTAAATATTTTGACATGAAATTGGTAAAACTTCTTATATTTTGCACTTGTTGACCAAAACTCGAAAAATGATGCCAAACTTTTATTTACAGAATACTGATATTTCATACAGAAGCGATTTTCGTAAGTAACAAGAGTAACACAACAGGTGCTTTGTGGAGCAGGAACAGCTTACCTTTACCCTTCCGAGTGACCCGAGTTCACCCCTGATTTTTTGTGGGGTTCGTGTTGTGTAATCTTTAGTTTTCTCTGATCATTATTTGTCCTTTTGTTCTTTTGTCTGTCTTTCTCTGATTTACAGCTTCTGGTTACCTCTTTGATATCTTTTGATTACCCCTTTGGTATCTTCTGGTTACCCCTTTGATATCTTCTGGTTACCCCTTTGATATCTTCTGGTTACCTCTTTGATATCTTTTGATTACCCCTTTGATATCTTCTGGTTACCTCTTTGATATCTTCTGGTTACCTCTTTGATATCTTTTGATTACCCCTTTGATATCTTCTGGTTACCTCTTTGATATCTTCTGGTTACCCCTTTGATATCTTCTGGTTACCTCTTTGATATCTTTTGATTACCCCTTTGATATCTTCTGGTTACCTCTTTGATATCTTCTGGTTACCTCTTTGATATCTTTTGATTACCCCTTTGATATCTTCTGGTTACCTCTTTGGTATCTTCTGGTTACCTCTTTGATATCTTTTGATTACCCCTTTGATATCTTCTGGTTACCTCCTTGGTATCTTCTGGTTACCTCTTTGATATCTTTTGATTACCCCTTTGGTATCTTCTGGTTACCTCTTTGATATCTTCTGGTTACCTCTTTGATATCTTCTGGTTACCTCTCTGATATCTTCTGGTTACCCCTTTGATATCTTCTGGTTACCTCTTTGATATCTTCTGGTTACCTCTTTGATATCTTCTGGTTACCCCTTTGATATCTTCTGGTTACCTTTTTGATATCTTTTGATTACCCCTTTGGTATCTTCTGGTTACCTCTTTGATATCTTCTGGTTACCTCTTTGATATCTTCTGGTTACCTCTTTGATATCTTCTGGTTACTCCTTTGGTATCTTCTGGTTACCTCTTTGATATCTTTTGGTTACCTCTTTGATATCTTTTGATTACCCCTTTGGTATCTTCTGGTTACCTCTTTGATATCTTCTGGTTACCTCTGATATCTTCTGGTTACCTCTTTAATATCTTTTAATTACCCCTTTGGTATCTTCTGGTTACCTCTTTGATATCTTTTGATTACCCCTTTGGTATCTTCTGGTTACCTCTTTGATATCTTCTGGTTACCTCTGATATCTGCTGGTTACCTCTTTGATATCTTTTAATTACCCCTTTGGTATCTTCAAGCTCTTCTTACTATGCATTCCTTTGGAAAGAAATCTTTTTTGATTTACAGAAAAAATGAAAAAGCTTACATTTGACATAAAATAATGATGTGTTTGTTGAACGTTTGACATTTTCTAATTCATTTTATGGATGGTTATTATTTTTGCAGTGGTGTAATTGTTAGCATACTCGCCTCCAGGGTTGTAGATTGTGGGTTCGAACCATGATATTTGGTATTTGTTGCTTTTCTGCTAAGCATACAAAGACTGGTCTATCCGCAGACTGTTGTTTCAGTGAACTAGCACTATTAATAAGCATGCAGGTTTTGAACAAAGCAGATCTTATCATCATCTCATTGAAAATTAATTTGTTATTGCCATGATATAGCTGAAAAATGGCTGAGTTGGTATTAAACAATCACTCACTCACTCACTCACTCACTCACTCACTCAACATGTGAAATGCCCTATGGAAATAGTTCTTCTTCCATAAGTTTTCAGACATTTCCATATTAACTGCATTATTTTAGTGACTGCTAGATGCATTACATTGAATAATTACGGAACATTCAAAATGTAACAGCTATGGAAAATGTTCAAAATGTACTTTATAATACAGGGAATAGATTGTTTTACAAATTTCATGTGATAAATCAAACAGTTGGTAATATATTATTTTACTTGATTTTCAATGTTTTTGTTTACACTTCATTTGTAAAAACTTGATAAACTGATGATATAATAGGAAATCTTCATCGAGCAGATATTTATTATGAAAAGAAAGTTTAAACAGTGATGGTCAACTATTCCACAAATATCAACAAAGCAAACAAACACCTCTTACCTTAAATCACTGAATATAAAAAAGGCCATGACATTTACAGATGGAATTCCAGGTTCTGACTTACGACGGGCACTAAAATGTGGCAGGGTTCAACCAGTTAAAGGGATCCCAAACTCCCCTCTTAGTAATTTGATCTCCAAAGGCAATACAGAATAAACAAGCTATAAGTAATTATCAATTATGATATTTAGGAATACAGGCTGTGTATTTATGCCTATATATACATACTGACAATGCATTTATTCAGTAAGCATACTGACAATGTATATCCAGTAAACATACTGACAATGTATATCCAGTAATCATACTGACAATGTATTTATCCAATAAACGTAAGGAAAATGTATTTATCCATAAACATTCTGACAAGGTATTCATCCAATAAACATACTGACAATGTATTTATCCAGTAAACAAACTGACAATGTATTTATCCAGTAAAAAAACTGACAATGTATCTATCCAATGAACATATTGACAGTGTATTTATCTAATAAACATACTAACAATCTATATATCCAATAAACATACTGAAAATGTATTTATCCAATATACATAATGACAGTGTATATATCCAATAAACATACTAACAATATATGTATCCAATAAACAGAGTGATAGTGTATTTATCCAATAAACATACTGACAGTGTATTTATCAAATGAACATACTGCCAATGTATATATCCAATAAACATAGTGAAAATATATTTATCCAATATACATAATGAGTGTATGTATCTAATAAACATACTAACAATCTATATATCCAATAAACATACTGAAAATGTATTTATCCAATATACAAAATGACAGCGTATATATCCAATAAACATACTAACAATATATTTATCCAATAAACACACTGACAATGTATTTATCCAATAAACATACTGACAGTATGCATATCCAATAAACATACTGAAAATGTATTTATCCATTATACATAATGACAGTGTATATATCCAATAAACATACCGACAGTGTATTACTATCTACTCAGCTTACTGACACTGGATACTGACAATCTTATTTTATTATTTTGAAACATTTTTTTCAGGGTATTATTTTTTAAACAAATACTGTCAATTTGATTTTCTGATGAAGTAGCATGAGTGTTTTTTTGTAGAAGTTTTGTATGTTACTAGTAATCAGAATTTGTATTCAAACATTTGTTACACAATCCATTCCTTTCTTCATTCATGCATTATTGCAAGGCTTTGTAACTAGAGTAACACAATGGGTGTGACTATTGGAGCTAGTCAGGGAAGAAACAAACTGACAATGTAACTTGAAACACTTGAGTTCACCCCTGGTTTTTAGTGGTGTTGGTGTTACTCAATCTTTAGTTTTATGTGTAATGTTTTGTAGATCATTGTTTGTCCCTTTGGCCATTGTGTTGTCTGTCCTTTAATTTACAGATTCTGATTACCCCTTTGGTATCTTGAAACTCTTATTAGATATTCTTGTTATTTTACAATACATAACAACATATTAAATTTTCATCTGTCAGATATGAATTGACTGTTCTATTTCTTGGACTTGACTACTCAATGTTATCCAACCACTTAGTAGAACTTTTAAAGACTGTTTATGTGTCTGAGGAAAAGAAAGATCAATTTAAATGGAAAGTTTAAAAAATGAGATGATATCATTCATGAGCATAGATAGAAAAAAAGCTTTTACACAATAATTGATTTTCAAATGATGTTACTGATTTCGAGGTTGATTGTATAAAAATTGTTTTTCCTCTCTAATATATAGCTTTTACTGAATTTAACTCTTATTGTATCAAATTGTTTTTCTTCCCTGATTGCTTGTTCTGAATTTCAGTTTGGCTGTATAGATTGTTTTTCTTCTCTGATATCATGTTGAGAATTTCAGTTTGGCTGTATAGATTGTTTTTCTTCTCTGATATCATGTTCTGAATTTCAGTTTGGCTGTATAGATTGTTTTTCTTCTCTGATTGTTTGTTCTGAATTTCAGTTTGACTGTATCAAATTGTTTTTCTTCCCTGATTGTTTGTTCTGAATTTCAGTTTGACTGTATCAAATCGTTTTTCTTCCCCGATTGTTTGCTCTGAATTTGAGTTTGGCTGTGTCAAATCGTTTTTCTTCTCTGATACTTGTTCTAAATATGAGTCTGATTGTATCAAATTGTTTTTCAGCCCTGATAGCTTGCTCTGAATTTGAGTTTGACTATCAAATTGTTTTTCTTTTCTGATAGGTTGCTCTGAATTTGAGTTTGGCTGTGTCAAATCGTTTTTCTTCTCCGATACTTGTTCTAAATATGAATCTTATTGTATCAAGTTGTTTTCTGTCTTGATAGCTGTGTTTTAAATATGAGTTTTATTGTATCACACTGTTCATCTTCTTTGATAGCTGTGTTTTAAATATGAGTTTACTCTGTATCAGGTTTTACCAGGTCAACTAAACAACCTTGATTGCTGTGGTGATGTTAGGACATAATCATAATCACACTCAGTGTTCAGAAGTTCACCTCAGATGACAACTATTAAACCACCTAGGCCTCTCCTAATCACATGTTTTAACGTCAAATAGAATCAATAGCATTTGCTGAAAAGTTGAATGAGATATCATTAGGGTCAAGGTTCAAAAGAAGTTAATTCAAGCCATGACAAGATGTACCAAAGATATGTCAGTTTTTTAAAAATTATTTTTTTAATTTATTTAATCAATTTTTTGTCAGGAAATAGATATATTTCAAAAACAAATTGTAATGTGTATATTTAACTAAGAAAATGACGACATTTAAATCATTGATTTAGACTGATTCTGTCAGAAATGGCCATTATTATTTGTTGTGCTGTTTTATATGACACTTTCAATCAAGCTTAACATGGCATGATTTTTTCTACTTTTCTATAAGTAATAAAGAGAGGATGGGACAAGTTTTGGTATGACTACCATTGTATAATACAAGGAGGTATTGTTATCACTTTGCGTCTGTTGTCTAACTTTTAAAATTCCAATTTTTTCTCACAAACCACTGAGGCAATTGAGACCAATCTCAGTATACATATTACTTTGATAGTCTCAACATTTTAGATGATTTTCGTTTCATTCAGAAATCAAACATGGCTGCTAGGGCCAATTATGCTTTCTAGTTTAAGTCTGGTTTAAGTTTCAAATATCTTTTCCTGAAATCTCATGTGTAATGGAATTGTTCTAGGGTAGGAATGTTTCATGTTTGTTCCTCTGAAAAGTTAATGTCTTTTTGTTGATCAGAAATCCAAGATGGCTGTCATTGCAAAATATTTTTTTAACATAGGACGATGTGGGAAAATGAACATATTTTTCCCAGAAATTAGAAATATTATTGAATCAAATATGTCATTAATAATCATTGGATGGTCCCTTAAAAAATGTAGTTTGTTTTGTGCCAATTTGAAATCCAAGATGACCACCAACATTGGACAAATTAAGCATAGCACCCTAAAACCACTAAGCCATTTGACATCACAGGACATAGTTTTAACATAGGACCCTATGGAAAAATGGAAAATTAATTTTTCTCAGAAACTATAAATTTGATTGAACTGAAATGGTACATGAATAAATATTGGATGATCCCTTGCAATATTAAATTTTCTGTGTGTCCATCTAAATTCAAACATGGCTTAATGGCATGAGTTAGAATTATTTTTTATTTCTAATGTATACGTACTAGATTACTGTTTTAAGTAATAATGGGCACTTCATGCTTTCAGGCCTGTCATGGTCATTTGTCAGTGACGTGTCGGAGGTCTGTTGTTTTAAGCAGGTACTCCGGTTTCCTTCACCAATAAAACTGAACGCCATATAGCTGAAATATTGTCGAGGTTGGTATTAAGCACCATAACCCACTTCATGCTTTCTGCTAAATTTCAAAGATTTCACATCAGAGATTTTTTTTATCAAGTTTACAATGAGAGAATTGTTATGTATCTTTTACTCATTTTTTTACTTCTTGTAAAAACTACAGAATTCTGAATGTTATGGATTCCAGCCAAATTAGAGATAGCTATTAGTACAATTAATGAAAGCTGTTGAAAGATGTCAAGTTTTAGCAACAGAAATATTATTTAAAAAATTTATATGTTGTTTAATTTACTAATGTTTATCGGTCAAACTCGTATCTGCATGCCAAACATAGAGACTGAAATTAATGTTGATGCAATAAGAATGCAAAAGATTGAGAAATTTGACAACCGAACCATAGGAAACCTGTTGTCTTTTGGCAACTCATCTGAACATATTATTCGTTCTGCCTAATATTTGTATCCCACCGCGATAGCAGCGGTGAGGGGATATAGTTATAGCGGCCATCCATCCGTCTGTCTGTCCGTCCGTCACACTTGCTTGTTTATGCGATAACTTGAGTAAACATGTATAGATTTGAATAATTTTTTGCATGTGGCTTGTAATTATCATTATCTTGAATGGGTTCTTACATGGAAATATTTGAAGCAAGGGTTTTGAGGGAAAATCTTAGTTTTTGGTTGAAAAATCATCAATATTGAGAATTGTGTCTTGTTTACGCGATAACTTTAGTAAACATGGATAGATTTGAATAATGTTTTGCATGTGGCTTGTAATTATCATTATCTTGGATGGGTTCTAACATGGAAATATTTGAAGCAAGGGTTTTGGGGGAAAATCTTAGTTTTTGGTTGAAAAATCACCAATTTTGAGAATTGTGTCTTGTTTACGCGATACATGTAACTTCAGTAAACATGGATAGATTTGAATAATGTTTTGCATGTGGCTTGTAATTATCATTATTTTGGATGGGTTTTTACATGGAAATATTTGAAGCAAGGGTTTTGGGGGAAAATCTATATTTACATCAGAGGTTTACACAGTGTTCAAAGTGGAGGACTTCCTGTATATTATTCAGATCATGCTGCAATATACTCCATCCTTCAATAAAGCAGTGTTCAAGCTAGACCAAAATAGAGGGGCGCTGCACCCTGCCCCCAAAATGTTATGCCCCTCTGCCCTTTTTAGCCATCCCTTGCACCCCTCTGCCCTTTCTACCCTTCCCTTGCACCCCTCTGCCCTTTTCATGCCGTACATGAATCCCAAACGTTTATGTGTTGTCCACTCGTGACATTGTCTCGAAACTTGTCCAATTAATTTCTAATTAAATGTGTACAGGTGATAAAGCGTGGCAGGTGTAATGCATTTTAACAACAATCACCTGTTAGCTAATTAGTAATTTCCTGCCGTGACCAAGTGATCAGTTTATGAATTTGGTAATCCTGATTAGTGAAATATGTCCTTAAGTCATTGTAAAATCACCCCAAAGCTCTGGATTAAGGTCCATCAATTTCTTTTTTTCTGAACTTTGCTCGTTAAACAATATTTCATGAAATAAACTCACATTATTTTAAGATTTTTCATTCTTATGACAAATGTGTAAATGTAGACATGCACACATGCCATTCAAGCAGAAAAAGTTGTCTCAACTTGAAGGTGAAAAGAAGAAAATTGCCAAAACACCAAGTTCATCTTTTTTTTCTGGCAATGAACAACTTAAAATTATGATTCTGTACATTCCGATTTTGTTACTATTTTTACGCATCTAAGAGGCATTTCTAAAAATACAAATTAACAAAAAACAAGGAAGAAAAATGTGTATGATGGAGATCAAAATTCGTGATTCATTGACAGACAAACCACGGGAGACAAGCTGAACGAGACTGGCAGACAAACGCATAAATTACGAAATGGACAGATGGACAACACGAACATTTAAACATTTATTAAAAATTATTAAAATCTCGCACATACCTTTAAATATATCCACATTCTGTAGAAATACCTAGTGACCTACTAAAACACTTCAGTCACTTGAGAATAATTTATAATTAATAAAGTTATGGAAAATTTCAGTGGCAGGAATTTATACAGATTTTGTTCTCCTCTGACAACAGTTCCTTAACTCACTTGAATGAACTATTTCAGTCAGTAGATCACAACGACAGAATCTTTCTTCAATGTATCCACTTGTCTCCAAACTGTACAGCATTGCTGTCATACAGCCTTTGAGCACTGCAGCAGAAGTTGAGAGAATTTTCTCTCAAGTTGCCTTAATCAAAACCAGCCACAGAGCTAACATTAAAACTGAGACACTTTCCAAAATTTTGAACATTAAGTACAACTGTGATCAGACACTTTTTTAATTCCATCATTGATGAGTGTGTACATGCCTTTTATAAACACAAAAACAGAAGACTTGTAAACATAGTGTGACTTTTATTTTAGTTATAATTGTATCTGGAACATTCATAACACTAATATTCTTTTAAGCACATGTCTTTTTATTGATCTTCAGATTTTAACTGCATTTCTGTACATATGTAATAATATATATATAAACAATGGGTCATGTAGATGCATTGAATTTGATGCAAAGAGCTGAAAATGTAGTGCTGAAAGACTTTTTTAATATTAAATAACTGAAAATAACTATATTGTCCTTTTCATAGTTTTTGACACGCTGAGGTGCCCTTTTTCCAAAGTCGCGTCCCTCCATTTTCAATTCCTAGCTGGAACACTGATAAAGTATGTTATACATTAAGACTGCAAGGCTGCTTTCTATAAATATATAAAACTAAATATTATGCCAGTGCGGGGGGATACGTCACGCATTTATGCACTAGGCGGTTCTTTTATTTTCTTTGGATAATTTATTATAAACAGTATTATTTCTTCGTTCAGGAACAAATGATCTATACTGTTCCGTTAAGAAATAAGGGTAATAACAAAATTACCGAACTCCGAACAATCTTACAAAGGGAAAGTCAAAACTCATAAGTATATAAACAGACAAAATCAGTCAACAACCGGAAAACTGTGAAAACCGTAATGACCCTGACTTGGTACAGGCATTTTAAAAGAAAATGGTGGGTTGAATCAGATTTTAAAGTGCCAAACCTCACGCTTTCATTATGGCTCAAAGGTTCCGGTTGTCACTATAACAGTATTTATAACAATACTGGAACAAAATAGGTAAAATAGTTGTCAAAGCAGTAGATATTGTAGTATTGTTTCTGTTGGACACAGAAACATGTAGATCTTAACAATAAACACTCAGCAATCTCATGAAGTGTTGTTGCTGTAGTTATTTTCTACACATTTAGCAATTTAATCAAATGTACTTGATGTTCAAGTACAAGAATTTCAGATTTATTCTGTAAATATTTGCACCAAGTAAAAGTTATATATCTTGTGTAGGAAATAAGGTATACAATTGTGAACTTATATAGATATTGACAAATCGTTGCTTACCTCTGTATAGAATACAATAGTTTCCTTCTGCAGTGATAAGATAACCTTATGAGAGAGGTGGCCTTTCTTGAGAGGTACAATTTAGTTTTGTTTATAATTATTTTATTTGATCAATGATACAAAGAGGATCAGACACAAGTTTTACCAACTTATTGAGTCTTCTCCTATATATACAATTATTATTACATTATGTTGAGAATGCACAAGAAAACAAGAAAAATACAATTTGATCATAAAACAGACAAGGCTGAAAATAATCAAAGAATAAAAAGAAATGAGGAAAAAGTGTGTGTGTGTTTGGATGTTGGAGGTTGTTTGGTTAGTATATGTACATTTAAACCAAATTATTTAGACCTTTTTATGAATAAAAAAACTGAATACAAAATAAAGCAATTATCTGCATAACTTGAAGTTTCACTTCCTGATATGAGTAGTGAAGTATTGATAAATTGAGAGAAATTGCTGATGCTGAAAAACAGATCGTTTCTTATTTCAGAATATTTTGTACAAACAAAAAAGAAGTGGTCTGCATCTTCTTGGGGTGCACCACAGCTACATGCTGGGCTAGATAAGATATATACTTTGTATAGATCCTGGTTGTGGAAAGAAGCTGTACATCTAAGTTGTGTTAGAATCACATTTAGCTTTCTAGGGAACTGAGATCTTATTTGATTGGCTGTTTAGACGAAGTGCATTTTTGAATTTAGATATTGAATCTAATTTAATGATTGCAATGTCAAGTTTGTTCCATTTTTTTTTAATGTAGAAGGAATTAATGACAAATTGGTTATAGAGAGTCTACAAAAGGAGCTATTAAATGATCACCATTTCATCAAGGGTATATAGTAGTACTCTGAATGGTTGGAGGAACTAGATGATGCAAGTATTTAGGTGCCACTCCACTTTTTATACTGGTATTAAAAAATAATTCGAGTTTTCTGCGATATCTTCGCTCTGATTGTGTTTCCCAACCTATCTCAGCATATAGTTTTTAAGAATATAATTGTATTTAACTATACAACTGCATCTCAAATCAGGCATGATAAGAGAAGTGGCCTTTGTTGGTAGTGATCTTTTCAGTGGGGAACTATTGGCCTTTGCCTTTGGTGGGTGTGACCTTATCAGAGGGAACTATTGGCCTTTGGTGGTAGTGACCTTTTCAGAGAGGAAATATTGGCCTTTGTTGGGAGAGACCTTATCAGAGGGAACTATTGGCCTTTGGTGGGAGTGACCTTATCAGAGGGAACTATTGGCCTTTGTTGGGAGAGACCTTATCAGAGGGAACTATTGTCCTTTGGTAGGGGTGACCTTATCAGAGAAGAGCTAATGGCCTTTGGTGGAAGTAACCTTATCAGAGTGGAACTATTGACCTTTGATGGGAGTGACCTTATCAGAGGGAACTATTGGTCTTTGGTGGTAGTGACCTTATCAGAGGAATTATTGGCCTTTGGTGGGAGTGACCTTATCAGTGGGGAACTATCAACCTTTGGTGGTAGTGACCTTATCAGAGGGAACTATTGGCCTTTGGTGTGAGTGACCTTATTATAGGGAACTATTGGCCTTTGGTGGGAATGACCTTATCAGAGAGAACTATTGGCCTTTGGTGGTAGTGACCTTATCAGAAGGAATTATTGGCCTTTGGTGGGAGTGACCTTATCAGTGGGGAACTATCAGCCTTTGGTGGTAGTGACCTTATCAGAGAGGAACTATTGGCCTTTGGTGGGAGGGACCTTATCAGTTGGGAACCAATGGCCTTTGGTGGGAGTGACCTTATCAGAGGAAACTATTTTCCTTTGGTGGGAGTGACCTTATCAGTGGGGAACTATCAGCCTTTGGTGGGAGTGACCTTATCAGAGGGAAATATCAGCCTTTGGTGGGAGTGACCTTATCAGAGGGAACTATCAGCCTTTGGTGGGAGTGACCTTATCAGAGGGATCTATTGGCCGTTGGTGGGAGTGACCTTATCAATGGGTAACTATCAGCCTTTGGTGGGAGTGACCTTATCACAGGGAACTATTGGCCTTTGGTGGGAGTGACCTTATCAGTGGGGAACTATTTTCCTTTGGTGGGAGTGACCTTATCAGAGGGAACTATTGGCCTTTGGTGGGAGTGACCTTATCAGTGGGGAACTATCGGCCATGGTGGTAGTGACCTTATCTGAGAGGAACTATTGGCCTTTGGTGGGAGTGACCTTATCAGAGGGAACTATTGGCCTTTGGTGGGAGTGACCTTATCAGAGGGAACTATTGGCCTTTGGTGGGAGTGACCTTATCAGAGAGAACTATTGGACTTTGTTGGGAGTGACCTTAATCAGAGAGGAAATATTGGCCTTAGGTTGAAGGGACCTTATCAGAGGGAAATATTGACATTGGTTGGTAGTGACCTTATCAGAGTGGAACTATTGACCTTTGGTGGGAGTGACCTTATCAGAGGGAACTATTGGCCTTTGGTGGAAGTGACGTTATCAGACCGAACTATTGGCCTTTGGTGGGAGTGACCTTATCAGAGGGAACTATTGGCCTTTGGTGGGAGTGACCTTATCAGAGGGAACTATTGGCCTTTGGTGGGAGTGACCTTATCAGAGAGAACTATTGGCCTTTGTTGGGAGTGACCTTAATCAGAGAGGAAATATTGGCCTTAGGTTGAAGGGACCTTATCAGAGGGAAATATTGACATTGGTTGGTAGTGACCTTATCAGAGTGGAACTATTGACCTTTGGTGGGAGTGACCTTTTCAGAGGGAACTATTGGCCTTTGGTGGAAGTGACGTTATCAGACCGAACTATTGGCCTTTGGTGGGAGTGACCTTACCATAGGGAACTATCGGCTTTTGGTGGGAGTGACCTTATCAGAGGGAACTATTGGCCTTTGGTGGGAGTGACCTTATCAGAGGGAACTATCAGCCTTTGGTGGGAGTGACCTTATCAGAAAGAACTATTGGTCTGTGGTGAGAGTGACCTTATCAATGGGGAACTATCAGCCTTTGGTGGGAGTGACCTTATCAGAGAGGAACTATTGGCCTTTGGTGGGAGTGACATTATCAGTGGGGAACTACTGGCCTTTGGTGGGAGTGACCTTATCAGAGGGAACTATTGGCCTTTGGCGGGAGTGATCTTATCAGAGGCAACTATTGGTCTTAGGTGGTAGTGACCTTATCACAGACGAACTATTGGCCTTTGGTGGGAGTGACCTTATCATAGGGAACTATTGGCCTTTGTTGGAAGTGACCTTATCAGAGGGAACTATTGGCCTTTGGTGAGAGTGACCTTATCAGAGGGAATTATTGGCCTTTGGCGGGAGTGACCTTATCAGTGAGGAACTATCAGCCTTTGGTGGTAGTGACCTTATCAGAGGGAACTATTGGACTTTGGTGGGAGTGACCTTATCAGAGGGAATTATTGGCCTTAGGTGGGAGTGACCTTATCAGTGGGGAATTATCAGCCTTTGGTGTTAATGACCTTATCAGAGAGGAACTATTGGCCATGGTGGGAGTGACCTTATCAGTGGGGAACTATTTTCCTTTGGTGGGAGTGACCTTATCAGAGGAAATTATTGGCCTTTGGTGGGAGTGGCCTTATACGAGGGAACTATTGGCCTTTGATGGTAGTGATCTCATCAGAGGGAGCTATTGGCCTTTGCGTTTCATTGGAGTGACCTTATCAGAGGGAACTTTTGGCCTTTGGTTGGAGTGACCTTATCAGAGGGAAACAATTGGTCTTTGTTGGGACAGACCTTATAAGTGGGGAACTATTTTCCTTTGGTGTGAGTGATCTTATCAATGGGGAACTATTTTCCTTTGGTGGGAGTGATCTTATCAGAGGGAACTATTGGCCATGGTGGGAGTGACCTTATAAGAGGAGAAGAATTGGCCTTTGGTTGGTGTGACCATATCATAGGGAACTATTGTACTCCTGAAAGCAAAAGCAGTAATGTACATGTAATTTGTGCCACATCTATTCAAGATAATAATTTATTTAGGAATAATTGTACTTGTGATCCCTGATGCAATTGATTTCAGAAATTTGTTTTCTTAGATCTTAAAATATGATGACATACGTGTTGTTATGAAATATGATTACGTAAGTATTGTTATGAAATACATTAATGAATACATAATCAGTAAAAATTTCCTGTTTGTTTCCTGTTATTTTTCTTATTCTTATATCAAAATCCTGAATTTCATCAGTTAGATTTTAATTACTTTACACTCTCAATATGTTATGTGATTGATTATTCTGTATGATTTGTTCCAGTACATATATACTAACATAAAACAGTTGTTGAGCCAACCCTTTTGTTAACTAATATCTCACCAGACTGACAACAAATTATTGGAAACTCTCGAGAAATCTTATTAAATTTGTCCATTAACCTTAAAAATGTTTCTCTTCAAACTTAACAAGATATATATTATATTGAAAGAGTCAGATAATGGCATTTTACCATTTCCTTAAAATCAAGCCATATAAAATTTGGATGTTAAATTGCTATTGTACAAATTGATTTCCTACAACAGATATTACACAACGACTGTCTTGATGGATTGCTGCATTGGTGCATGCTTTTCAAATTTAAAAGGCTTCAACCATAGAAAATGAAGTCTACACAATATTGCTTAAGTCAAGTGTGTTTAGTATGCAGCTCCTTGAATCAAGTAACAGGCTATTTGAAATACTTAAGGCTTTACAATGTTGGTATAGCATTTGTCCACTATGTATTTTTATTTGAGGTGTTGGATGGACAGATTTAAATTTTGATTTTTTCCCCCCCCTTTCTGTAAAATATTATATAGGTCTAAATATCTGTGATAACATTAGGTTGCTTGAATGATTGATTATTGCTTAGGGTCCAGCGAATAGTATTTCAGCTATATTCAGGACGATAACGGGGAGGGTCCGATAGTCCGACGGCCCATTAGTCCGACGGCCCATTAGTCCAACAACCCATTAGTCCAATGGCCCATTAGTCCGACAACCCATTAGTCCTACAGCCCATTAGTCCGACAACCCATTAACATTTGATAGCGTCTGAATCTGAAAATATATTAAACCACTAATAACTGTTTGAAATAACCCCATCCTATATACATGTAATATGAGAGCTCTAATTTGACCAGTTTCGCATATTTTTAGTTGATAAAGGGAGAAAATTAAAATAATGATAAAATCCATGGTGTCGCTTTGAGCAAAAAGGAGAAGTGTTGACCCCAAGTACCTGTGTCGTGAAAAAATGAGCTAATGGCAGTTAGGTTGATATATATATATCCGTGTCAAAACGATATCGATGTTCGTGTCGTCATGTTACACGACGGTTGTTGTTAACAAGGCAGGACTTGCCTACCCTTCCGGAGCACCTGAAGTCACTCCCGGTTTTTAGTGGAGTTCGTGTTGTCTGTTCTTTTTAGTTTTGTGTGTAACGTATTTGTCATATGTGTCCCTTGATTTTCTATTTCCTTTTTAACGGATTGGTTGCATTTGTCTCATAACCAAACCGGTTAATCAACTTGCATTACTGGGAAATTGTTTCAAGATATTTCCATTCTAAAAACTGGATACAATCCATGACAAGAAAACGGGTGAAAACGGGTCATTTACCGAATTCCCGGGACTCGTCGGGTGATTGAAAAATCTTGGGTAAGAGGACAGATTTCGGCAAATTCATGACCGGTGTGACCCGCAAAAAAACCGGGTGAGTTGACATGTATGGACGACGTTCAATTATATAGGGTACATGTATATAGGAACCACCTTCATGGTCTGTCGGAATGCCTTGAAGGATATTAATGAGACTCAAGGTATGCCTCTTGCATTTATAGGTTGTCAGACTAATGGGTTGTCAGACTAATGGATTGTCAGACTAATGGGTTGTCGGACTAATGGGCTGTCGGACTAATGAGTTGTCGGACTAATGGGCCGTCGGAGGACCCCACGAGAACAAGTTCAACAATATATAAAAACTATATAGAAATAAGGGAGGAATGGGTCAACCTGGTCAACAACGTTTGACTGCCCCTGAAAAGATGGACATTTGGGTTATGGTTTTGTAGTGGCTACAATTTGCCTACTCTTTTTCAAAATCTACAAAAGAGGTCTTTAGTGTGGAGGGAGCATGGCACTCTCCAAACATGTTACCCACTATGGTCCAAGTGCAGGCTTTTCGTATTATAACCTGACAACCCGCCATCAAGAGGACTCCCACTATCCTCAACACTGAGACACACTGAGCAGCTCTTTGAGAATGAGAGCTGGGAACCTTCACCAGTATTCTGTTTGGGAGTAGGAGATATGGGATGAGGAGTATCATAGTCCTATCATATATATGTAAGTTTCCAATCATTTACATTTACATTTTATTTTATTGTGGTAAATTCGTTTCTCACAATCTAATAAAAAGAAGAAACTCCAATACGAAACATTAAAAATAAACGATTGGATTCATACAGAGTCATGCATATGTCACAATATTAAAAAAATTCCCCAAAAATCCAATAAGAAATATTTAAATGTCAATGATTGGAAACATACAGAGTCTTATGTTATAGGATTAGAATGAGTAGCCAATTTGTACTATATAAAACAAACACAACTGATCGTTCTCAAGGTAAACGTCATTATACAATTAATGACTTTTCATAAGGTGGACACTGTGATTTATCAACCCCGAGGAAGTGATGTTCACCGAAGCCAAAGGCTGAGTATATCAACCCCGAGGAAGTGATGTTCACCGAAGCCAACGGCTGAGGTGAACATCACTTCCAAGGGGTTGATAAATCAGTGTCCACCGAAATGAAAAGTCATCAATTGTTTTATTAAATGACACATTCTAAGTGTAATTTTGGGGTGAAAACTGTGAATTGTTGCTGTTTCTTAGACGTTTCCATTTATTCTTTTTTATTTGTAGCTGCTTCAAACCAACAAACACCAATTTTTAAAGCTTGACATTTCTAATGTTTCAAAACAATAAAATTGATTAAGAAAAAACGAATACAATTTCAAAATTTTAACAAATAAAATATCAAAACGTGTCTTAACTTCTGGTTCTACTGACGAATCTGCTTCGTAAATTTTTGTTTACTAACAGTCGTCTGCTTATTACCGAAGTTCGTTAGCAAGACCGCCTCTGATTGGTTGAGGTTCAAAATGTTGGCCAATCAAATTTATCGATATTAATCAGTCTACTGGTTTTCCCCTGTTACTATATTTGGGTACGTACTAACTGCGACATGAGATTTATTAACTTCACGCGCAAAATTGCGCGGTGGACATGTAGTTCTGTTAGAGGAAGCAATGAACCTCTAAACCAATCAGAATTAAGAAAATTCATAGTCATTTAATAAATATGCTAAATACCTTCTAATGTATACCATGAATATATATTTCTGATCTAAAACCCCAGTAAATCATAATCAAGCCACTTGTTTGCCAAGTTACTATACAGTTTCAACTCTGTTAATAGAACATGATGATAGGCTTCAACAATTGATTCCAGCACATTATTTTTAGTGTCTCTTATGTGAACTTCTATAAACTTGAGCGGGTCAACTCCATGGGTAGAGGGAGAACCTTGCATAGGGCTCTACAAGTCATACCAGCTCCCACTAGCCCCTGGCTAGTAAGGAAACCTTTTTTACTCACCAACAAAAGTATGTTACTTGCCAGATTAATAGAGATACAAATTCGTACTATATAACTGCAATATGTATTAAATGTACATAATTATTAATCCCCTGAATGAGACAGAACATGCTTAGTTGAGGAAATGGCTTTTGCTGAAACCATATTGAAACTCAAACACTGTGGCATTTCACAGCAGGCAGTAAATTGGATTACACCATTCCTATCCAACAGAACTCAAACAGTAATACTAGAAAATACAACATCAGAAAAAATACCAGTAACATCAGTTGTTCCTTGGGGCAGTGTACTAGGACCTGTACCCTTTCTAATTTATATAAACGACCTGCCTCAATACAACAAACACAGCCAAATAAGACTCTTTGCAGATGACAGTATAATCTACAGTCCCATACATACACTAACTGATTGTCTAAAGCTTCAAGAAGATCTCGAAGCAGCAATTCAGTAAGAACAGGACTGGCTAATAGCATTCCATCCCGACAAATGCAATATATTCAGTCACTTCCAAGAAAAAACCTGAACATTTTTATTACAACATGCATGGCCACATTCTAGAAACAGTACATTCAGCTAAATATCTAGGCATCACAATATCCTCAGACCTAAAATGGAACAAACATATACAACAAACATCATCTAAAGCAAACAGATCCCTATCATTCATTCGAAGAAACCTTAAAATAAATTCCAAGACAGTTAAGACAGGGCATACCAAACACTAGTCAGACCAAAACTTGAATATTGCTGCACAGTATGGGATCCATATACATCAGAAAATATATACAGCTGAGAAAAAATCCAAAGACGAGCAGCACGTTATGTATGCAACAGACAACACAACACCAGCAGTGTCACAGACATGATGCATACCCTCAGTTGGCCAACTCTACAAGAACGCAGAATAAAAGTTAGACTGCAAATGTTCCATAACATTGTAAACAACAAAATAGAAATACCTCATAAAACATACTAATAAAAAGTCAGTCCAAAACACGAACTACCCATAACCAAACCTTTAGACAAATCACGATCTACCCATAACCAAACCTCTAGACAAATCACGATCTACCCATAACCAAACCTCTAGACAAATCACGATCTACCCATAACCAAACCTCTAGACAAATCACGAACTACCCATAACCAAACCTCTAGACAAATCACGATCTACCCATAACCAAACCTCTAGACAAATCACGATCTACCCATAACCAAACCTCTAGACAAATCACGATCTACCCATAGCCAAACCTCTAGACAAATCACGATCTACCCATAACCAAACCTCTAGACAAATCACGATCTACCCATAACCAAACCTCTAGACAAATCACGATCTACCCATAACCAAACCTCTAGACAAATCACGATCTACCCATAACCAAACCTCTAGACAAATCACGATCTACCCATAACCAAACCTCTAGACAAATCACGATCTACCCATAACGAAACCTCTAGACAAATCACGATCTACCCATAACCAAACCTCTAGACAAATCACGATCTACCCATAACCAAACCTCTAGACAAATCACGATCTACCCATAGCCAAACCTCTAGACAAATCACGATCTACCCATAACCAAACCTCTAGACAAATCACGATCTACCCATAACCAAACCTCTAGACAAATCACGATCTACCCATAACCAAACCTTTAGACACATCACGATCTACCCATAACCAAACCTTTAGACACATCACGATCTACCCATAACCAAACCTTTAGACACATCACGATCTACCCATAACCAAACCTCTAGACACATCACGATCTACCCATAACCAAACCTTTAGACACATCACGATCTACCCATAACCAAACCTTTAGACACATCACGATCTACCCATAACCAAACCTTTAGACACATCACGATCTACCCATAACCAAACCTTTAGACACATCACGATCTACCCATAACCAAACCTTTAGACACATCACGATCTACCCATAACCAAACCTTTAGACACATCACGATCTACCCATAACCAAACCTTTAGACACATCACGATCTACCCATAACCAAACCTTTAGACACATCACGATCTACCCATAACCAAACCTTTAGACACATCACGATCTACCCATAACCAAACCTTTAGACACATCACGATCTACCCATAACCAAACCTTTAGACAAATCCAATGTAATAAAGACAGTTACACATTTTCGTTTTTCCACAGAACAATAAAAAATTGGAATAAATTAACAGAAAATATCACAAACAATACCACAACAGATGCATTTAAAGAGGGCCTCTCACACGAGGTGCTCCTCAAAACCTTTCCATACCTCCAATAAAAATATACTATGTTTTTATCTTGTAGTAAATAAAAAAAATTATAAAAAAATTGTAAAATTATAAATAAATAAATAATTAAAAACCGGTAAATATACTTACAAATGTATATATAGATTATTGTCATACCAGGCATGTGCCGGAAAATAATCTTGATTATGTTGAAGGTTTTCTGTAAATAAAGAAGAAGAAGAAACATTTGTCATGTTTCAGACTTTTATTAAGAAAAACAAGCCTTTCACATTTAAACTTTTTTTACAGTAACAAATTTGGTTTTGCCAGCAATATCTGGGCCTGCCTTTATGCAAACATCACACTACATAGTTAACATTGTTACTCGAATCATAAATGACATAAATGAGCCACAAAAACTTTGACTTCCAGACATCGTGGAATTTGTGCATTCCACCTTTAGAACCCAAAACTTCATCACTTTTTTGGCTTGATACTTCCGTGGATATTGCATTAACAGTTAATTCTGGTTTATTTTTCGCGAACATTTTTGTATGAAGGGTTTTTGATTTTTGCTTATCGTGGTGACTTGCAAGCGTTAAAAGTACGTGATTTAAAACTTTTATGTCTGAGTCAATTGTGCGGTTTAAAAGACCAGAAAATCAAAGATGGATTTTAAAATGAAAAATACGATCAGTGATGGAATGAAAATGTTCCGAAAATATCAACTCGCCGTCTTATTTTCCCAATATAAACAAAACAAAGTATATACAGTGATGGTTGACAATTCTACCAATATAAACAAAACAAAGTATATACAGTAATGGTTGACAATTCTACCAATATAAACAAAACAAAGTGTATACAGTGATAGTTGACAATTCTACCAATATAAACAAAACAAAGTGTATACAGTAATAGTTGACAATTCTACCAATATAAACAAAACAAAGTATATACAGTGATGGTTGACAATTCTACCAATATAAACAAAACAAAGTATATACAGTGATGGTTGACAATTCTACCAATATAAACAAAACAAAGTATATACAGTGATGGTTGACAATTCTACCAATATAAACAAAACAAAGTGTATACAGTAATAGTTGACAATTCTACCAATATAAACAAAACAAAGTATATACAGTGATGGTTGACAATTCTACCAATATAAACAAAACAAAGTATATACAGTGATGGTTGACAATTCTACCAATATAAACAAAACAAAGTATATACAGTGATGGTTGACAATTCTACCAATATAAACAAAACAAAGTGTATACAGTAATAGTTGACAATTCTACCAATATAAACAAAACAAAGTATATACAGTGATGGTTGACAATTCTACCAATATAAACAAAACAAAGTATATACAGTGATGGTTGACAATTCTACCAATATAAACAAAACAAAGTATATACAGTGATGGTTGACAATTCTACCAATATAAACAAAACAAAGTGTATACAGTAATAGTTGACAATTCTACCAATATAAACAAAACAAAGTATATACAGTGATGGTTGACAATTCTACCAATATAAACAAAACAAAGTATATACAGTGATGGTTGACAATTCTACCAATATAAACAAAACAAAGTATATACAGTGATGGTTGACAATTCTACCAATATAAACAAAACAAAGTGTATACAGTAATAGTTGACAATTCTACCAATATAAACAAAACAAAGTATATACAGTGATGGTTGACAATTCTACCAATATAAACAAAACAAAGTATATACAGTGATGGTTGACAATTCTACCAATATAAACAAAACAAAGTATATACAGTGATGGTTGACAATTCTACCAATATAAACAAAACAAAGTATATACAGTAATGGTTGACAATTCTACCAATATAAACAAAACAAAGTATATACAGTAATGGTTGACAATTCTACCAATATAAACAAAACAAAGTGTATACAGTAATAGTTGACAATTCTACCAATATAAACAAAACAAAGTATATACAGTGATGGTTGACAATTCTACCAATATAAACAAAACAAAGTATATACAGTGATGGTTGACAATTCTACCAATATAAACAAAACAAAGTATATACAGTGATGGTTGACAATTCTACCAATATAAACAAAACAAAGTATATACAGTAATGGTTGACAATTCTACCAATATAAACAAAACAAAGTATATACAGTAATGGTTGACAATTCTACCAATATAAACAAAACAAAGTATATACAGTGATGGTTGACAATTCTACCAATATAAACAAAACAAAGTATATACAGTGATAGTTGACAATTCTACCAATATAAACAAAACAAAGTATATACAGTGATAGTTGACAATTCTACCAATATAAACAAAACAAAGTATATACAGTGATGGTTGACAATTCTACCAATATAAACAAAACAAAGTATATACAGTGATGGTTGACAATTCTACCAATATAAACAAAACAAAGTGTATACAGTGATAGTTGACAATTCTACCAATATAAACAAAACAAAGTATATACAGTAATGGTTGACAATTCTACCAATATAAACAAAACAAAGTATATACAGTGATAGTTGACAATTCTACCAATATAAACAAAACAAAGTATATACAGTGATAGTTGACAATTCTACCAATATAAACAAAACAAAGTATATACAGTGATGGTTGACAATTCTACCAATATAAACAAAACAAAGTATGTACAGTGATAGTTGACAATTCTACCAATATAAACAAAACAAAGTATATACAGTGATAGTTGACAATTCTACCAATATAAACAAAACAAAGTATATACAGTGATGGTTGACAATTCTACCAATATAAACAAAACAAAGTATATACAGTGATGGTTGACAATTCTACCAATATAAACAAAACAAAGTATATACAGTGATAGTTGACAATTCTACCAATATAAACAAAACAAAGTGTATACAGTGATAGTTGACAATTCTACCAATATAAACAAAACAAAGTATATACAGTGATGGTTGACAATTCTACCAATATAAACAGAACAAAGTATATACAGTGATAGTTGACAATTCTAACAATATAAACAAAACAAAGTGTATACAGTGATAGTTGACAATTCTACCAATATAAACAAAACAAAGTATATACAGTGATGGTTGACAATTCTACCAATATAAACAAAACAAAGTATATACAGTGATAGTTGACAATTCTACCAATATAAACAAAACAAAGTATATACAGTGATAGTTGACAATTCTACCAATATAAACAAAACAAAGTATATACAGTGATAGTTGACAATTCTACCAATATAAACAAAACAAAGTATATACAGTGATGGTTGACAATTCTACCAATATAAACAAAACAAAGTGTATACAGTAATGGTTGACAATTCTACCAATATAAACAAAACAAAGTATATACAGTAATGGTTGACAATTCTACCAATATAAACAAAACAAAGTATATACAGTAATGGTTGACAATTCTACCAATATAAACAAAACAAAGTATATACAGTGATAGTTGACAATTCTACCAATATAAACAAAACAAAGTATATACAGTGATGGTTGACAATTCTACCAATATAAACAAAACAAAGTATATACAGTAATGGTTGACAATTCTACCAATATAAACAAAACAAAGTGTATACAGTAATAGTTGACAATTCTACCAATATAAACAAAACAAAGTATATACAGTGATAGTTGACAATTCTACCAATATAAACAAAACAAAGTATATACAGTGATAGTTGACAATTCTACCAATATAAACAAAACAAAGTATATACAGTGATAGTTGACAATTCTACCAATATAAACAAAACAAAGTATATACAGTGATAGTTGACAATTCTACCAATATAAACAAAACAAAGTATATACAGTGATGGTTGACAATTCTACCAATATAAACAAAACAAAGTATATACAGTGATAGTTGACAATTCTACCAATATAAACAAAACAAAGTATATACAGTGATGGTTGACAATTCTACCAATATAAACAAAACAAAGTATATACAGTGATGGTTGACAATTCTACCAATATAAACAAAACAAAGTATATACAGTGATAGTTGACAATTCTACCAATATAAACAAAACAAAGTATATACAGTAATGGTTGACAATTCTACCAATATAAACAAAACAAAGTATATACAGTGATAGTTGACAATTCTACCAATATAAACAAAACAAAGTATATACAGTGATAGTTGACAATTCTACCAATATAAACAAAACAAAGTATATACAGTGATGGTTGACAATTCTACCAATATAAACAAAACAAAGTATATACAGTGATAGTTGACAATTCTACCAATATAAACAAAACAAAGTATATACAGTGATGGTTGACAATTCTACCAATATAAACAAAACAAAGTATATACAGTGATAGTTGACAATTCTACCAATATAAACAAAACAAAGTGTATACAGTGATAGTTGACAATTCTACCAATATAAACAAAACAAAGTATATACAGTAATGGTTGACAATTCTACCAATATAAACAAAACAAAGTGCATACAGTGATAGTTGACAATTCTACCAATATAAACAAAACAAAGTATATACAGTGATAGTTGACAATTCTACCAATATAAACAAAACAAAGTGTATACAGTAATGGTTGACAATTCTACCAATATAAACAAAACAAAGTATATACAGTGATGGTTGACAATTCTACCAATATAAACAAAACAAAGTATATACAGTGATGGTTGACAATTCTACCAATATAAACAAAACAAAGTATATACAGTGATAGTTGACAATTCTACCAATATAAACAAAACAAAGTATATACAGTAATGGTTGACAATTCTACCAATATAAACAAAACAAAGTATATACAGTGATAGTTGACAATTCTACCAATATAAACAAAACAAAGTATATACAGTGATAGTTGACAATTCTACCAATATAAACAAAACAAAGTGTATACAGTGATAGTTGACAATTCTACCAATATAAACAAAACAAAGTGTATACAGTAATAGTTGACAATTCTACCAATATAAACAAAACAAAGTGTATACAGTAATAGTTGACAATTCTACCAATATAAACAAAACAAAGTGTATACAGTAATGGTTGACAATTCTACCAATATAAACAAAACAAAGTATATACAGTAATGGTTGACAATTCTACCAATATAAACAAAACAAAGTATATACAGTGATGGTTGACAATTCTACCAATATAAACAAAACAAAGTATATACAGTAATGGTTGACAATTCTACCAATATAAACAAAACAAAGTATATACAGTAATGGTTGACAATTCTACCAATATAAACAAAACAAAGTATATACAGTGATGGTTGACAATTCTACCAATATAAACAAAACAAAGTATATACAGTGATAGTTGACAATTCTACCAATATAAACAAAACAAAGTATATACAGTGATAGTTGACAATTCTACCAATATAAACAAAACAAAGTATATACAGTGATAGTTGACAATTCTACCAATATAAACAAAACAAAGTATATACAGTAATGGTTGACAATTCTACCAATATAAACAAAACAAAGTATATACAGTGATAGTTCACAATTCTACCAATATAAACAAAACAAAGTATATACAGTGATAGTTGACAATTCTACCAATATAAACAAAACAAAGTATATACAGTGATAGTTGACAATTCTACCAATATAAACAAAACAAAGTGTATACAGTAATAGTTGACAATTCTACCAATATAAACAAAACAAAGTATATACAGTGATAGTTGACAATTCTACCAATATAAACAAAACAAAGTATATACAGTGATAGTTGACAATTCTACCAATATAAACAAAACAAAGTATATACAGTGATAGTTGACAATTCTACCAATATAAACAAAACAAAGTGTATACAGTGATAGTTGACAATTCTACCAATATAAACAAAACAAAATGTATACAGTAATAGTTGACAATTCTACCAATATAAACAAAACAAAGTGTATACAGTAATAGTTGACAATTCTACCAATATAAACAAAACAAAGTGTATACAGTAATAGTTGACAATTCTACCAATATAAACAAAACAAAGTATATACAGTAATGGTTGACAATTCTACCAATATAAACAAAACAAAGTATATACAGTGATGGTTGACAATTCTACCAATATAAACAAAACAAAGTATATACAGTAATGGTTGACAATTCTACCAATATAAACAAAACAAAGTATATACAGTAATGGTTGACAATTCTACCAATATAAACAAAACAAAGTATATACAGTGATGGTTGACAATTCTACCAATATAAACAAAACAAAGTATATACAGTGATAGTTGACAATTCTACCAATATAAACAAAACAAAGTATATACAGTGATAGTTGACAATTCTACCAATATAAACAAAACAAAGTATATACAGTAATGGTTGACAATTCTACCAATATAAACAAAACAAAGTATATACAGTGATAGTTGACAATTCTACCAATATAAACAAAACAAAGTATATACAGTGATAGTTGACAATTCTACCAATATAAACAAAACAAAGTATATACAGTGATAGTTGACAATTCTACCAATATAAACAAAACAAAGTGTATACAGTAATAGTTGACAATTCTACCAATATAAACAAAACAAAGTATATACAGTGATGGTTGACAATTCTACCAATATAAATAAAACAAAGTGTATACAGTGATAGTTGACAATTCTACCAATATAAACAAAACAAAGTATATACAGTGATAGTTGACAATTCTACCAATATAAACAAAACAAAGTATATACAGTGATGGTTGACAATTCTACCAATATAAACAAAACAAAGTATATACAGTGATGGTTGACAATTCTACCAATATAAACAAAACAAAGTATATACAGTGATAGTTGACAATTCTACCAATATAAACAAAACAAAGTGTATACAGTAATGGTTGACAATTCTACCAATATAAACAAAACAAAGTATATACAGTGATAGTTGACAATTCTACCAATATAAACAAAACAAAGTATATACAGTAATGGTTGACGATTCTACCAATATAAACAAAACAAAGTATATACAGTGATGGTTGACAATTCTACCAATATAAACAAAACAAAGTGTATACAGTGATAGTTGACAATTCTACCAATATAAACAAAACAAAGTATATACAGTGATAGTTGACAATTCTACCAATATAAACAAAACAAAGTATATACAGTGATGGTTGACAATTCTACCAATATAAACAAAACAAAGTATATACAGTAATGGTTGACAATTCTACCAATATAAACAAAACAAAGTATATACAGTAATGGTTGACAATTCTACCAATATAAACAAAACAAAGTATATACAGTAATGGTTGACAATTCTACCAATATAAACAAAACAAAGTATATACAGTGATGGTTGACAATTCTACCAATATAAACAAAACAAAGTATATACAGTGATAGTTGACAATTCTACCAATATAAACAAAACAAAGTATATACAGTGATAGTTGACAATTCTACCAATATAAACAAAACAAAGTATATACAGTGATAGTTGACAATTCTACCAATATAAACAAAACAAAGTATATACAGTAATGGTTGACAATTCTACCAATATAAACAAAACAAAGTATATACAGTGATAGTTCACAATTCTACCAATATAAACAAAACAAAGTATATACAGTGATAGTTGACAATTCTACCAATATAAACAAAACAAAGTATATACAGTGATAGTTGACAATTCTACCAATATAAACAAAACAAAGTGTATACAGTAATAGTTGACAATTCTACCAATATAAACAAAACAAAGTATATACAGTGATAGTTGACAATTCTACCAATATAAACAAAACAAAGTATATACAGTGATAGTTGACAATTCTACCAATATAAACAAAACAAAGTATATACAGTGATAGTTGACAATTCTACCAATATAAACAAAACAAAGTGTATACAGTAATAGTTGACAATTCTACCAATATAAACAAAACAAAGTATATACAGTGATGGTTGACAATTCTACCAATATAAATAAAACAAAGTGTATACAGTGATAGTTGACAATTCTACCAATATAAACAAAACAAAGTATATACAGTGATAGTTGACAATTCTACCAATATAAACAAAACAAAGTATATACAGTGATGGTTGACAATTCTACCAATATAAACAAAACAAAGTATATACAGTGATGGTTGACAATTCTACCAATATAAACAAAACAAAGTATATACAGTGATAGTTGACAATTCTACCAATATAAACAAAACAAAGTGTATACAGTAATGGTTGACAATTCTACCAATATAAACAAAACAAAGTATATACAGTGATAGTTGACAATTCTACCAATATAAACAAAACAAAGTATATACAGTAATGGTTGACGATTCTACCAATATAAACAAAACAAAGTATATACAGTGATGGTTGACAATTCTACCAATATAAACAAAACAAAGTGTATACAGTGATAGTTGACAATTCTACCAATATAAACAAAACAAAGTATATACAGTGATAGTTGACAATTCTACCAATATAAACAAAACAAAGTATATACAGTGATGGTTGACAATTCTACCAATATAAACAAAACAAAGTATATACAGTAATGGTTGACAATTCTACCAATATAAACAAAACAAAGTATATACAGTAATGGTTGACAATTCTACCAATATAAACAAAACAAAGTATATACAGTGATGGTTGACAATTCTACCAATATAAACAAAACAAAGTATATACAGTGATAGTTGACAATTCTACCAATATAAACAAAACAAAGTATATACAGTGATAGTTGACAATTCTACCAATATAAACAAAACAAAGTATATACAGTGATAGTTGACAATTCTACCAATATAAACAAAACAAAGTATATACAGTAATGGTTGACAATTCTACCAATATAAACAAAACAAAGTATATACAGTGATAGTTGACAATTCTACCAATATAAACAAAACAAAGTATATACAGTAATGGTTGACAATTCTACCAATATAAACAAAACAAAGTATATACAGTGATGGTTGACAATTCTACCAATATAAACAAAACAAAGTGTATACAGTGATAGTTGACAATTCTACTAATATAAACAAAACAAAGTATATACAGTAATGGTTGACAATTCTACCAATATAAACAAAACAAAGTATATACAGTGATAGTTGACAATTCTACCAATATAAACAAAACAAAGTATATACAGTGATAGTTGACAATTCTACCAATATAAACAAAACAAAGTGTATACAGTAATAGTTGACAATTCTACCAATATAAACAAAACAAAGTATATACAGTGATGGTTGACAATTCTACCAATATAAATAAAACAAAGTGTATACAGTGATAGTTGACAATTCTACCAATATAAACAAAACAAAGTATATACAGTGATAGTTGACAATTCTACCAATATAAACAAAACAAAGTATATACAGTGATGGTTGACAATTCTACCAATATAAACAAAACAAAGTATATACAGTGATGGTTGACAATTCTACCAATATAAACAAAACAAAGTATATACAGTGATAGTTGACAATTCTACCAATATAAACAAAACAAAGTGTATACAGTAATGGTTGACAATTCTACCAATATAAACAAAACAAAGTATATACAGTGATAGTTAACAATTCTACCAATATAAACAAAACAAAGTATATACAGTAATGGTTGACGATTCTACCAATATAAACAAAACAAAGTATATACAGTGATGGTTGACAATTCTACCAATATAAACAAAACAAAGTGTATACAGTGATAGTTGACAATTCTACCAATATAAACAAAACAAAGTATATACAGTGATAGTTGACAATTCTACCAATATAAACAAAACAAAGTATATACAGTGATAGTTGACAATTCTACCAATATAAACAAAACAAAGTATATACAGTAATGGTTGACAATTCTACCAATATAAACAAAACAAAGTATATACAGTGATGGTTGACAATTCTACCAATATAAACAAAACAAAGTATATACAGTGATGGTTGACAATTCTACCAATATAAACAAAACAAAGTATATACAGTGATAGTTGACAATTCTACCAATATAAACAAAACAAAGTGTATACAGTAATGGTTGACAATTCTACCAATATAAACAAAACAAAGTATATACAGTAATGGTTGACAATTCTACCAATATAAACAAAACAAAGTATATACAGTGATAGTTGACAATTCTACCAATATAAACAAAACAAAGTATATACAGTAATGGTTGACAATTCTACCAATATAAACAAAACAAAGTATATACAGTGATGGTTGACAATTCTACCAATATAAACAAAACAAAGTGTATACAGTGATAGTTGACAATTCTACTAATATAAACAAAACAAAGTATATACAGTAATGGTTGACAATTCTACCAATATAAACAAAACAAAGTATATACAGTGATAGTTGACAATTCTACCAATATAAACAAAACAAAGTATATACAGTAATGGTTGACAATTCTACCAATATAAACAAAACAAAGTATATACAGTAATGGTTGACAATTCTACCAATATAAACAAAACAAAGTATATACAGTAATGGTTGACAATTCTACCAATATAAACAAAACAAAGTATATACAGTGATGGTTGACAATTCTACCAATATAAACAAAACAAAGTGTATACAGTGATAGTTGACAATTCTACCAATATAAACAAAACAAAGTATATACAGTGATAGTTGACAATTCTACCAATATAAACAAAACAAAGTGTATACAGTGATAGTTGACAATTCTACCAATATAAACAAAACAAAGTGTATACAGTGATAGTTGACAATTCTACCAATATAAACAAAACAAAGTATATACAGTGATAGTTGACAATTCTACCAATATAAACAAAACAAAGTGTATACAGTAATGGTTGACAATTCTACCAATATAAACAAAACAAAGTATATACAGTGATGGTTGACAATTCTACCAATATAAACAAAACAAAGTGTATACAGTGATGGTTGACAATTCTACCAATATAAACAAAACAAAGTATATACAGTGATGGTTGACAATTCTACCAATATAAACAAAACAAAGTATATACAGTGATAGTTGACTATTCTACCAATATAAACAAAACAAAGTATATACAGTGATAGTTGACAATTCTACCAATATAAACAAAACAAAGTATATACAGTGATAGTTGACAATTCTACCAATATAAACAAAACAAAGTATATACAGTGATAGTTGACAATTCTACCAATATAAACAAAACAAAGTATATACAGTAATGGTTGACAATTCTACCAATATAAACAAAACAAAGTATATACAGTGATGGTTGACAATTCTACCAATATAAACAAAACAAAGTGTATACAGTGATAGTTGACAATTCTACCAATATAAACAAAACAAAGTGTATACAGTGATGGTTGACAATTCTACCAATATAAACAAAGCAAAGTATATACAGTGATGGTTGACAATTCTACCAATATAAACAAAACAAAGTATATACAGTGATAGTTGACAATTCTACCAATATAAACAAAACAAAGTATATACAGTGATAGTTGACAATTCTACCAATATAAACAAAACAAAGTGTATACAGTGATAGTTGACAATTCTACCAATATAAACAAAACAAAGTGTATACAGTGATGGTTGACAATTCTACCAATATAAACAAAACAAAGTATATACAGTGATGGTTGACAATTCTACCAATATAAACAAAACAAAGTATATACAGTGATAGTTGACAATTCTACCAATATAAACAAAACAAAGTATATACAGTGATAGTTGACAATTCTACCAATATAAACAAAACAAAGTGTATACAGTAATAGTTGACAATTCTACCAATATAAACAAAACAAAGTATATACAGTGATGGTTGACAATTCTACCAATATAAACAAAACAAAGTATATACAGTGATGGTTGATAATTCTACCAATATAAACAAAACAAAGTATATACAGTAATGGTTGACAATTCTACCAATATAAACAAAACAAAGTATATACAGTGATAGTTGACAATTCTACCAATATAAACAAAACAAAGTGTATACAGTAATGGTTGACAATTCTACCAATATAAACAAAACAAAGTATATACAGTGATGGTTGACAATTCTACCAATATAAACAAAACAAAGTATATACAGTGATGGTTGATAATTCTACCAATATAAACAAAACAAAGTATATACAGTGATAGTTGACAATTCTACCAATATAAACAAAACAAAGTGTATACAGTAATGGTTGACAATTCTACCAATATAAACAAAACAAAGTATATACAGTGATGGTTGACAATTCTACCAATATAAACAAAACAAAGTGTATACAGTGATAGTTGACAATTCTACCAATATAAACAAAACAAAGTGTATACAGTGATAGTTGACAATTCTACTAATATAAACAAAACAAAGTATATACAGTAATAGTTGACAATTCTACCAATATAAACAAAACAAAGTATATACAGTGATAGTTGACAATTCTACCAATATAAACAAAACAAAGTATATACAGTAATGGTTGACAATTCTACCAATATAAACAAAACAAAGTATATACAGTAATGGTTGACAATTCTACCAATATAAACAAAACAAAGTATATACAGTAATGGTTGACAATTCTACCAATATAAACAAAACAAAGTATATACAGTGATGGTTGACAATTCTACCAATATAAACAAAACAAAGTGTATACAGTGATAGTTGACAATTCTACCAATATAAACAAAACAAAGTATATACAGTGATAGTTGACAATTCTACCAATATAAACAAAACAAAGTGTATACAGTAATGGTTGACAATTCTACCAATATAAACAAAACAAAGTGTATACAGTGATAGTTGACAATTCTACCAATATAAACAAAACAAAGTATATACAGTAATGGTTGACAATTCTACCAATATAAACAAAACAAAGTATATACAGTGATAGTTGACAATTCTACCAATATAAACAAAACAAAGTGTATACAGTAATGGTTGACAATTCTACCAATATAAACAAAACAAAGTGTATACAGTGATAGTGGACAATTCTACCAATATAAATAAAACAAAGTATATACAGTAATGGTTGACAATTCTACCAATATAAACAAAACAAAGTATATACAGTGATAGTTGACAATTCTACCAATATAAACAAAACAAAGTATATACAGTAATGGTTGACAATTATACCAATATAAACAAAACAAAGTGTATACAGTAATGGTTGACAATTCTACCAATATAAACAAAACAAAGTATATACAGTAATGGTTGACAATTCTACCAATATAAACAAAACAAAGTGTATACAGTGATAGTTGACAATTCTACAAATATAAACAAAACAAAGTATATACAGTGATGGTTGACAATTCTACCAATATAAACAAAACAAAGTATATACAGTGATGGTTGACAATTCTACCAATATAAACAAAACAAAGTATATACAGTGATGGTTGACAATTCTACCAATATAAACAAAACAAAGTATATACAGTGATGGTTGACAATTCTACCAATATAAACAAAACAAAGTATATACAGTAATGGTTGACAATTCTACCAATATAAACAAAACAAAGTATATACAGTGATAGTTGACAATTCTACCAATATAAACAAAACAAAGTATATACAGTAATGGTTGACAATTCTACCAATATAAACAAAACAAAGTATATACAGTAATGGTTGACAATTCTACCAATATAAACAAAACAAAGTATATACAGTGATAGTTGACAATTCTACCAATATAAACAAAACAAAGTATATACAGTGATAGTTGACAATTCTACCAATATAAACAAAACAAAGTATATACAGTGATAGTTGACAATTCTACCAATATAAACAAAACAAAGTATATACAGTAATGGTTGACAATTCTACCAATATAAACAAAACAAAGTGTATACAGTGATAGTTGACAATTCTACCAATATAAACAAAACAAAGTATATACAGTGATAGTTGACAATTCTACCAATATAAACAAAACAAAGTGTATACAGTAATGGTTGACAATTCTACCAATATAAACAAAACAAAGTATATACAGTGATGGTTGACAATTCTACCAATATAAACAAAACAAAGTATATACAGTGATGGTTGACAATTCTACCAATATAAACAAAACAAAGTATATACAGTGATAGTTGACAATTCTACCAATATAAACAAAACAAAGTATATACAGTAATGGTTGACAATTCTACCAATATAAACAAAACAAAGTATATACAGTGATGGTTGACAATTCTACCAATATAAACAAAACAAAGTATATACAGTGATGGTTGACAATTCTACCAATATAAACAAAACAAAGTATATACAGTGATAGTTGACAATTCTACCAATATAAACAAAACAAAGTATATACAGTGATAGTTGACAATTCTACCAATATAAACAAAACAAAGTGTATACAGTGATAGTTGACAATTCTACCAATATAAACAAAACAAAGTATATACAGTAATGGTTGACAATTCTACCAATATAAACAAAGCAAAGTATATACAGTGATAGTTGACAATTCTACCAATATAAACAAAACAAAGTATATACAGTAATGGTTGACAATTCTACCAATATAAACAAAACAAAGTATATACAGTGATGGTTGACAATTCTACCAATATAAACAAAACAAAGTGTATACAGTGATAGTTGACAATTCTACTAATATAAACAAAACAAAGTATATACAGTAATGGTTGACAATTCTACCAATATAAACAAAACAAAGTGTATACAGTAATAGTTGACAATTCTACCAATATAAACAAAACAAAGTATATACAGTGATGGTTGACAATTCTACCAATATAAACAAAACAAAGTATATACAGTAATGGTTGACAATTCTACCAATATAAACAAAACAAAGTATATACAGTAATGGTTGACAATTCTACCAATATAAACAAAACAAAGTATATACAGTGATGGTTGACAATTCTACCAATATAAACAAAACAAAGTATATACAGTGATAGTTGACAATTCTACCAATATAAACAAAACAAAGTATATACAGTGATAGTTGACAATTCTACCAATATAAACAAAACAAAGTATATACAGTAATGGTTGACAATTCTACCAATATAAACAAAACAAAGTATATACAGTGATAGTTGACAATTCTACCAATATAAACAAAACAAAGTATATACAGTGATAGTTGACAATTCTACCAATATAAACAAAACAAAGTATATACAGTGATAGTTGACAATTCTACCAATATAAACAAAACAAAGTGTATACAGTGATAGTTGACAATTCTACCAATATAAACAAAACAAAGTATATACAGTGTTGGTTGACAATTCTACCAATATAAACAAAACAAAGTATATACAGTGATGGTTGACAATTCTACCAATATAAACAAAACAAAGTATATACAGTGATGGTTGACAATTCTACCAATATAAACAAAACAAAGTGTATACAGTAATGGTTGACAATTCTACCAATATAAACAAAACAAAGTATATACAGTAATGGTTGACAATTCTACCAATATAAACAAAACAAAGTATATACAGTGATAGTTGACAATTCTACCAATATAAACAAAACAAAGTATATACAGTAATGGTTGACAATTCTACCAATATAAACAAAACAAAGTATATACAGTGATAGTTGACAATTCTACCAATATAAACAAAACAAAGTGTATACAGTGATAGTTGACAATTCTACTAATATAAACAAAACAAAGTATATACAGTAATGGTTGACAATTCTACCAATATAAACAAAACAAAGTATATACAGTGATAGTTGACAATTCTACCAATATAAACAAAACAAAGTATATACAGTAATGGTTGACAATTCTACCAATATAAACAAAACAAAGTATATACAGTAATGGTTGACAATTCTACCAATATAAACAAAACAAAGTATATACAGTAATGGTTGACAATTCTACCAATATAAACAAAACAAAGTATATACAGTGATGGTTGACAATTCTACCAATATAAACAAAACAAAGTGTATACAGTGATAGTTGACAATTCTACCAATATAAACAAAACAAAGTGTATACAGTGATAGTTGACAATTCTACCAATATAAACAAAACAAAGTATATACAGTGATAGTTGACAATTCTACCAATATAAACAAAACAAAGTGTATACAGTGATAGTTGACAATTCTACCAATATAAACAAAACAAAGTATATACAGTGATAGTTGACAATTCTACCAATATAAACAAAACAAAGTGTATACAGTGATAGTTGACAATTCTACCAATATAAACAAAACAAAGTGTATACAGTGATAGTTGACAATTCTACCAATATAAACAAAACAAAGTATATACAGTAATAGTTGACAATTCTACCAATATAAACAAAACAAAGTGTATACAGTAATGGTTGACAATTCTACCAATATAAACAAAACAAAGTATATACAGTGATGGTTGACAATTCTACCAATATAAACAAAACAAAGTGTATACAGTGATGGTTGACAATTCTACCAATATAAACAAAACAAAGTATATACAGTGATAGTTGACAATTCTACCAATATAAACAAAACAAAGTATATACAGTGATAGTTGACAATTCTACCAATATAAACAAAACAAAGTATATACAGTGATAGTTGACAATTCTACCAATATAAACAAAACAAAGTATATACAGTGATAGTTGACAATTCTACCAATATAAACAAAACAAAGTATATACAGTGATAGTTGACAATTCTACCAATATAAACAAAACAAAGTATATACAGTGATGGTTGACAATTCTACCAATATAAACAAAACAAAGTGTATACAGTGATAGTTGACAATTCTACCAATATAAACAAAACAAAGTGTATACAGTGATGGTTGACAATTCTACCAATATAAACAAAACAAAGTATATACAGTGATAGTTGACAATTCTACCAATATAAACAAAACAAAGTGTATACAGTAATGGTTGACAATTCTACCAATATAAACAAAACAAAGTATATACAGTGATAGTTGACAATTCTACCAATATAAACAAAACAAAGTGTATACAGTAATGGTTGACAATTCTACCAATATAAACAAAACAAAGTATATACAGTGATGGTTGACAATTCTACCAATATAAACAAAACAAAGTATATACAGTGATGGTTGACAATTCTACCAATATAAACAAAACAAAGTATATACAGTAATGGTTGACAATTCTACCAATATAAACAAAACAAAGTATATACAGTGATAGTTGACAATTCTACCAATATAAACAAAACAAAGTGTATACAGTAATGGTTGACAATTCTACCAATATAAACAAAACAAAGTATATACAGTGATGGTTGACAATTCTACCAATATAAACAAAACAAAGTATATACAGTGATGGTTGATAATTCTACCAATATAAACAAAACAAAGTATATACAGTGATAGTTGACAATTCTACCAATATAAACAAAACAAAGTGTATACAGTAATGGTTGACAATTCTACCAATATAAACAAAACAAAGTATATACAGTGATGGTTGACAATTCTACCAATATAAACAAAACAAAGTGTATACAGTGATAGTTGACAATTCTACCAATATAAACAAAACAAAGTATATACAGTGTTGGTTGACAATTCTACCAATATAAACAAAACAAAGTATATACAGTGATGGTTGATAATTCTACCAATATAAACAAAACAAAGTATATACAGTGATAGTTGACAATTCTACCAATATAAACAAAACAAAGTGTATACAGTAATGGTTGACAATTCTACCAATATAAACAAAACAAAGTATATACAGTGATGGTTGACAATTCTACCAATATAAACAAAACAAAGTGTATACAGTGATGGTTGACAATTCTACCAATATAAACAAAACAAAGTATATACAGTGATAGTTGACAATTCTACCAATATAAACAAAACAAAGTGTATACAGTAATGGTTGACAATTCTACCAATATAAACAAAACAAAGTATATACAGTGATGGTTGACAATTCTACCAATATAAACAAAACAAAGTATATACAGTGATGGTTGACAATTCTACCAATATAAACAAAACAAAGTATATACAGTAATGGTTGACAATTCTACCAATATAAACAAAACAAAGTATATACAGTGATAGTTGACAATTCTACCAATATAAACAAAACAAAGTGTATACAGTAATGGTTGACAATTCTACCAATATAAACAAAACAAAGTATATACAGTGATGGTTGACAATTCTACCAATATAAACAAAACAAAGTATATACAGTGATGGTTGATAATTCTACCAATATAAACAAAACAAAGTATATACAGTGATAGTTGACAATTCTACCAATATAAACAAAACAAAGTGTATACAGTAATGGTTGACAATTCTACCAATATAAACAAAACAAAGTATATACAGTGATGGTTGACAATTCTACCAATATAAACAAAACAAAGTGTATACAGTGATAGTTGACAATTCTACCAATATAAACAAAACAAAGTATATACAGTGTTGGTTGACAATTCTACCAATATAAACAAAACAAAGTATATACAGTGATGGTTGATAATTCTACCAATATAAACAAAACAAAGTATATACAGTGATAGTTGACAATTCTACCAATATAAACAAAACAAAGTGTATACAGTAATAGTTGACAATTCTACCAATATAAACAAAACAAAGTATATACAGTGATAGTTGACAATTCTACCAATATAAACAAAACAAAGTGTATACAGTAATAGTTGACAATTCTACCAATATAAACAAAACAAAGTGTATACAGTAATAGTTGACAATTCTACCAATATAAACAAAACAAAGTGTATACAGTAATAGTTGACAATTCTACCAATATAAACAAAACAAAGTATATACAGTGATGGTTGACAATTCTACCAATATAAACAAAACAAAGTATATACAGTGATAGTTGACAATTCTACCAATATAAACAAAACAAAGTATATACAGTGATAGTTGACAATTCTACCAATATAAACAAAACAAAGTGTATACAGTAATGGTTGACAATTCTACCAATATAAACAAAACAAAGTGTATACAGTGATAGTTGACAATTCTACCAATATAAACAAAACAAAGTATATACAGTAATGGTTGACAATTCTACCAATATAAACAAAACAAAGTATATACAGTAATGGTTGACAATTCTACCAATATAAACAAAACAAAGTATATACAGTGATAGTTGACAATTCTACCAATATAAACAAAACAAAGTATATACAGTAATGGTTGACAATTCTACCAATATAAACAAAACAAAGTGTATACAGTAATGGTTGACAATTCTACCAATATAAACAAAACAAAGTATATACAGTAATGGTTGACAATTCTACCAATATAAACAAAACAAAGTGTATACAGTGATAGTTGACAATTCTACCAATATAAACAAAACAAAGTATATACAGTGATGGTTGACAATTCTACCAATATAAACAAAACAAAGTATATACAGTGATAGTTGACAATTCTACCAATATAAACAAAACAAAGTATATACAGTGATGGTTGACAATTCTACCAATATAAACAAAACAAAGTATATACAGTGATGGTTGACAATTCTACCAATATAAACAAAACAAAGTATATACAGTAATGGTTGACAATTCTACCAATATAAACAAAACAAAGTGTATACAGTGATGGTTGACAATTCTACCAATATAAACAAAACAAAGTATATACAGTGATAGTTGACAATTCTACCAATATAAACAAAACAAAGTATATACAGTGATAGTTGACAATTCTACCAATATAAACAAAACAAAGTATATACAGTGATAGTTGACAATTCTACCAATATAAACAAAACAAAGTATATACAGTAATGGTTGACAATTCTACCAATATAAACAAAACAAAGTGTATACAGTGATAGTTGACAATTCTACCAATATAAACAAAACAAAGTATATACAGTGATAGTTGACAATTCTACCAATATAAACAAAACAAAGTGTATACAGTAATGGTTGACAATTCTACCAATATAAACAAAACAAAGTATATACAGTGATGGTTGACAATTCTACCAATATAAACAAAACAAAGTATATACAGTGATGGTTGACAATTCTACCAATATAAACAAAACAAAGTATATACAGTGATAGTTGACAATTCTACCAATATAAACAAAATAAAGTATATACAGTAATGGTTGCCAATTCTACCAATATAAACAAAACAAAGTATATACAGTGATGGTTGACAATTCTACCAATATAAACAAAACAAAGTATATACAGTGATGGTTGACAATTCTACCAATATAAACAAAACAAAGTATATACAGTGATAGTTGACAATTCTACCAATATAAACAAAACAAAGTATATACAGTGATAGTTGACAATTCTACCAATATAAACAAAACAAAGTGTATACAGTGATAGTTGACAATTCTACCAATATAAACAAAACAAAGTATATACAGTGATAGTTGACAATTCTACCAATATAAACAAAACAAAGTATATACAGTGATAGTTGACAATTCTACCAATATAAACAAAACAAAGTATATACAGTGATAGTTGACAATTCTACCAATATAAACAAAACAAAGTGTATACAGTGATAGTTGACAATTCTACCAATATAAACAAAACAAAGTGTATACAGTAATAGTTGACAATTCTACCAATATAAACAAAACAAAGTGTATACAGTAATAGTTGACAATTCTACCAATATAAACAAAACAAAGTGTATACAGTAATAGTTGACAATTCTACCAATATAAACAAAACAAAGTATATACAGTAATGGTTAACAATTCTACCAATATAAACAAAACAAAGTATATACAGTGATGGTTGACAATTCTACCAATATAAACAAAACAAAGTATATACAGTAATGGTTGACAATTCTACCAATATAAACAAAACAAAGTATATACAGTAATGGTTGACAATTCTACCAATATAAACAAAACAAAGTATATACAGTGATGGTTGACAATTCTACCAATATAAACAAAACAAAGTATATACAGTGATAGTTGACAATTCTACCAATATAAACAAAACAAAGTATATACAGTGATAGTTGACAATTCTACCAATATAAACAAAACAAAGTATATACAGTAATGGTTGACAATTCTACCAATATAAACAAAACAAAGTATATACAGTGATAGTTGACAATTCTACCAATATAAACAAAACAAAGTATATACAGTGATAGTTGACAATTCTACCAATATAAACAAAACAAAGTATATACAGTGATAGTTGACAATTCTACCAATATAAACAAAACAAAGTGTATACAGTGATAGTTGACAATTCTACCAATATAAACAAAACAAAGTATATACAGTGTTGGTTGACAATTCTACCAATATAAACAAAACAAAGTATATACAGTGATGGTTGACAATTCTACCAATATAAACAAAACAAAGTATATACAGTGATAGTTGACAATTCTACCAATATAAACAAAACAAAGTGTATACAGTAATGGTTGACAATTCTACCAATATAAACAAAACAAAGTATATACAGTAATGGTTGACAATTCTACCAATATAAACAAAACAAAGTATATACAGTGATAGTTGACAATTCTACCAATATAAACAAAACAAAGTATATACAGTGATGGTTGACAATTCTACCAATATAAACAAAACAAAGTGTATACAGTGATAGTTGACAATTCTACTAATATAAACAAAACAAAGTATATACAGTAATGGTTGACAATTCTACCAATATAAACAAAACAAAGTATATACAGTGATAGTTGACAATTCTACCAATATAAACAAAACAAAGTATATACAGTAATGGTTGACAATTCTACCAATATAAACAAAACAAAATATATACAGTAATGGTTGACAATTCTACCAATATAAACAAAACAAAGTATATACAGTGATGGTTGACAATTCTACCAATATAAACAAAACAAAGTGTATACAGTGATAGTTGACAATTCTACCAATATAAACAAAACAAAGTGTATACAGTGATAGTTGACAATTCTACCAATATAAACAAAACAAAGTATATACAGTGATAGTTGACAATTCTACCAATATAAACAAAACAAAGTGTATACAGTGATAGTTGACAATTCTACCAATATAAACAAAACAAAGTATATACAGTGATAGTTGACAATTCTACCAATATAAACAAAACAAAGTGTATACAGTGATAGTTGACAATTCTACCAATATAAACAAAACAAAGTATATACAGTGATAGTTGACAATTCTACCAATATAAACAAAACAAAGTGTATACAGTAATGGTTGACAATTCTACCAATATAAACAAAACAAAGTATATTTAGTGATGGTTGACAATTCTACCAATATAAACAAAACAAAGTGTATACAGTGATGGTTGACAATTCTACCAATATAAACAAAACATAGTATATACAGTGATAGTTGACAATTCTACCAATATAAACAAAACAAAGTATATACAGTGATAGTTGACAATTCTACCAATATAAACAAAACAAAGTATATACAGTGATAGTTGACAATTCTACCAATATAAACAAAACAAAGTATATACAGTGATAGTTGACAATTCTACCAATATAAACAAAACAAAGTATATACAGTGATAGTTGACAATTCTACCAATATAAACAAAACAAAGTATATACAGTAATGGTTGACAATTCTACCAATATAAACAAAACAAAGTATATACAGTGATGGTTGACAATTCTACCAATATAAACAAAACAAAGTGTATACAGTGATAGTTGACAATTCTACCAATATAAACAAAACAAAGTGTATACAGTGATGGTTGACAATTCTACCAATATAAACAAAACAAAGTATATACAGTGATAGTTGACAATTCTACCAATATAAACAAAACAAAGTGTATACAGTAATGGTTGACAATTCTACCAATATAAACAAAACAAAGTATATACAGTGATGGTTGACAATTCTACCAATATAAACAAAACAAAGTATATACAGTGATGGTTGACAATTCTACCAATATAAACAAAACAAAGTATATACAGTAATGGTTGACAATTCTACCAATATAAACAAAACAAAGTATATACAGTGATAGTTGACAATTCTACCAATATAAACAAAACAAAGTATATACAGTGATAGTTGACAATTCTACCAATATAAACAAAACAAAGTGTATAAAGTAATGGTTGACAATTCTACCAATATAAACAAAACAAAGTATATACAGTGATGGTTGACAATTCTACCAATATAAACAAAACAAAGTATATACAGTGATGGTTGATAATTCTACCAATATAAACAAAACAAAGTATATACAGTGATAGTTGACAATTCTACCAATATAAACAAAACAAAGTGTATACAGTAATGGTTGACAATTCTACCAATATAAACAAAACAAAGTATATACAGTGATGGTTGACAATTCTACCAATATAAACAAAACAAAGTATATACAGTGATAGTTGACAATTCTACCAATATAAACAAAACAAAGTATATACAGTGATAGTTGACAATTCTACCAATATAAACAAAACAAAGTGTATACAGTAATAGTTGACAATTCTACCAATATAAACAAAACAAAGTGTATACAGTAATAGTTGACAATTCTACCAATATAAACAAAACAAAGTATATACAGTAATGGTTAACAATTCTACCAATATAAACAAAACAAAGTATATACAGTGATGGTTGACAATTCTACCAATATAAACAAAACAAAGTATATACAGTAATGGTTGACAATTCTACCAATATAAACAAAACAAAGTATATACAGTAATGGTTGACAATTCTACCAATATAAACAAAACAAAGTATATACAGTGATGGTTGACAATTCTACCAATATAAACAAAACAAAGTATATACAGTGATAGTTGACAATTCTACCAATATAAACAAAACAAAGTATATACAGTAATGGTTGACAATTCTACCAATATAAACAAAATAAAGTATATACAGTGATAGTTGACAATTCTACCAATATAAACAAAACAAAGTATATACAGTGATAGTTGACAATTCTACCAATATAAACAAAACAAAGTATATACAGTGATAGTTGACAATTCTACCAATATAAACAAAACAAAGTGTATACAGTGATAGTTGACAATTCTACCAATATAAACAAAACAAAGTATATACAGTGTTGGTTGACAATTCTACCAATATAAACAAAACAAAGTATATACAGTGATGGTTGACAATTCTACCAATATAAACAAAACAAAGTATATACAGTGATAGTTGACAATTCTACCAATATAAACAAAACAAAGTGTATACAGTAATGGTTGACAATTCTACCAATATAAACAAAACAAAGTATATACAGTAATGGTTGACAATTCTACCAATATAAACAAAACAAAGTATATACAGTGATAGTTGACAATTCTACCAATATAAACAAAACAAAGTATATACAGTGATGGTTGACAATTCTACCAATATAAACAAAACAAAGTGTATACAGTGATAGTTGACAATTCTACTAATATAAACAAAACAAAGTATATACAGTAATGGTTGACAATTCTACCAATATAAACAAAACAAAGTATATACAGTGATAGTTGACAATTCTACCAATATAAACAAAACAAAGTATATACAGTAATGGTTGACAATTCTACCAATATAAACAAAACAAAGTATATACAGTAATGGTTGACAATTCTACCAATATAAACAAAACAAAATATATACAGTAATGGTTGACAATTCTACCAATATAAACAAAACAAAGTATATACAGTGATGGTTGACAATTCTACCAATATAAACAAAACAAAGTGTATACAGTGATAGTTGACAATTCTACCAATATAAACAAAACAAAGTGTATACAGTGATAGTTGACAATTCTACCAATATAAACAAAACAAAGTATATACAGTGATAGTTGACAATTCTGCCAATATAAACAAAACAAAGTGTATACAGTGATAGTTGACAATTCTACCAATATAAACAAAACAAAGTATATACAGTGATAGTTGACAATTCTACCAATATAAACAAAACAAAGTGTATACAGTGATAGTTGACAATTCTACCAATATAAACAAAACAAAGTATATACAGTGATAGTTGACAATTCTACCAATATAAACAAAACAAAGTGTATACAGTAATGGTTGACAATTCTACCAATATAAACAAAACAAAGTATATACAGTGATGGTTGACAATTCTACCAATATAAACAAAACAAAGTGTATACAGTGATGGTTGACAATTCTACCAATATAAACAAAACATAGTATATACAGTGATAGTTGACAATTCTACCAATATAAACAAAACAAAGTATATACAGTGATAGTTGACAATTCTACCAATATAAACAAAACAAAGTATATACAGTGATAGTTGACAATTCTACCAATATAAACAAAACAAAGTATATACAGTGATAGTTGACAATTCTACCAATATAAACAAAACAAAGTATATACAGTGATAGTTGACAATTCTACCAATATAAACAAAACAAAGTATATACAGTAATGGTTGACAATTCTACCAATATAAACAAAACAAAGTATATACAGTAATGGTTGACAATTCTACCAATATAAACAAAACAAAGTGTATACAGTGATAGTTGACAATTCTACCAATATAAACAAAACAAAGTGTATACAGTGATGGTTGACAATTCTACCAATATAAACAAAACAAAGTATATACAGTGATAGTTGACAATTCTACCAATATAAACAAAACAAAGTGTATACAGTAATGGTTGACAATTCTACCAATATAAACAAAACAAAGTATATACAGTGATGGTTGACAATTCTACCAATATAAACAAAACAAAGTATATACAGTGATGGTTGACAATTCTACCAATATAAACAAAACAAAGTATATACAGTAATGGTTGACAATTCTACCAATATAAACAAAACAAAGTATATACAGTGATAGTTGACAATTCTACCAATATAAACAAAACAAAGTATATACAGTGATAGTTGACAATTCTACCAATATAAACAAAACAAAGTGTATACAGTAATGGTTGACAATTCTACCAATATAAACAAAACAAAGTATATACAGTGATGGTTGACAATTCTACCAATATAAACAAAACAAAGTATATACAGTGATGGTTGATAATTCTACCAATATAAACAAAACAAAGTATATACAGTGATAGTTGACAATTCTACCAATATAAACAAAACAAAGTGTATACAGTAATGGTTGACAATTCTACCAATATAAACAAAACAAAGTATATACAGTGATGGTTGACAATTCTACCAATATAAACAAAACAAAGTATATACAGTGATAGTTGACAATTCTACCAATATAAACAAAACAAAGTATATACAGTGATAGTTGACAATTCTACCAATATAAACAAAACAAAGTGTATACAGTAATGGTTGACAATTCTACCAATATAAACAAAACAAAGTGTATACAGTGATAGTTGACAATTCTACCAATATAAACAAAACAAAGTATATACAGTAATGGTTGACAATTCTACCAATATAAACAAAACAAAGTATATACAGTGATAGTTGACAATTCTACCAATATAAACAAAACAAAGTGTATACAGTAATGGTTGACAATTCTACCAATATAAACAAAACAAAGTGTATACAGTGATAGTTGACAATTCTACCAATATAAACAAAACAAAGTATATACAGTAATGGTTGACAATTCTACCAATATAAACAAAACAAAGTGTATACAGTGATAGTTGACAATTCTACCAATATAAACAAAACAAAGTGTATACAGTGATGGTTGACAATTCTACCAATATAAACAAAACAAAGTATATACAGTGATAGTTGACAATTCTACCAATATAAACAAAACAAAGTATATACAGTAATGGTTGACAATTCTACCAATATAAACAAAACAAAGTATATACAGTAATGGTTGACAATTCTACCAATATAAACAAAACAAAGTATATACAGTGATAGTTGACAATTCTACCAATATAAACAAAACAAAGTATATACAGTAATGGTTGACAATTCTACCAATATAAACAAAACAAAGTATATACAGTAATGGTTGACAATTCTACCAATATAAACAAAACAAAGTATATACAGTGATAGTTGACAATTCTACCAATATAAACAAAACAAAGTATATACAGTGATAGTTGACAATTCTACCAATATAAACAAAACAAAGTATATACAGTGATAGTTGACAATTCTACCAATATAAACAAAACAAAGTATATACAGTGATAGTTGACAATTCTACCAATATAAACAAAACAAAGTATATACAGTGATAGTTGACAATTCTACCAATATAAACAAAACAAAGTGTATACAGTGATAGTTGACAATTCTACCAATATAAACAAAACAAAGTATATACAGTGATAGTTGACAATTCTACCAATATAAACAAAACAAAGTATATACAGTGATAGTTGACAATTCTACCAATATAAACAAAACAAAGTATATACAGTGATAGTTGACAATTCTACCAATATAAACAAAACAAAGTATATACAGTGATAGTTGACAATTCTACCAATATAAACAAAACAAAGTGTATACAGTGATGGTTGACAATTCTACCAATATAAACAAAACAAAGTATATACAGTGATAGTTGACAATTCTACCAATATAAACAAAACAAAGTATATACAGTGATAGTTGACAATTCTACCAATATAAACAAAACAAAGTATATACAGTGATGGTTGACAATTCTACCAATATAAACAAAACAAAGTGTATACAGTGATAGTTGACAATTCTACCAATATAAACAAAACAAAGTGTATACAGTGATAGTTGACAATTCTACCAATATAAACAAAACAAAGTATATACAGTGATAGTTGACAATTCTACCAATATAAACAAAACAAAGTATATACAGTGATAGTTGACAATTCTACCAATATAAACAAAACAAAGTATATACAGTGATAGTTGACAATTCTACCAATATAAACAAAACAAAGTATATACAGTGATAGTTGACAATTCTACCAATATAAACAAAACAAAGTGTATACAGTGATGGTTGACAATTCTACCAATATAAACAAAACAAAGTATATACAGTGATAGTTGACAATTCTACCAATATAAACAAAACAAAGTATATACAGTGATAGTTGACAATTCTACCAATATAAACAAAACAAAGTATATACAGTGATGGTTGACAATTCTACCAATATAAACAAAACAAAGTGTATACAGTGATAGTTGACAATTCTACCAATATAAACAAAACAAAGTATATACAGTGATGGTTGACAATTCTACCAATATAAACAAAACAAACAATCACTTTTCACCCCAAATCAGTGAGCACATGTGCTGATGGAAATTTACATTATTTCTTGGGACAGGCACAACAATGTGGCAGAGTTAAACCAGTCAATGGTATCTCATCCCTTCCCTTAAACACCATAACCACAAAAAATCACATGAAGAGGAAATGGTTATTATAATGGCAATAAATTTACTGATTATTTTATAAAACGTCAATTAAAAAAATGAAATAGACCGGTTTAATATCAAGGAGAAATAATAAAAAAGGTAACATCCAGAATAAACATTTATATGACAGGCGTTCCCCGGGGATCAGTTATTTTGCTAAAATCTATCATTCAAGAGAATTTGTATTGGAATTGTCTCGTGAGTAAAACCTGTAATTTATAGAAGATAACTTGAGATTTGGTTGTACTGAAGATCTATTGTAGAATTTGATTTTGATGTCAATAGCAGATAAATCTATCAGTGAGAAGTAGTAATGAAGCGTTTCTGTTACTGATATCGTTTATACAATTTGTTGTCTCGTCTTATAAAACAGGATGATTTTAATGTTTTACACAGATATTTCTATGTGTTAATGAAGCATGTATGTTTTAACTCTTAATTTAGAATTTTTCGTCATTATTCTTCCATCTTGAGATCATTATAAGTCACTAAAAGAAAATCGTTAATTTTATAATCAACAGATATTGCATTAACAAAACTTCAATAGTTTTCCTTGTTGTAAAAAGTACTTTTTCAATCAGAAATGTGTTTAAACGGATTGAACTTGAAGATTTAATAAATGATTATGTATATAATGTACATTTACAAAATGATATCTTCCTTTGAGAGAGTTTCTTTCCCTTCTTTTAGTAAATTAGTGGGAATGTATTATTATGATATCCGTCTATCATGTCTCCATCTGTTTCCACCATTGTTTAAAGTCTTTTTTTCAACATGGCATAGGAATTTCGGCATACACTGATGCTTTTGGAGGATAGCATATACAGACTTGTCTATGGTCTGTTCAATTACCAATGATGTAACTTTCGTTACAAGATAGTATAGAATAGGTTGTAATATTTATCCTTTAAACCCGGTTTAAATGATCTATGAAAATATGTGATTTGTATAATCTTGTGTATTGTTGATATAGAAAATGATGTTTTGTAAATTAAATGTCAGTTTGTAATGAATGCGCAATCTATAACATAATTTTGTAGTAGAAAATAAAAACATTTTTTTTTCACTTGGCCTAAAGGCATCGACCATTTTAATATTGTAATCAATTGCCATCTTTAACCATATGTTTAATCATCAAAAGTCAAGTAACTTTTATGGATTTATACGTCATTATAGTCTTATATAATAGATTATTACATGACATTTTCCATATCGGCCCTAGTATTAGCCCGAGACTCCCATATCAAGCCCGACAGTGAAGCTGGAGGGCTGATATGGGTCGAGGGTTGATACCAGGGACGATATAGAAAATTTCATGTCATAATCTTTTTATCACATATTTTACATTGACCTTTTCCAAGCATTGACTTTTATATTGCAAAAAAGATCTTTTAACTGACAAATTACGAAAATTAAATCCTAAGAGAGTTACCTTTGTTCAACTTGCAAATATTTTTGTTTCGAATCTGGTTTAAAAAATATACCAAACAATGTTGATCTGTACAATGATGTTAGAAACTGTTTGTAAAATCTACCTAAGACGTTGACATTTGAATGGAAATTCCTATTCAACACAAGGTATATATTTTAGCTCATTATTCCGTTTCAAGTTATTTAAAATTTATTCCAATATGTTGAAATGTGTTAATTTGATTGGAATATGATTTTATGCATATCTAATATGCATCATCTTTCCTTGTACTTTGACATATAATCTTTGAGACCACTGTGCAGATACAGGAAGTTGAATACAGGGGCAAATACGGATATATTAGGGCAATATTTGCCCCGTATTTAATAACCAACACTGACTTTTAGCTATTATTGGACATGCAAAAATGAACATATTGCAACAAAATATGTGATAATAAAGATAATTGAACTAGATGATTTGTAGCTCTTATAATATATATTGTAGAATTTTACTTTCTCAAATGCAAGATTTATCTCCCCTAGATGTAAAGATTCATTTGTCCTAAGGTGTAGTTTTTCTGAAGCACAATAATTATTTCCCCTATGTGTATATATTTTCTTAAATGCAAGATTTATCTCCCCTGTGTGTATGTATTTTCTCAATACATATATCTCCCCTGTGTTTATGTATTTTTCTCAAATGCAGGATTTATCTCTCCTAGGTGTATATATTTTCTTAAATACAAGATTTATATCCCATAGGTGTAGGCAGTTTCTCAAATACAAGGTTTATCTCCTTTAGCTGTAGGTGTTTTTTTCAAATACAACATTTATCTCCCCTAGCTGTAGGTATTTTTTTCAAATACAACATTTATCTCCCCTAGCTGTAGGTATTTTTTCAAATACAATATTTATCTCCACTAGCTGTAGGTATTTTTTTTCCAAATACAAGATTTATCTCCCCTAGTTGTAGGTAAAAATTATTTTCTCAAATGCAAAATTTATCTCCTCTTAGAGTGGGTGTTTTTTTTTATACTTGTTGGACCTAATAGGTCATGTGAGCTGTTAGGCATCTACCTTCTTTGTCAAAATTTCCCACATTCAATCTACTTCTTTAAAACCTTCAGATCTAATACTGAAATCAATTGTTGCAGGAATATGCAGTTTAGAATATCCATTTAACTGGTCTTTTTTTGTGTTAAATCCATTATGAAAAACAGCAGTTAGAACCAAATTATTGAAACTTAATGGTCATAGTACAAGCCATCACTAGTTCTGTGTTTTTTTTTCTCCCATTAATGAATCCAAGATGACCTGTACATATATCAGACATGGTGGACTAGAAACTGCTTATACTTCTGGAACAACTGAGTTCATCCCCATTTTTTAAATGACACTGTACATGTCAGACATAGTTATCATATACCACTCTATTGGAAATATGTATAAAACACATCTTGTCTGAAACCATTCAACTGTTTGAATCCAAAATGTACCTGATCAATAGATGGTTTGAATTATATTTTTGATGACATTTTGAAATTCAATATATCTGCCATAGTATTCCTGAGGACTCCGTAGGACAAATGTTTACTAATATTTTTGTTCAGAAATTTTAGATTTATGTCAATCCAAAGTGAATTGTCCTCCTTCAGAAATATAATGATTTTCATATCCATTGTTTTCAATCTATTTTATAATTCAAGTGATTGATGCAAACTTTTGAGTGTGGTTTATGTAATATTATCTTCTTTTTTTTTTTATTATATTTTATGATAAAATTTTGGAAATAACACATTTTTGTTTGTTTTGCAAATATACCCCAAATATCCAACTACAAAGGAAGTTAATCATATATTTAGGACAGATATACAAATTGTAACTCTGGCTACCAGTAATTGTATGTCACATGATCAGTATCCTATGCATATTTTATTGTGGATGTATTTATTAAATTTGATTGACAGTTCTATTGAAACATTGATGAAATTGTCTTGGAAGCAGATTAGTCATGTGACATTTATCCAGCCCATTTCAACCATTTTGTTCTGTATAATGTTGTAAAGAATTCAAAGCCTGCAATGTTTTCATTATAACCAAACTTTAATATAACCAGACCTGAGGTGATTGGTGGGGATGAATAATCTGCTCAATATAACCAATTTTATTACAAGTGTACTGGATTGTATATTCAAGTTTTGTTTTACTTGTGTCAAATATCTGTATTGTCTGAATGATTGCTATTTTACTCCATAGCAAACTGTTGATGCCCTATTAATTTTTCTTGACAAATCCATACCTTTATCCAGTCAGATTTTTGATTAATTTTTTTCTGGCGACCCAATTTTGTCGTTGATCTATCATAAAGCTTATAAAGTTACAGTGATTTTCAGGATTACAGAAATAAGTTCTTAATGTAGTATTTGTATTTCTTTATCATATATGAAGATACTATAACAAAATGAGGAATGAGTAATAAGTCTTGTACTAAAGAAATCCTTATATATAGTCTACAAAAAATGTCAATGTCTGGTGCATTCATGCTTTGACGTACATGGGATAGTTTCTATAGATTGGCCAGTTATCACTGAAAAAACTTTTTACATCAATCGCTATTTATAAGATATATATTTTCATTTCATATGTAAGCACTGTCTGGTGTTAAATTATTTGTTAAACAAATAGAAATAAAAAACCTATATTTCATTATAAATATTTTAGAGGGCGTTCCCTGTCACGTTCATGTAATAACAAAGAGTAAATAATGTATGGTTAGGAGTTAGGATTATGATGTTTAATGCCACCTTCAACAATATGTCAGTTATATCGTGGTGGAGGAAACATGAGTACACGGAGAAAACTACCGACCTGTCGGAAGGCACTGACAAACTCTATCACATAGTGTTGTATCGAGTATAATTCGAACTCACAACATTATTGGTGATTGGCATTGATTGCATAGTTAGTTGTAAATCTAGCTACCATGCGATCACAACCACAAGGGCCCTGTAAATAGTGTATGGTGAATGGTGTAACATATATGGGGAATAGTATTAATACATGTATGGTGAATTGTAAATGATGTAATGATAAATGGGGGAATGGTGTGAATGGTTTGCCTGTATGGTGGAAGTGCATTGGTAATGTTGAACATTTCAAACACTGTGCAAACTTGATTTGTACAAACAATACTCACTGCAGAGCTACATGTATTGTAAAAGTGATCAGATGAGCTTACGATTTAATGAAACAAACTACTTTTTTTCTTCTTTTTATTTTATATTCTATATTTAAATTGATTGATTGATTGATTGATTGATTGATTATTACATAAATTTCAGCCAGCAGTATTTCAGATATATTCAGGATGAGAACAAGCTCAACAGCATATTAACACTATAAAGAAATGAGGGTAGAGGTCAACCAGGTCAACAACTTTTGACTGCCACTGGAAATGTATGTATAGTGGGGTTGGGACAACACTTTTAGTCTTTTATAGTGGCTACCATGTGACTACTCTTTTTCAAAATCTACAAAAGATATCTGTAACATGGCTGTGGCATAGCCCTCTCCATACATGTTACTCTCAATGATCCATGATCATACTTTCAGTATTAGAACTTGACATCCCCCATCGAGAAGGCACCTCCAACTTCCACCTGGTAACATGCTGGGCAGCTCTGTGGGTTTGAGCCCAGGGAACCTTTACCAGTACCCAGTCATTGGACAGTTCAGTGGTTTTCTCTGGGTACTCTGTTTCCTCTACCAATAAAACTGACCGCCACAATATAACTGAAATATTGTTGAAAGTGGTGTTAAATGCCATAACCCTAACTCCCATAATACCCAATCTATATTTAGATGTGATGTAACTTTTACAGCTGTTATTTTAAAAAGGTAATATTGATTTTTATTGGTGAAAAGAGACAGTTGTAAATCTTACAGGAATTCTTGAGGACAAATGGCTTGATAATTAAAGGTACATGACTAAAACTTGTTGATAAAATAAATCAATAATCAACTATCGGTAAATCTAAAAGATAATTAAATATATAAATGGAAAGTGATTAGGTGGAAACATTGTCATTAAAAATGGTTTGATTTGCCTGTACCTGTGAATGTTAAAATAAAATGGCAACTGGAGAGGAGGTTGTTTAAGGTGATTGTTTATTATTAGACTTCTTGTATGATCAGTGGGGTGTATATGATTACTAGCTAGTGCAATGTGGGTTGTACTCGACTAGTTCTAAAATTGAGTAGATTTTAAGTTCTTGCAGCAACAGCAATTTAATTTTCTTTTTTTGGAAAAGGGGGGGGAGGGGGGGGGGGGGGGGTTGTATGGGTAACGTAAGGAATTTAGTTTTGACTAGTTCTTTATTGAGAAGATTTTAAGTTCTTAAAGCAACATCCATTTTACTTTCTGTTTTTGAAGGGTAAAGTAATAGGAGTTTTTTATACCCCCGCTCCCCGAAGGGCGAGGGGGGGAGGGGGGTATACTGTTTTACCTCTGTCCGTCTGTCTGTCCGTCCGTCCTTCGGTCTGTCCAAGATATTTTTCGTCACATTTTTCTCAGTAACTGTTGATTGCAGAAATCTGATATTTGGTCACAAGTGTCATATAGGTATACCATATTGTGGGTAGCATTTTTGGACCCGTCAGATTCCTACTTCCTGTTTGCCGACTTAGTTGATTTTTATACACATTGAACATATATGCACATTTTTCGTCGCAGTTTTCTCAGCAACTATTGATGGCAGAAATCTGATATTTGGTCACAAGCTTCATATAGGTACCCCATATCGTGGGAAGCGTTTTTGGACCCATCAGATTCCTACTTCCTGTTTGCCGATTTTGTTGATTTTTATACACATTTAACATACTTTTGTATATTCACATTTTTCGTCGCATTTTTCTAAGCAACTATTGATGACAGTAATCTGATATTTGGTCACAAGCTTCATATAGGTATGCCATATTGTGGGAAGCGTGTTTGGACCTGTCAGATTCCTACTTCCTGTTTGCCGACTTTGTTGATTTTTATACACATTGAACATACATTATGTATATACCCATATTTAGTCCATTTTTCTCAGCAACTATTGATGGTAGAAATCTGATATTTGGTCACAAGCTTCATATAGGTACCTCATATCGTGGGAAGCATTTTTTGACCCGTCAGATTCCTACTTCCTGATTGCCGAAGAGCGGGGGCATCATAAGTGAGCATTAGCTCACAGTTCATCTTGGTTTTTTTTTTTTTTTTTTTAATATAGTCTTTCACCAAATTATATAGAGGAATATAAATTGACCTTAAATATACATTTTGTACAACAAAAGGTATGATATGATCCTGCAATTTTCAATGAGAAATTTTAGTAAAATTTGAGGAAATTTTTTTTGTTTACAGATTTTACATATAAAAGATTACTTGCTCACAGTAACTACAATTTCCTCTACAACTAACACTAGTTATCATGTGTTATCAATGAAAATAACATTTAACAATTATTGATACTTTTGTGTGTAAATCATAAAACTGGAGTTTTACCCAATAAAGACATAAAAACAACCAAAATATCCTTGTTAGCATATCTCTATAATTATTTCTAAAGAAGATTCCTATCAAATTTGTAATAAAGATTAATCTCAGCAGTGTATCTGAAGTATTACAAGAATATCACACATTTTTTCGAATCTTTCTTTTTTGTTTTTATTTATTTACCAAGATATAATCTATTGTTTTTATAGGATAAGGAGTGAGATAAAATATATGATTAAAACATCTTTTTTTAATATCTAATATTTCTCCGTACAGACGACCTAAGCTATTAAGGAAATATGGATATTAAATCAAAGATTCACTGTTAAAAAAACCCAGTAATTATGGATTCATGCATGCAGTGAAATCTTTTAAAAGGAATATTTTTGGTGTAGACTAATTAATTCTGTATATGAAAACAATATAGAAAAAAATGTCTGTATAATATTATATTGAAACTAGTTTTATATAATGGATTGTGAAGATGTGTTAGATATGTGAGGTCTGGATTGATTCTAGGGGAAAAGTCATCATCTATTCACTATTGCATATTAATCAGTTATTGATCAACATAGAGTTAAGAAAGACAACAACAATGTCTTTAATACTCTTCTGATTTTATCTTTTATCACATTTTAATTTTAAAAGTTTTAGCAGCTTTATAAAGTAAATTTGACAAATTTAGCTTGGTAAAGCAGTTTTGAACTTCTTTTTTTTTTTTTGAGAGAGAAGTTTTATATTTAATGGGATCAATATTAAACTGAGGAAAAAAAACCTTCAGTTCATCTGGAATATAATTGATGTGTAAACAACTATTAGTATTATCTGTATAGAATCAATCAGTGATTATAGGATACTATTGAGAGAGAGATTCGTCTTCAATGTTTATACAGAAAGAACAAAAAATCTTTGTAGAAAAGCAGATGGCTGTTTGTTACATAATACAGCAATAATATGCATCAATGATATATATATATTATATAAAGCTGTGGTCTTTTTCATTTAAGCTTTGGAGAGTGTTCAACTTGTTGATTGCCAGTCATTAGCTTTCATATCTTGCTGTTGTATATTGATTGGACCATTTTTGTAGAGAATTTTGAAACAGACAATGATTATTTAGATTTCTATGACAGCCAACTCTGTTCATATCAGCTGAATCTGTTTTGGGATTGTATTATTATCAGATGGTATTGAATTATCTGTGTAACTGATGATATACAGGCAGTGATTTTAAGGTAAGTCTTTGGTATTTCATGTTTATTTAATTTATTTTCCCAACATTATGACAAAGGTTTTTGTAATATGATAAAAAAAATATATACTGTATAATTATCTCATATTCCATTTGATTTCTAACTACAGAGCTAAATCATGTATTCTTCTTAAGTAACTATATTTTGTTTATATTTATCATAATTTACTATAATGATATATATGTCCCAGGTGTCTGTCTCACAATACCTGTGTACTTTTTCGGATCATTACATTATTTTTAAGCTTTTTTTTCCTATATATCAATTTCATAAATGATTTATATCATATTTTAAGAACTATTTAATAAAAAATTTAAAATCCATATCTGTTGAAGACAATACAGACATGCCTCATATTTTTTTTTATTATTGTGATCAGATTTAATTCTATCACAAAAATACTGAAACATTTCATAAATGTTTGTAAAACAGAGACGCTTCCTACATTGCTATTGAAGCAAACAATGAATTAAGTGAAGCTCATCTAAGTCCAAAAACAAGCAATTTTTTCTGTTTTAAATTAAAGAGAAGGTGTTGTTCAGCAGATTTTATTATAACTTGATGTTTAAATCAACAGTAAACTTAACAGAATTTGGCTATCCAGTTTTCGCCCTTTGGTTTACTAGCTCCCGAAACTTTTTAAAAATTATTTGGCTTTGAATGTGCCTGATTAACATTATTCCAGAAACGTGTTGTGTGCATTAAATTAGATATCTACGTGTTTATCAAGACTTATTTAATGTATACTTTCTGTTAAAATATATACACGATGAGTTCTTCCTATTAAAATACTGTTGTTCATTTGATCCTTGTTAATTTGCTAAAAAAATCAACAGAAATGAATTGCACACAAGTTTTAAAACTTATATAATTTACTTCATATTAACATATATACACAGGTCTACCACAGAGCATGACGGCTATTCCCTTCGTATGTACTGGTATTTTAAGCATGGATTTGCACTAGAAAGTTTTGACTCTGTTACAGCTCGTGCAGTTCTAACATGGTCAGAACATAGAAATGAGATTGTTTTTTGTTTATTTCCTCATTTTGTGTGGCCAGTACGCTTTAAGTCCATGTAAATCTTGACTTGTTTCTAAGTAACACTGGCATCTAAAGATGAACGATATGTTACTGAATTGTAATGAGGGTTCATTTATCAGCAATAAATACTGCAAGGCCCTGATTGCCTGAAATGTTTAAGTAATTAATTTTGTAAGCAATTTATAAATATGTGTACACAGATAATAAATGTAATTTACTTGTAGTTTGTCATTATTTTTTATGAATATAACAAGTGTGGACACAGAAATGTGCTGTCCAAAAGGCAAGTGTGGATGTCAATATTTCATAGTGTCTTTTGCAAAGGTCACACGTTATAGATCATTTTGTTTGATATTTTTTGGAGAGGATATATATAGGCATGTCCTGCTATCCAATGCAATTCATTTATTGAATAAAATATTCTTTAAATTAAATATTTTTGTTCAAATACATGTAGCTGACAGTTGAAATACTGTTTGTGAATAGGCATCATTGGAAAGATTGCACTCCTTTGACATTGTACATATCAAGCATTTTTAGCTCACCTTGCCAAAGGCAATGTGAGCTTTTGTCATCACTTGGTGTCCGTCGTCTGTCGTCCGTTAACTTTTCACATTTTATTCTTCCGTTTTGATGCGTTTTCTATGTAAGACAAGCCATAAAGACAGCTGTGCGTGACCTTGTCTTACATGGCATTGTCAGCCAATCAAATCGGCCGAGTATAATCAATGGAGTCTGCTTCTACGACTGCTGTAGTAATATAAATTGTCGTCTTAGTAGATCTAAAAAAGCTTCAAATATCAATTTTACCTGAATTTTAACTGATTTTCCCTAATATATTTAATGCGGTTTTAAATAAGTGTGTATTTACTGCATTGCACGTGGCGTTGTTATATTTTGTGTAGTAAACATGACATTGACATGCGAATGAATGAATGAAATCGACATGCTTTGTTTTTAAGTTGAAACGGAAGAAACAGGTACTTGTACTTGTCTTTATTGAAGATCTGGGATTTCTTCCACTCATGAGGGAAATTCAGCGTCTTTCAACTCGTTCCGCTACGCTCCACTCGTGGAAAGACGGAATTTCTCACACTCGTGGAAGAAATCCCAGATCTTCAATAGGGACTCGTGTAAGAACCTATTAATCTTCTCCTCTGAAACCCCTCAACCATATGAACTGAAACTTGGTAGGAAGCATATATGGAAGGTTCTCTATAAAGATTGCTCATTTTGTCCCGATCTATTAACAAACATGGCCACCACAGGCAGTTCTTGTTTCTGATTGGCCTATTTTTAAAAATCTTCTCCTCTGAAACTGCTGGGCCAAATGAACCGAAACTTGGTAGGAAGCATCTATGGAAGGTCCTCTATAAAGATTTCATCTTGATCTGTTAACAAACATGGCCGCCACAGGCGATTCTTGTTTCTGATTGAGTGAAATCTAAAAAAAAAATTCTGTTAAAAGGGAGATAACTAGTTTAAATATAGATACATTTTGTATCTATTCAAAATGCAGTTATCTCTGAATTGAATTACAGATAAATATGCTTCTAAAACCCCTCAACCAAATGAACTGAATCTAGGTAGGAACCATCTATGAAAGGCCCTCTATAAAGATTGCTCATTTCGTCCCGATCCATTAACGAACATTGCCGCCACAGGCGACGCTTGTTTCTGATTGGCTAATTAAAAAAATTATTCTCTTCTGAAACCGCTTGGCTAAATGAACCGAAACTTAGTAGGAAGCATCTATGGGCGGTCCTCTATAAAGAGTGCTCATTCTGTCCCATACCCATTAACAAACATGGCCACCACAGGCAATTCTTGTTTCTGGTTGGTCTATTTCTAAAAATCTTCTCCTCTGAAACCACAGGGCCAAATGATCCGAAACTTGGTAGGAAGCATCTATGGAAAGTCCTCTTATTAAAGATTGCTCATTTTGTCCCAATCTGTTAACAAACATGGCCACCACAGACAATTCTTTTTTCTGACTGGTCAATTTCTAAAAATCTTCTACTCTGACACAGCTTGACCAAATAGACCGAAACTTGGTAGAAAGCATCTATGGAAGGTCCTCTATAGGAATTGCTCATTCCATTTTGATCCGTTAACAAACATGGCCGTTATAGACAATTCTTGTTTCTTATTGTTTGATTTCTAAAACAGCTTTTCCTCTGAAACCGCTTGGTCAAATGATATGAAACTTGGTAAGAAGCATCTATGGAAGGTCCTCTATAGAGATTGCTCATTTCGATTTGTTCCATTAACAAGCATGGCTGCCACAGGCAATTCTTGTTTTAGATTGGTCGCTTTCTAAAAATCTTCTTCTCTGAAACTGCTTTGCCAAAACGAACTGAAATTTGGTGGGAAGCACCTATAGGCTATGGAAGGTTCTGTATTAAGTTTCCTCAGAGCAGAATGAAAGGTGAGCGACACAGGCTCAGCTCATTGCTGAGCCTCTAGTTATTTTAGCGTGCGATATTATATGTGTTTGAATCTGCAACACTTCCGTTTGCATTTGGGACTCATCAGTAGACAATGCAAGTGGAATGTTGAGGAGGTAATAATAAAAAATAACAACCATAAATACCTACTTTGGAATATAATCACAGATTTAGCATATTTATAAGCCTAGACTCTCAAGGCCCTGTTGACAAAATAAACAAATTGTAAATATTTAATGGAAAAGGTTGATAGACTATTTGAATAGAAATTATTGTTGGAAAATAAGACATTGTTTTTTATGCAATATAACATGAAAAAATATTTAAAAGAATAAAAGTTTTGAATTTAGAAGTCAGTTTGGCCTTGTGAGTTTCATCCCTTTTAAATTAGAGTGGTAAAAGTAAAAGAGTAGGAAAAACTAATTGTATGTAACATAAAAATTGAATTTAAGTCATGAAAGTGGTTTTAAGAGGTGAAATTATGAATATTTGCATAGATCTTATTTTACTTGAAGGGTATTGTATGTGTATAGGCAGGTATATATAACACAGCTCTTGACTAATGGGGTGCAAAAATATGTTGATAGGTTGCTTTTTAATTGACATTGCAAGATTGATTGAAAAATGAATTAAAATCATTACTGAAATTGGGGTTTTATTAGAGGAGAAAAGTTGCAACTGGTCAATTTTGAAATGTGACTATTAAGTAGAAAGAGAGAGAGAGAGAGAGACAAAAAAGGGGGGTGTACATGGAAATGTAAGTTATATGGATATGAAATCGTAATTTTATATGGGTATTTATCTGAATAAATGGTCAGGAGAGTTACAACTTGAAATAAAAGAAGGATGTGTCCATGGGACATGGATGCCCCCCCCCGCTCCTAACAAATTCCTGGATTTTTTTCTACTTAATAAAGGCATATCATAAATTTTACAATTTTGTACTTCATAAAGGGTATAACTCAGAAATATCAAAAGTGAAATTGATCGAAATCGAACTTGACCTGCCCTTAGTTATTCTTAACAACATATCCAAATTTGGTTTTGATTTGATTGAGTGACAGTCAAGTTATTGAACAGAAATCATAAATTTTACAATTTGGTACTTCATAAACTTTGGAACGTCAAAATATTTTTTTAATGAATATTAAATGACCATACTAAAAACCAATGCTTTGAAAACATTGAGGAGCTGTATTTTTAAAGTGTATGATCACTGACCCCATGAGAGCCTCTTGTTTATGGTCATTATCTTAACTTGGTTAAATAGAGTGAATCGCTTCCTCCTTTCAAATATACATGTATATGTATGGAATTAACATGCAGGTTTTATATAAGTATGACAAGATAAAAGTGCAAATTTTTTTAACTGCACAAAAGTGCATTATATTTTAATAATACACAATGACATGGTTATATTAAATGTATAAGAACTCCTCAACCAAGTCTTAGCTGTAATCCATTTCAATTGAGAAAACTAAAATAAATTTCTACAGATCCATTGTTTGCAGTCTTGTGATGTTCTGCAGCTATTTATATAATAATGTTGTGTTAGCAATGACTATGCCAATATATAGTGGTCAGGGTTGAAGACATAGTGCACGAACCCGAAGGGGAGTGCTCTATGTCCTTCAACCCTGACCACTATATGGCATAGTCATTGCTAACACAACATTATTATTATTATTATGCTGACTGTTATATGTAGACAAAATATATTGAGAACTATTACAATAAAGGAGGTCCTGAATATATTGGATCAGATAGTCTTGAAAGTGTGAGAATATTCTTTGTTTCATTTAAGGCTTTAAAAATATAAAGATTTTTGAAGTTTGAAATTTAATTAACAACAATGACAATTATTAAAAAACAGTAACATTATTGAACATTATTACAGAAATGATACTTAATTTAAAGCATTTAGACGATTATGATAGATTGACAGATTGGATCCGCCCCCTTGCACTTGGACTAGCTATATATAGCTTGACAGACAGCTGAAAACCCAACCTTCCCCACGTGAAACTGGCATAGTAGATGTACTATTTTCGCATAGTATATCAATGCTATATAATTCTTTGTGATATATGCCAAAATATCGTATGAACTTATATTACAGAAGAAATTTACAGAAAGCATAATAATGTATAATAGTCAAAAATATTGAAACTGACAATTCTAATTTCAAATCAAATTGAATAATATTTATTATATATATTAAAAAAAAGAAAAGTGCAGCTGACCTCCAGAATCTACAATATGTTTTACAGGTTTGAAATTAACATTATTATTTTGTGTGAAATTGATCACTTTCCTTTGTAAATGTTTCATCTCTGTGTCATTAGTGAACAGATGTGAACCAGCTGTTTTCACAAAACTAATATATTAAGTACCTTAATACAAGATGTATAAGTTAGAGATATAAGCTTGAACCCAAATTGTAGATGGATATATAGTCACTGAATTGACTCTTGCAAATTTTCACATTTTGTGTCAATCTGAATTCCAAAATGGATGCCATCACAGGATAAATTTAACATTAGAAAGTTTTCTCTGATCAGCTGATTGTCCCTTTTTGAACTAAATACTTGGAAATAAAATGTGTCAAACTTGGTCCAAACATCAGGAAAATACACTTTCATCTCTGCATAGGACCTTATGGGAAAGATATTTAATTTGATAAGAACAATATTGGCTGGATTGTTTCTTGGATAGTCCTTTACAATATATATTTTTTTATGGCAATCAAAAATCCAAGATGGTCAATTCCTTGGCACAAAGTTTTGATATATAGTATCCTATGTAAGGTACAGTCAAGTCATACCTGTCTTATGTGATTTTCCAAGGAAATATTGAAATAGGTTCACATTAGACAGGTGGTCACTAAATACAGGTTTAATTATTATGATTGGCTCTTTGAAGAGAAATTAAAGTCACAGAGGCAGGTTTGACTGTATTAATTTGTTGTGTGAATCAAGAAATCTTACTTGTCATACACCACAGGACATTGTTAACAAGCTTCTTCTCAGAAACTACAAACATGTTGACCTCAAACAGTGCATGAATAACCAGATGATTGATACTATCTCAGTTGTTCATCTCACTTTGACCAATGACCATGCTAGCTTAATACTATCTATCAACGATCTGTGTTTCATCATTATAGCTTTTAACTGCTCAACCAAAACGAGCAGTCTGGATTAAGGAATGATCTTTGGTAAGAGCTGATTAAAACATGTACAAATGAAGTTTATCTCCAAAAGGCAAATAGGGGGGCTAATGGTTTGTTCAGTTTGGTGTGTGGTGTTTAGCGCCACTTTCAACAATATTTCAGTTATATCGTGGCGGTCAATTTCATTGGTGGAGGAAACCAGAGTACCTGGAGAAAACCACTGACCTGCCAAAAGTCACTGATGAACTTTATCGCATAATGTTGTATTGAGTACACATCACCTGAGCGGGATTTAAACTCACAATGTTAGTGGTGATAGGCACTGATTGCATAGGTAGTTATAAATCCAAATACCATACGATCACAACACCGACAGCCGTGGGGGCTAAAGGAAATTATGTAAATCAATAAATATGTTCTCCAGAACCTGCAACAAATGACACAATATTTATTGTAGAGCATCTTTAGGGTATGTAGATTCAAATTTAAACAAATAAATACCACATCTGGTATCAGGAACATTAAGCTCTGGAATACAATGTTTTACAATTGGAAGCAATGGAGAACATTTTTAAATTAATTTCCTGAGGAACAAGTAATGGAAATGTTATTATATATGACATGAATCCTAACAATTTGTTGTAATATTGATGTTGTTGTGAAATAAATATAGAGATTCATGTTTGTACAATTAAATACCAAGGGAATTATGTTGTCCACTCCCCTGGGAGGTTGAATATATAATATAAAGATAATAGAGAAACATACAAAAACATTTTTCTGTAAAATCCAGCAGTGACAATAAAATTCAACTGTGTTTGGCATGAAGCATCATAGGTATAAGTAGTCAGATTAAAGTTTGTACAAATAAAAGCCCCATGGTTTAAAGTTTGTGCAAATAAAAACCCCCGGGTCTAAAGTTTGTACAAATAAAAGCCCAGGGTCTAAAGTTTGTACAAATAAGAGCCCCAGGGTCTAGAGTTTGTACAAATAAACACCTCTGGGTCTAGAATTTGAACAAATAAAAGCCCCAGGGTCTAGAGTTTGTACAAATAAACACCCCTGGGTCTAGAATTTGTACAAATAAATGCCCCAGGGTCTAGAGTTTGTACAAATAAAAGCCCCAGGGTCTAGAGCTTCTACAAATAAACACCCCAAGGTCTAGAGTTTGTACAAATAAAAGCCCCATGGTCTAGAGTTTGTATAAATAAAAGCCTCAGTGTCTAAAATTTGGACAAATAAAAGCCCCAGGGTCTAGAGTTTCCAAGATCTAGGTGTTCAACCTTTCTATTGTATTTGACATTATGCTTCATTGTGATATGAGGCTTCAAGTTTGGTACAAAATGAGGTCCCAGGGGTATAAGGGTCCTACTCCAGGGATCCAATATTTAAAGATTTAAAAAACCATCTTTGAAATGAACATTCATTTGAATTAGAGCATGAAACACCATTATTCTATCAAGAATCAATTTTCTACCAATGAAAGTCACAGAATCTATTGGGTCCTAGATCACAATTTACCTTAAGAGCAATACAGACTTGTGTAGACCTCTAGTTTTAAATGAATATTCCAGCTTCAAGGAGCATGTGGAGCTCTCATGGAATCACAGTGATTTAGTAACATAAATATTTATAGTATAACTACCCTCTAAACTGAAATTAAAGCATGAGTAACCGAACAATGCTGTAATTCACAAATATGTAAAGTGCCATTAGTGAATTATCGTCCTCATTCAATTACGAGTAATTTGTTTTTGATATTCTTTATGCAAGAGTCTAGTTATACTGTTATTACATAGATTTTGAGCGTACCTGATGAAGGTTATTATAGAAACGTGTCGTGTGTCTAGTTATACTGTTATTACATAGATTTTGAGCATACCTGATGAAGGTTATTATAGAAACGTGTCGTGTGTCTAGTTATACTGTTATTACATAGATTTTGAGCATACCTGATGAAGGTTATTATAGAAACGTGTCGTGTGTCTAGTTATACTGTTATTACATAGATTTTGAGCATACCTGATGAAGGTTATTATAGAAACGTGTCGTGTGTCTAGTTATACTGTTATTACATAGATTTTGAGCATACCTGATGAAGGTTATTATAGAAACGTGTCGTGTGTCTAGTTATACTGTTATTACATAGATTTTGAGCGTACCTGATGAAGGTTATTATAGAAACGTGTCGTGTGTCTAGTTATACTGTTATTACATAGATTTTGAGCGTACCTGATGAAGGTTATTATAGAAATGTGTCGTGTGTCTAGTTATACTGTTATTACATAGATTTTGAGCATACCTGATGAAGGTTATTATAGAAACGTGTCGTGTGTCTAGTTATACTGTTATTACATAGATTTTGAGCATACCTGATGAAGGTTATTATAGAAACGTGTCGTGTGTCTAGTTATACTGTTATTACATAGATTTTGAGCATACCTGATGAAGGTTATTATAGAAACGTGTCGTGTGTCTAGTTATACTGTTATTACATAGATTTTGAGCATACCTGATGAAGGTTATTATAGAAACGTGTCGTGTGTCTAGTTATACTGTTATTACATAGCTTTTGAGCATACCTGATGAAGGTTATTATAGAAACGTGTTGTGTGCACTAGATTTGATTCTGTGTTTTAATTAACACATTTGTTTGTGATTTATTTCACTGGATGATATCAAAGTATTTCTTTCACTTTGAAATCTGTGTATTTCACTGGCATTTTTGTAATAATATCTGGAGGTTTGTTTCTGTGATGTTGAAATAATTCTCACTTTCATAGTAGGATGTAGTTTTCACCCATCTGTCATTCTGTCTGTATATATCTGTCGATCTAAAACATGATTTCTCAAATGATAAATTGAGTTGAACTAAAGTGATGATTTTAATTTTTGGCAGTAACTACTTTAGAGAATGCCAAACAGATACTCAAAGCAAGAGCAATAGTATGAATCCTGTTTGATTTTGGCTAGGATTCCAATCACTTGCAATTCTATGACCTTTGGAAGCACAACACAAAGCAAATGGACAACTGTTTTTTTTTTATCACAGCATACTATTTGACATATTGTTTAAAATTTTCCGTTCCTAAATCTTGTAATTTATAAAAACAAAAGTCAATCCCATAGGCATAGGTAAACATACCCTATTTTGGCTATCCTGGTTTATAGACATATTGATTTACATGCTCTTTAAGACTTTGGCTATCCAGTATTTTGATTATGAGTGTACCTGATGAAGGTTATTTCAGAAATGTACCATGTTCACTAAATTAGATATCTACAGTTGTTTTTAGCTCACCTTGTGAGCTTTTGCCATCATTTGGCGTCCGTCATCCGTCGTCCGTTAATATTCACATTTTAATCTTCTCCTCTTAAACCCCTCAGCCAAATGAGCTGAAACTTGGTAGGAAGCATCTATGGAAGGTCCTTTATAAAGATTGCTCATTATACCCCCACTCGCAGAGTGGTGGGTATACTGGAATACCATTGTCCGTCCGTCCGTCCGTTCGTCCATCCCTAAACCTTGTGTACGTAACTAGTCATTTGTCTATACTTGGATTTTATTCATATTTGTTATATTGGTTGGCCATGATCTGAGCATGCACATATTATACCGATTTCACGGATGGTTGATTTTTGTGAGAGTTATAGCCCTTTTCATGTTTGTTTGACCATATGTCTGTTCACACATCTTGTGTACGCAGCTAGTCATTTGTCTTTTGTCGCATTTTATTCATATTTAGAATCTTGATTGGCCATGATCTGAGCATGCACATATTATACCGATTTAACGGATGGTTGATTTTTGCGAAAGTTATAGCCCTTTTCATGTTTGTTTGACCATACGTCCGTTCGCACATCTTGTGTACGCAAATAGTCATTTGTCTTTTGTCGCATTTTATTCATATTTGGTATCTTGATTGGCCATGATCTGAGCATGCACATATTATACCGATTTCACGGATGGTTGATTTTTGCGAGAGTCATAGCCCTTTTCATGTTCCCTTATGAGCTGCTGCTATAAATTATTTCCTTAATTAGCTATGTATAATATTTATATCTAATAATCTGTAATACATCATTTTTCATCATTTCAAACGTTTACTAGCCAACTGCCCTGGGAGGATACACATCTCTTGATTCCAACACTCTTTACACTCCTTTATGCCTCTCCACCACATTAAGTCCCACTATAATCTAATACTTTATTACACATCAACTTATGTAGAGCGAGTGGGGGTATCACAGCACGCCAATGTGTGCAGTTTCATTTTGTCCCGATCCATTAACAAACATGGCCACCACAGGCAATTCTTGTTTCTGATTGGCCGATTTAAAAAAATCTTCTCCTCTGAAACTGCTCTGAAACTGCTTGGCCAAATGAACCGGAACTTGGTAGGAAGCATCTATGGAAGGTCCTCTATAAAGATTGCTCATTTTGTCCCTATCAGTTAACAAACATGGCCACCACTGGCCATTCTTTTTTTCTGATTTGTTGATTTCTAAAAGAATCTTCTCCTCTGATACCGCCAGGCCAAATGAATCAAAACTTGGTAGGAAGCATCCTTGGAAGGATTGCTCATTTAGTTCCGATCCGTTAACAAACATGGCCACCACAGGCCATTCTTGTTTCTGATTGGTTGATTTAAAAAAACTTCTGTCTTCTCCTCTGAAACCGCTTTCCCAAATGAATTGAAATTTGGTAGGAAGCATCTATGGAAGGTCATCTATAAAGATTGCTCATTTCGTCCCGATCCGTTAACAAACATGGCCACCACAGACAATTCTTGTTTCTGATTGGTTGATTTCTAAAAAATATTTTCCTCTGAAACCGCTTTGCCAAATGAACCGAAACTTGGTAGGAAGCATCTATGGAAGGTTCTCTATAAAGATTGCTCATTTTGTCCCGATCCATTAACAAACATGGCCACCACAGGCAATTCTTGTTTCTGATTGGTCAATTTCTCTCTTCTACTCTGAAACAGCTACGCCAAATGGACCGAAACGTGGTAGGAAGCATCTATGGAAGGTCTTCTATGTGAATTGCTCTTTCCGTTTTGATGCGCTAACAAACATGGCCGCCATAGGCAATTCTTGTTTATTATTGGTCAATTTTTAAAACAGCTTTTCCTCTGAAACTGCTTGGCCAATTGATATGAAACTTGGTAAGAAGCATCTATGGAAGGTTCTCTATATAATTTGCTCATTTGTTTTGATCCATTAACAAACATGGCTGCCACAGACAATTCTTGTTTTAGATTGGTCGATTTCTAAAAATCTTCTTCTCTGAAACTGCTTTGCCAAAATGAGCCAAAATTTGGTGGGAAGCACCTCTGGAAGGTTCTGTATTAAGTTTCCTCAAAGCAGAATGAAAGGTGAGTGACACAGGTTCAGCTCATTGCTGAGCCTCTAGTTTCCTGTGTCCTAGCTACTAATTAAGGTTTGATTTCATATACCATTTAGAGTTATGTCCCTTCATAAATTACTAAACTTGCCAATTTTCATGGATTCTGAATGATTATTTCTATTTCAAGGCTGTAACTACCATTGAGGCAAGTGAGGCAATTGCCTCACTAAAAATTCCGTCAATTTTTTTTTTTAGAATTGATTTACAAAGGTCTCTTGTGTATCCTTTTATGTTGATTTTGCCTAAGTGGTATCAAGTTGTTCCAATCATACAGTGCCGGATTTACCATTTTTCTTAGATGTGCTTAACCACAGGGCCCTGTTGACCAGGAGGGGGTCATCTTCCTGCCAATTTTTTTTTTACGCTGGATTTTTGCTTATGCGCTGCAATTTTAAATTTGAAAGCATTCTGTTTCGGAGCGATTCCAGATATAATGATAGAGTTGATAGTCTATGGGAGTGTGCTACAAAGTAGGCAGTCATGTGTAGGCTTACCGGGTCTACCTCCTTCGGGGCCAAAGTAAGGGGCCTCATAACTTAACTAGCACAGGGCCTCATTTGTCCTAAATCTGGCACTGCAATTGTATAATAGTCAGCCTATTCCATATGTTATTGTACGTCTGAGGTCCAACTTCATACGACAAAGATGAAATCCTAGCTAACCACAGATCCTTCATGACTTCTTTAAACATTCCCTCTGGTAAAGAGTCTGAGGATTTACTCTATTTGCATTGGATACCTAAACTCCATAAGACACCATACAAAGAAAGGTACATAGCGGGATCATCAACCTGTTCGACAAAAGAATTGTCTATTCACCTGACAAAGATTCTGTCTGCAGTAAAAGAGGGACAACAGAAATATTGTGAAACTGTTTACTCGTGTAGTGGCATAAATCACTTGTGGATTTTGAAAAACTCTAAAGATCTTTTGGATAACCTTAAATCAAGATCTTTCTCTCAGGTATCCTCCATCAAACTTTTGATTTTTCTCTTCTGTATACCACCCTACCGCATGACAAATTAAAAACTTGCTTTAAAGAAACCATTCACAAAGCTTTCAGTCATAGAAATGATGGCTCAAAATTTGTTGTATTAGGCTACAATTCCACATATTTTTCTAACAAAATTCAAAAAGGTAAAACATGCTACTCCGAGGAACAAGTGATCAGTATGCCCATCGATAACATATTTTCTCGTTTGGAGGGGCACTGTTTCAGCAGGTCGTCGTCATACCAATGGGTACGAATTGTGCCCCTCTTCTAGCCGATTTATTTTTATACTCATATGAGTCGGAGTTTCTTCAAAATCTTGTAAAAGATAAGAAGATTCATGAAGTTAGAGCCTTTAATTTCACATACAGGTATATTGATGACGTTTTATCTATCAAGAATCTTAGATTTGCAGAATTTCTTCCATTGATATATCCTCCAGAGCTGGAAATTAAAGAGACCACAGATATAGCTTCGTCCGCATCATTTTTGGACTTATACCTCGAATTTGACGAAAGTGGTCAACTCACTACTAAAATTTATGATAAACGGGATGACTTCAATTTTAAAATCATAAATTTTCCAAATATGTGCGGCAATATACCAGCTTCTCCTGCATATGCCTTATGGTGTTTACATCTCGCAATTGATTTGTTATGCAAGGGCCAGTAGCAATTATTCTGATTTCTTGAAACGTCATATTTATCTGAGGCTACTGGACGAGGGCTATAAAAAGATTCGCCTTATTCGATCTCTTAAAAAGTTTATATTCCGATACCAAGATCTTGTCGAAAAATATTCTGTCTCTGCAGAGACGATAATCAAACGATGGATTTTCATAAAGTAAATATGAAAATGTATAAAGATAAGGATTAAGTAATCATGGTTTAGACATGACGTCATTCAACATCACATTTGAAATCAAATTGTGTAAGAAGATGGCCGTTTAGTTAAACCGTTCTGCAGAGACGATAATAAACGATGGATTTTCATAAAGTACTGCGTTGACTACTATTATACCTAATTTGTATTGTTAAAAATGCTGTTATAGTGACAACCGGAACCTTTTAACCGTAATGGAAGTGGGAGGTTTGGCACCGTAAAATCTGATTCAACCCACCATTTCTTTGGAAATGCCTGTACCAAGTCAGGGCCATTGCGGTTTTCCTAGTTTTCCGATTGTTGACTGATTTTGTCTGTTTGTTGACTTGTGAGTTTTGCCTTTCCCTTTGGAAGATTGCTTGGTGTTCGGTAATTTTGTTATTACCCTTATTCACTCAGCATCAAACCGTACACATGATGTAGTTATACACGTTACATGTTTACATTGACGACACTTCTTGTACGAAATGGATATTTGGCTGAAAACAGGGTCTTGTCAAAAAGGAAAGCAGAACAGTCCGAATTAGGTTTGTGCAAGTTGAAGTTGTATGTTGTAATTTTTCATACACAAATTTCAACGTATACATCGAAAAAATTCTAAAATACACCGTGACGTCTTCTTCTTTACCCGTTAAAAACTACTAGTGATGAAATACACATACTTGAGATAACGTATATGATTATGAGGTAATGACACGAAGACAGTACAAAATCACTCGATGTAGCATATTACAAATTGTTTCCACAGCTCATAGTATGATTTTCAATGCAATGTGACCAACACCCCCTCCCCACACACACAAACACATACAACACGAAGACGATGGCTCCAACATAAGAGCAATCACATCAAAATGTTCATCTGGATCCAAGGCATCAGTCTCCTTTCCCAATGATTCCTTTCTTCCCTTGTATCGATCCGTTTGCTTCATGGTTGCACGGGCATCAGTAGCTCAAGAGGGGTCGTCATCGGTCGTATGGTTGCATAAAAATTGTAGGTCACTAATAATTCACCACAGTTTATAGTTGGAAGTGCCAAAAATGCAGTGCGGATTGCACGTCGTTTTTCGAAATCGAAAAGCGTGGAGCCATAAGCTCATCACCATGGACGAATTCCGACTTTCCGACGGAGATTGTATATTGGTCGAGGGTTACGTTGTGCAGTTTATATTATTTTATCCTTAGGTTTTCAGGCGTCGTCATATTTTTTTTATCCATATCTGTATGTCCCGGAGTATTTTTCCGTGGAATAAGTCGAGAACGCCTCAGCAAAATCAATTGAAATTCAGTTGCACTTGTTTAGAAATGTTGTTAAGGACATCACACACAGATCAAGTTCGAATTTCATTATGTGGGGTATTTTGCATTTTTCGGTTTCTGCTATGGTGCCAGACGTATATTTTATGGCCCTAGCATCTCACAGACAGGGCATCCGTTTCAAAGTTATTTTTGTCATAAAATTTTGGTACTAGTAATTAAAACTTTTCTTCTATGACTGCGTTGATTTTCGAGTGTAAAAAGCATGCGATGACATAAATATTTGTTTTCGGCAGATTCTTGTGGTTCAGGCATCGCCATTGAATAATCTAGTTGTTGTATGCTCCTTCTTTTTAAACCCATGAATACCATATGTCAGTTGGATGGAAATTTTGACTACTAAAACAACCACTTTAATTACATATGTACGATCATTTTCATAGCCAAAATTCCCTTGCAATTTCAAATAAAGTCAGAGCTTCATGGGAGCTTTGCACCTGGACCCCTGGGGACCTGACCTGTCCCGAGACTCCTTGTCTCACTAGAAAGGAGACCCTAGTTACGGCCTTGCATTTTATTTGAAGAACATTATACTGTATACCTCTTTAGCTTGATGGTGACTGGTAAATATGACAAAAACAGATCAAATTATATTTTCATTACATTTAAATCCAGCAGAATTATGAACATATGAACCTAATTCATAATTAATGGTCTGTGGATATATTATGCCCCTTGAAAACAGGAAAAATATCAAAGATTTATGATTTTCATTTGTTATGTTGAGTTTCATCAGAGTTAGATTTAGTTTAACACCACTTTCAACAATATTTCAGTTATATCATGGCAGTCAGTTTTGTTGGTGGAGGAAACCAGAGTACCCAGAGAAAACAACCAAACTGCTTCAAATCACTGACAAACTTTATCACATAATGTTGAATCGAGTACACCTCGCCTGAGCGGGATTCGAACTCACAACGTTAGTGGTGATAGGCAATGATTGCACAGGTAGTTGTAAATCCAAATACTGTACGATCACGACCTTGGTGGCCCAAGTTTAATCAGAGATACATTGTTATTTTTTTTTGTATGATTGATACTCATGATAAATCTACATCTACTTCAATTTAGATGCCCATTTACAGACATTTCCCATGAAAATATGAAGCAATTTTCTTTTTGTGGATGTTATCTGGAGTTTAATTGACTCCTGTGTAATTTACATATTTGTTTTGTAAGATTGCTATGTCTTACTTGTGACAAAGTACAGATTAGTTTTTATTTTAAATGGATGCCAATTGCCTTTTCTGAGTCATCCATCATCATATTATGACATTATGTGCATTGTTTTATTTCGAAAGCACAATATGATTGGCTAAAAGTTTGCCACATGACTTTGGAATTGAAAGTTCATCAGTCAATGAAACACGCAACCATTAAGTCAGCCATACCCACTTTCTGGAACTATTTTGGATGTCATCAAAACTCATAGTTGCCCACAATGATAACAGTTTAAAATGTAGAATATTAAACAAATAGTCATCATTTTAATTGTATTTAATAATATAAAAATGTAATTGTAAGTATTGAATGGAGTTTTATGCAAAATATTATAGGGTCAACACAAATTCACATGTCAATTAAACTACAAAAGATTGCATTCAGTTCTTAAATTGTGGAGGACGATGTCAGCTCATCTGACATTTTTACCATAAAAAATTGAGGGCAGACATTTAATTATATAGAAGAGCATGTATACCATGTCAATCTTGTTCAAACTAATGTTTTAAACTATAATTTTCAGTACAGTTTCTTTGTAATTGCAAGGTAGATTAAAACTGAGTGTGTTGAAATAATGGGAGGTAATTTTTAGTAGAAATAATGGGAGGTCATTTTTAGTAGAGTTTGTAATTGCAAGGTAGATTTAAATTGAGTCTTGAAATAATGGGAGACAATTCAAGACATTAAACTTGATTCTAACATGACGTCCTTCTTTCGCTTTGTAAACAAACGAGCGATTTATCGAATGGGTATAATCTCATTAGCACATGTGCCGGTTCATGTGACTGACTTTCCCGTCGTAAATATACATGTTGATGAATTATCGCCTGCGTAAATATAAATTATCATCTTCCAATCAATGTATACTACCGTATTTGTATTCTTAGACATATCAGAATCAAAATAATTCATGGAAGCCATAATGTGTTTTGAGTTTTAACATGGGTTGGGGGATATTAGTAAATTTTATCCCTCGTAGTTTATAAATTTGATATAAACATATTGTTAGAATCAGTAGACCACACTGATAGTTGTATAATTCTGAGGTCCATAGAAGGAGTTTTGTACTAGACCACACTGATAGTTGTATAATTCTGAGGTCCATAGAAGGAGTTTTGTACTAGACCATGCTGATAGTTGTATAATTCTGAGGTCCATAGATGGAGTTTTGTACTAGACCACACTGATAGTTGTGTAATTCTGAGGTCCATAGAAGGAGTTTTGTACTAGACCATGCTGATAGTTGTATAATTCTGAGGTCCATAGAAGGAGTTTTGTACTAGACCACACTCATAGTTGTATAATTCTGAGGTCCATAGAAGGAGTTTTGTACTAGACCACACTGATAGTTGTGTAATTCTGAGGTCCATAGAAGGAGTTTTGTACTAGACCACACTGATAGTTGTATAATTCTGAGGTCCATAGAAGTTTTGTACTAGACCACACTCATAGTTGTATAATTCTGAGGTCCATAGAAGGAGTTTTGTACTAGACCACACTGATAGTTGTATAATTCTGAGGTCCATAGAAGGAGTTTTGTACTAGACCACACTGATAGTTGTATAATTCTGAGGTCCATAGAAGGAGTTTTGTACTAGACCATGCTGATAGTTGTATAATTCTGAGGTCCATAGAAGGAGTTTTGTTCTAGACCACACTGATAGTTGTATAATTCTGAGGTCCATAGAAGGAGTTTTGTACTAGACCACACTCATAGTTGTATAATTCTGAGGTACATAGAAGGAGTTTTGTACTAAATCACACTGATATTTGTATAATTCTGAGGTATGTACCACCATGATATACAGGTACCTGAATTATTGTTGAAAGTGGCATTAAATACCATAACCATTAACACACCATGAGGTCTATAGAAGGAGGTTTGTTCTTCAAAGGGATATTATTGAGTAATTACTTGATGGAATTTCTGTCATGTTTGAAAGGTCTTATCAGTAACTTGAAGTCTCAGATAAGATTCTTCAAATGTGTTTTATAATCAACAAGGCAAATAAAATCTTATTTCAAACACATAAAGGAAACAATTCCTTGGCAAGATATGCATGCAGAAACTACACAGTGAAATTTGATGTGTGTGGCGAACTTACTGTTGACACATTATTAATATATCGAAGCGATGAAATTCATAATAACTTTTCACATTCTATTGCCAATCTTTAGATATACAGTGAAAACTGTCTAAACTGAAACTCTTTGGTACCAACTTTTGTGTTCAGAATAGACAGGTGTTGAGTTTACATCGGTTAAATCAACAAAGATTTCCTACACTGGGACTTTATTCAAAGTTCAGTATCTACAGGATTCTGTTTTATCCAGGGTTCTGATATAGGCATGTTTCACTGTATGTGGACTCTCATATTTATAAGATTAATTGAAGACACTTATTGTGAGGGAGATTTTAGTTTTTGCTCCCTTAAAGCAGTGTTCAGATGCTGCTTTTGGCTTGTGAATTTCCAACAATAAAACCCTTTTCATGTGATGGCAAATATCTTTCTAAACCTTCAAACATTTCTTTTAATTTCATATTCTACCTTTTATGATAGATTTGTTTGATAGTCTTATTTTTTCATCACTTCAGAAGTTAAGTTTTTTGTTCAGTAATATTTATTAAAGAATGATTATTTTTTCAATGAGAATTATACTAATGGTCTACAACCAATATGATTCTACCTTCTTGGTTTGTAGTTAATTACTACCATACACTTATCCTACTAATGTACTGTCCAAAAGTTCTCGTTTCTCTGCAAGTTTGTGTTTTTTTCCGTTAAAGCGAAATCTGTGCTGATTTCTGTATGGTTGCTGGAGATCTAGATGTCAAGAAGGGAAAGTTGGGATCCCTTTTATGAGTCTCCTCCCCCAAATTTTGTACCTGTCTCTACCCAGAATTTTGCAAAGGGAAATTATTTGAAATTATTATTTTCTTCCCTAAGGTGCATTTACACTCAACTTTTTCATTCAAATTTGCCTCAACCTATACCTGTTACCTGCTTTAAGCACAAATTTGACAGTCTAAGCACCTCATCAAACACACTTAATATTGGAAGGGATTTTGATAGGTGTTAAGACTCATGACTTAAATTTCTGTTTGATGCAGATGCACAGCAGAAGTTTAAAGCAAATATAAAGGCACCTTAAGAACGTTATGATTTTCGAATTTTTTTACCATAATATTGATTTTTTTTAAAGAAATTAAAGTCTTGTATTATGAAAATTAATTAAAATTTTAGGAAAATTAGAAAACTGTTAATGTATAATAAAAATGTTGCTTACGTCTGCTGACAATCCTATATTGGAAACAGTATATTTATTTGTTGTAACAACTAAAATAACAGTAAACAATCTCACCTGTTAATTTTTTGTTTGCAGAATAAACTTTTTTAAGTGCCTTTTTGTTGATAATGATACATTGTTTTGTAAGAAATAACTGTTATTGGAGAAATAACTCAATCAATAATGTTTACAATTCAGAAAAATATCTCGCAAACAAAAAATGATAAAAACACCCACATAGTACTTTGTTTGATAGTGTTTAATGCCACTTTCAACAATATTTCAGTTATATCGTGGTGGTCAGTTTTATTGGTGGAGGAAACCAGAGGACCTGGAGAAAACCACTGATCTGTCGCAAGTCACTGACAAACTTTATCACATAATGTTGTACACCTCATCCTGATCAAGATTCGAACTGACAACATTAGTGGTGATAGGCACTGATTGCATGTGTACACTCCATGGACATAAGTATTCGTCACCTTCCATTTTTTACTATATATTTCATATAAATTCACTTTTTTTCAATTGTGACAGGTCAGTGGTTTTCTCCGGGTCCTCCGGTTTCCTCCGCCAATAAAACTGATCGCCACGATATAAATGAAATATTGTTGAAAGTGGCGTTAAATACCATCAAGCAAACATATGTTTCTAGCTGTCTGTCTATGATTGTAATATTTTATACTGGTACCCTACAATTGTTATTGCCATTGGTTTCCTGCATTTGTTTTTTTTTACTTTGGTTGCACTGAAAGTTACCTCTGTCATTGTATTGTCAATTACCACATTGTTCATTGTATACATATAGCTGGTCAAGTCAATCACCCCACTACAAAGTACCAGTATATTGATCAGTGTTCTTGTCTCCACCACCTACTACGGATACATTTGTGATTGTTAGATAAGAGTTGTTTGTGGTAATAGTACTTCAACCTGTCCACAACATTGCTGCCATCATTATCAAGACATTATTTTTCCTCTCTCAGATAAATGTTAATGATATAAGTATAGGAAGTATAGACAGTTAAGATTTTCTCTGTTTCCTCCAATGTAATTGTATTAATTTGTATTTACATAACCCTCTTTTGAAATCAATATCACTCAATCAGACAAATGTTACTGACAGCCTGCAATCCCTGTTCATTAAAGTTAGAATTTATCTAAGGTTGACTGGTCTGGTCTGTATATCAATACTAATTTATATGAATAACATTTTTTAATTTATTTAAAGGGGCATTATCTGCCATAATTGTAAATTTTTGTTACCCATAAAAACTATCAGATATGATTGATGCCTTCATAAAACGTGTTTCTGTAACTTATAAATGTTATGAAATGTACGTGCATCGAGGAAAAAACATGCAACTGCTCATGTTTTGAGATCGATCAAGAAATGGACGCCATCTTATTAATTATCGACATTGTTTACGGAGTTTGTAGAATCGTCATTAAATCAGTACAACAATGCAGATATTTCTTATTTTTTATGAATCTGCTTTTAGTCAGTGTTAATTACGGACAAAGAACCATGCAAGTTTGCAGTTAATAAGCAACAAAATACAAATTATTCGTTTTTACCTGTCACTAGTAAGGTCAGTTGCATATGGAAAAAGCGAAGTAAAATTATTTGCTTGCAAGGAAATAATTAATCGATGGTAATTTTCGTCCTCAAAAGGCGAAAAGTGGTTCAATAAAGCTGTTTAAAGTGAAATATTTACCTTTATTTCATCATTTTAAAGCTATTTACCAATTTCCAAAACATATATTTTTTTTGGTCAAAATCGTAGCTAATGCCCCTTTAAGGGTGACAGTCTGTTTTTTTTTATTTCAATGCTAAATTTAAATAATACAACATTTTTTCTGAACTATTTAAAGAGGAAAAAACTGCAAAGTATATTTTAAATATGCTGCTCATTTCTTCAGTGTAGATTTTAAGTTTTTTAGATATCTTGTCATTGACTTCTTGATACTTTGAAATCAATCTTTGTATAGTTTTTAAAAGATACAGGTGCTGTGTGGTTTGCAGTGTAAACAAGTTTTATAAAAATAAAAAACTGTCAATTTTAAACAATAAACAGATTTATGGAAAGAATAAGTTTTTTACAGATATATATATATAATAATAATAATTAGCCTCTCTGCATACTTGATTATGAATAGAAAGTTTAAACAGTGATGGTAAATAATTCCACCAATATCAATGAAAGGAAGAACCCCCTTGCATCTCAAAGCATTGAGCACCAAAAATTGATATGGTGTAGGGTTAAGACTGTTAATGAGCATATTTTTCAAGGAAGACCTTATGCATTTTTCAAAACAATATTGACTATACCCAGTTAGTGACATATTTACATGTATATATCTATTATGGTGTATTCATTGTATTCCAGAGCTTAATGTTCCTCAGATACCAGATGTGGTATTTATCTGTTAAAATTTTGAATCTACATACCCTAAAAATGCTCTACAGTAAATATATATTGTGTCATTTCTGTTGCAGGTTCTTGAGAACATATTTATTGATTTACATAATTTCCTTTAGCCCCCATGGCTGTCGATGTTGTGATCGTATGGTATTTGGATATACAACTACCTGTGCAATCAGTGCCTATCACCACTAAAGTAGTGAGTTCGAACCCCGCTCAGGCGAGGTGTACTCGATACAACAATAGGTGATAAAGTTCATCTGTGACTTGTGGCAGGTCAGTGGTTTCTCCTGGTACTTTTGTTTCCTCCACCATAAAAACTGGCAGACACAATATAACTGAAATATTGTTGAAAGTGGTGTTAAGCACCACAAACCAAACCTGTGTTGTACTAATCGGAAAGGTAATTGATTCTACTGGTCATTGTTTTGAATTTTAGTTTTGTGCATTTGACAGACTTTTGTGACCACCATAATTATATTTCTATTGCAACTGACAAGCAATCTGTTTCAAAAACAGATAATTAGAGTTATTACTTGTAATCTCTAGAGGTTAATTAAATAACAAGTTCTATTAGCAAACATATACATAAGTTATGAGCACTTTTGAATATTTTATCCAAGAAATCTGTTATTTTTGCTTGTTCAAAAATCTAAAATCATTGATATGGATAATAATTTAGGAGGATTAGGCTAAGAAAAATGTACATGTACTTTCTCTAACATTCTATATAAAAAAAATAGGGTAGAAAGGCAGGCAAAAGATTTTTTTTAAATTTTTTGTAAAAATTGCAATAAAAAACAGAGGATCTACCACACTCGAGATGAGCATGCTAACCATTATACAGCCGATGATGTGGGTGTAACTCTGCTGTACATGTATATATGTAATATTACCTGAGTTGTATACATTTTTAAATATTAATTATATGGATGAAGAAGTAAACAAATTATTCAATACCCAAGACTTGTGAAGAAATTAATCTTATTAGAAATAGAGAAGTGTACAATCAATAAGCAATGTACAGTCTAAGCTGTATTAAGAGAGCACTGTGGTGGTCGTCATCGATTGGATTTATACCTACCTATGCAATCAGTGCCTATCACCACTAACGTTGTGAGTTCAAACCCCACTCAGGTGAGGTGTACTCCATACAGCATTATCTGATAAATTTTGTCAGTGACTTGCCGCAGGTCGGTGGTTTTCTCTGGGTACTCCGGTTTCCTCCACCAATAAAACTGACTGCCACAATATTTGAAATATTGTTGAAAGTGGTGTTAAACACCAAAACCCATCCCTGTATTAAGATGTCACATTTGGGACAAAGAAAAATCAATTTTATAAGAGAGGTGACCTCATAAAAGAGGTTCAATTCATATGAAATTTTCTATGACAGGACAAACAAAGGTGATTTTTTTGATACAGGTGACTGCATTTGCAGGTTTGGCTTTATATTATTATATAAGGTGGTACTATGATGGACCTAATAGAGTAGACAGATGTTTGACTACCATAAGTAAAGTCTTTATTCATTCAAGAACATTTAACAGTTTTTAGATAAACAATATAAACATATATTTTAAATGTACCACTATCAATTATAAATACATAAATCATACACACAATCAACAAGCACATCATAATTCATATTTGACAAATTACATAGACAAATATAATACATAGTCCAACCTGAATTAAAGACCACCTGTATTAAGTAAACACCTGTTAAAGGACCTTCATTTCCAGGTTACCATTGTAATGAATTTGATGTAATATGGACCTTTATTAAGGGACCATCTGTGTTAAAAGACCACTGTTTCCCTCTCCCTTGGGTGGTCTCTTCAAAAGACCACTGTTTCCCTCTCCCTTGGGTGGTCAGACAGGATTCACTGTACATGGTATGAATTTCTATGCTTTTCAGAAATACAAAGATATTTTTCTAAATAATTACTGACAGTAACTACAAGTTTGAAACATGAAGGTTGTATCTAGTAATATAGTTTTAAGTAGTTTTCCTTGTATCCTAAAACTTATACAAATAAAAGGGGAAGTGATAGATAGAATCTAGACATTGTGACCCTCTAACTGACCAGCAACAACCACACCTAACAAACTGGCTAATCAGAGGAAATAGGGGAGGGGGCTTGTTTTTTTTTATTTATAGCAACAAATTTAATTGACCTTATTAAAGATGCAAAAAATAAATAATTTGACCCTGTATTTTTCAACGAGAACATATGATGAAATTTTAGCAAAAATTACTAGATTAAAATTATGTTGTGAATGTTCCTAATGGATAGGGATTAAAAGAAGTTCTAGCAACTGTCTTGTTTCCCAATCCTATTAATTACATTGTATTATATATTATATATAGTTCATCCCGCTAATGGCAAGATGTACTTGATACAACATTATGTGATAAAGTTTGTCACTGACTTATTCTGGTTTCCTCCACCAATAAAACTGACTGCCACGATATAACTGAAATATTGTTGAAAGTGGCATTAAACACCATAACCCTAATAACTGGCAAAATTATTGATTTTTCATGTCAACAAAATCTGATTTTTGTTTCATGTGATAAATATTCTGGCTCAGTGATAAAAAAAAATGATTTGTCCCTCACAAAATTGGAGGCCTCTTAAGAAGAGGTTGTAACTTACAGAAGAGAAACTACTTATATCTACAGTGGCTGAGTTTAGGGGAGATAATGATAGTTTTGTAATCTCAGTGATTTTTCATTTTATGCATGTGTCAGAATAAATTATAAGTGAATTATCCATTGAAACTGGGTTGATATCTAGTTTTGTAACCTCAGTGATTTTTTGTTGTCATTAATGTGTCAAAATAAATTATAAGTGAATTATCCATTGAATGGGGGTTGATATCTCAACATTGATTTTCTCAGGTAATGCTAAGGGAAGACTTTTTGAATGTCTTCTGAATCCATAGTAAAGGATGTATCTGATGTATAAAGAATATAAAACCTATTGGATTTATATTCAGTAATCAAGGGCAACCAATTCAATGGCAGATCTTGTTTGATAGAACAGGTCACTAATAAAATAAAGTAAAATTAGAACATGTAGAATTTCCTGTTAGTTTAACTGAATTTTAGTGTGAAATTATATTTGTCACATCTTCATTTTATTTTGTAATATTAACAGGCCTTGTGGTCATAAAACTTTTAATTACGATATTTGTACTCCTACTGGAAAAACAGCCAATCAGAACACTGTATACAACATAATGTGATAAAGGTTGCGGCAGGTTGTGTGTTTTTTCCGGGAACTCTGGTTTCCTCCACCAGTAAAACTGACTGCCATTATATAACTGAAATGTTGTTGAAAGTGGTGTTAAACACCAATAATCTTCATCTTTAATTATATTACTCAGTTTTCAAAAACTGATATTGTATGATTTTTTTTACGTAGAAACTTGTATGTTACATTTTTATATTGGAATTTATTTTACAAACCTCTTAATATTATATATTTAGTTACATGTTGTAACTGATTGAAAAACAGATTGTTCACAGCATCACAGCATTTTGGTGTTTTTATTACCCAATAAACATATTTTATTTGTTATATTCACAGAAATGTGTTCATTGTAGACAAACGCTGCTCCTTTGTAATCAGAAATCAAATATTTTTAGAGTTGTATTTTTCCAGACATTTCTTTTGAAATTCATTTAAATCTTAAACTATTTTGATCATTAGAGGTCAGGGCCATATTTTTCTTTTTTTTCTTTTCTCTAAAATTAGGAAACAACATGGCAAGTACAGAGATTTATGTCTTGTCTCAAGCCAGGACATAGATTTATGTCTTGTCTCAAGCCAGGACATAGATTTATGTCTTGCCTCAAGCCAGGACAGAGATTCATGACTTGTCTCAAGCCAGGACATAGATTTATGTCTTGTATCAATTCAGGACAGAGATGTATGTCATGTCTCAATCCAGGACATAGATATATGTCTTGTCTCAAGCCAGGACATAGATTTATGTCTTGTCTCAAGCCAGGACATAGCTTTATGTCTTGTCTCAAGCCAGGACATAGATTTATGTCTTGTCTCAAGCCAGGACATAGATATATGTCTTGTATCAAGCCAGGACATATATTTATGTCTTGTCTCAAGCCAGGACATATATTTATGTCTTGTCTCAAGCCAGGACATAGATATATGTCTTGTATCAAGCCAGGACATAGATTTGTGTCTTGTCTCAAGCCAGGACATACATTTATGTCTTGTCTCAAGCCAGGACATATATTTATGTCTTGTCTCAAGCCAGGACATAGCTTTATGTCTTGTCTCAAGCCAGGACATAGATATATGTCTTGTATCAAGCCAGGACATAGATTTATGTCTTGTATCAAGCCAGGACATAGATTTATGTCTTGTCTCAAGCCAGGACATATATATATGTCTTGTATCAAGCCAGGACATAGATTTATGTCTTGTCTCAAGCCAGGACATAGATTTATGTCTTGTATCAAGCCAGGACAGAGATTCATGTCTTGTCTCAAGCCAGGACATAGATTTATGTCTTGTCTCAAGCCAGGACATAGATATATGTCTTGTATCAAGCCAGGACATAGATTTATGTCTTGTATCAAGCCAAGACATAGATTTATGTCTTGTCTCAAGCCAGGACATAGATATATGTCTTGTATCAAGCCAGGACATAGATTTATGTCTTGTCTCAAGCCAGGACATAGATTTATGTCTTGTCTCAAGCCAGGACAGAGATTCATGTCTTGTCTCAAGCCAGGACATAGATTTATGTCTTGTCTCAAGCCAGGACATAGATTTATGTCTTGTATCAAGCCAGGACAGAGATTCATGTCTTGTCTAAAACCAGGACATAGATATATGTCTTGTATCAAGCCAGGACATAGATTTATGTCTTGTCTCAAGCCAGGACATAGATTTATGTCTTGTATCAAGCCAGGACAGAGATTCATGTCTTGTCTCAAGCCAGGACAGAGATTTATGTCTTGTCTCAAGCCAGGACATATATTTATGTCTTGTCTCAAGCCAGGACATAAATTTATGTCTTGTCTCAAGCCAGGACATAGATTTATGTCTTGTCTCAAGCCAGGACAGAGATTCATGTCTTGTCTCAAGCCAGGACATAAATGTATGTCTTGTTTCAAGTCAGGACACAGATTTATGTCTTGTCTCAAGCCAGGACATACATTTATGTCTTGTCTCAAGCCAGGACATAGATTTATGTCTTGTCTCAAGCCAGGACATAAATGTATGTCTTGTCTCAAGCCAGGACATAGATTTATGTCTTGTATCAAGCCAGGACATATATTTATGTTTTGTATCAAGCCAGGACATAGATTTATGTCTTGTCTCAAGCCAGGACATAAATTTATGTCTTGTCTCAAGCCAGGACATATATTTATGTCTTGTCTCAAGCCAGGACATAAATTTTTATCCCCGGCTTGATAAAAATGTCCGCTTTTGATTGATCGATGACCCATTGGTACAAAACCCATGCTACCGGCTGGTAGTTATGTAACGTCACTGGGGGTCTTTACGTTGCTATACATGATGTAAAGATGGTGTAAAACGTAAGCAATCTCAAACAGAGGACATATTTCTTGAAAAAAATTCAAACGTCTCAATAAATGCAATAAAAAAACAATGCACCAAATTATGTTGAGAGATTTAAAATTCCTACGTTATTGGTTGTCATGTTTAACATGTAGTGTAACATTTTGTTGATTCGCGCTACATGAAACTTTGATTTTATTGTCATTTTGTGTCTTTATAGAAATGGTCAATTGTTTGAATACAATCATTTCAAAATCATTTCTCATTATTGTTTTCACACCAATTCTTCATTTGTTTTATTGTAATTCAATACCACCCAAAATATCAATAGAACTCTCGGCCCTATTACTTAAGTGACGTCGTGAATACTGTAACGCTATCCACGTGACAATACGTGCCAAATACAAGAAATTAAATTACAACAAAACAAGACGAAAAACGTTTAAAATTAGTTAACTGTAGGGTGATACCAAAGGTATTAAAAATCAGTTTTTGTTTTCAAACTGGGGATACAATCGTTATCTATGTGTCTACCCATAGGCATTGAGATTGTACCACCCTTCAGCACCACTGTACAACCGTCGGCTTCACCTCAGGCTATACAGAAGTGCTTCAGGGTGGTACAATTTCAATGCCCACGGGTAGACATGTTAATATAGCTTATATTATTATACCTCATAGATATAAGAGTGTATGTGATTAGTTATAAAACGTCACATGTCAGGAAGACAAAGCTTCATGTATCCCTAGACTGCATGCTCCAGAGAAATAAATATCATGTATCCTGCTGCCGCGTGCCTCCATAGCAACCATCAACATAAACAACTACACAAATTGAATAAATGTGAAATTAGTTTTAATAAATGCTTTGTTGTTGTGTGTGTAATTTCGGTATGATAAACAATTTATGGCCTTTGTTGTAGGGAGATATGAAGCTTTGTTTACCCTCAGAAGTCATATTTCACTCGAGCTTCGCCCTCGAGAAATATGACTTCTTTGGGTAAACAAACCTTCATATCTCCCTACAACAAGGGCCATAAATGTATAATGTCTTGTGTCAAGCCAGGACATATATTTTATGTCTTGTCTCAAGCCAGGACACAGATTTATGTCTTTTCTCAAGCCAAGATATATATTTATGTCTTGTTTCAAGCCAGGACATAGATTTTATGTCTTGTCTCAAGCCAGGACACAGATTTATGTCTTTTCTCAAGCCAAGATATATATTTATGTCTTATTTCAAGCCAGGACATAGATTTTTATCCCCGGTTTGAAAATTATAACAACTTTTGATTGGTTAAAACCCCGGTCATAAAAAACCCATATTCCTGGGTGTTGCTAGGCCATATTACCGGGTGTAACTAGCCATTTAACCAATCAAATGTTGTTATAATTTTCAAAACGAGGATAATATGACGTCAAAGCTCGCGACATTACACTCCAAAATCAAATTTAGTTAATTTTGGCTATATATTGAATAGAAAACTGTTAATTAGATCAACTGTAGGGTTCTACCAAAGGTAGTACCCTACCAAAGGTAGTACCCTACACCGGGTAAAAAGCACTCAAAACTTTCATATTTTTTAATTATTCTTTCCAAAAACAAGAAAATGTCATTTTAACGTGGCCCGCCGGGGTCCAAAATGTCTTATTTTTTACTATAGCCGGGGATAAAATCGTTATTTACGATCCTATCCGTAGATATGGAGATTTTAGCACCCTTTATTACCCTGTACACCCTTCGGCTGTGCCTCAGGATGTACTTGGCTACTTCAGGGTGTTAAAATCTCCATATCTACGGGTAGGAACGTAAATAACATATAGTGTCTTGTCTCAAGCCAGGACATATATTTATGTTTTGTTTCAAGCCAGGACATAGATTCATGTCTTATCTCAAGCCAGAACATATATTTATGTCTTGTCTCAAGCCAGGACATAGATTTCAACCAATTTCTGTTATCTCCTTCTTTCTGTTGTGAAGTTTGTTTTGGTCCTTAGAAGTGGTTTATTTGATGATGACTGGTATGATTGTCAAACATACATGGTTTTTAAAATATTATACACACTAAATATCTTCTTTGACATAAAGAACGTGCAATTGCCAAACATACAATCATGGCTTTTAAAATATTATACACACTAAATATCTTCTCTCACATTAAGGACGCACAGAATTAAGAGGCATGTACTTCATGCACATTCTGCAATCATTACTTTATGTGTTTATAGTTATTTGATTTCTTCTTTATCAGAAATAAATACAGGTTTTTTTAATTAACAGAAATATTTCCTCCAGAAAACTTTGATGATGCTTCAAAATTATTTGACTGGTTAATTTATGTGTAATAAAAGTTTAATAATATTGATGAACATTATTAGGAATGATGTACTTGTAAGTAGGTGGACACTCCAGGGAGGCTTAATTACTATATTGATGTGTTAGTAGATGGGAACTCCAAGGAGGCTTAATTATAAAATCCAGGTGTTAGTAGTTGGAAACTCCAGGGAGGCTTAATTATTATGTTCAGGTGTTAGTAAGTAGGAATACAGGACAGGCTTTATTATTACATGCAGGTGTTAGTTGGTTGGAACTCCAGGGAGTCTTGATTATTACATTCAGGTGTGAGTAGGTGGGGACTCCAGGGAGGCTTAATTATTACATTAAGATGTCAGTAAGTGGAAACACCAGGGAAGACTTTATTATTGCATTCAGTTGTTAGTAGGTGGGAATACAGGGTAGACTATTATTACATTCATGTTTTTGTTGGTTGGAATTCTATGGAGGCTTAATTATTATATTTAGGTATTGGTAGGTGGGAACTCCAGGGAGGCGTAATTATTACATATAGGTGTTAGTAGGTGGGTACTCCAGGGAGGCTTAATTATTACATTCAGGTTTCAGCAAGTGGGAACTCCAGGGAGGCTTTAATTATTGCATTCAGGTGTTAGTAGGTGGGAACACCAGGGCAGGCTTTATGATTGCATTCAGCTTTTAGTAGGTGGGATCTCCAGGGATGCTTAATGTTTGCATTCACTTGTTTACTGAGTAGTTGAGGCATCTTACATGATTTAGTGGGCACTCCAGGAGGCTAAATCAATATATTTAGGTGTTATTAAGGAGCACCCAGGGAACCTAATTTAATACATTAAAGTGCTAGTAGGTAGATAATCCAGGGGGGCTAAATTACCACATTTGTATGTGGTCATTTGATGGTATACCTAATGATCTGTTTATGACCATTGCCTGTCTGTGTTATAATGACCATTGCCTGTCTGTGTTATAATGACCATTGCCTGTCTGTGTTATAATGACCATTGCCTGTCTGTGTTATAATGACCATTGCCTGTCTGTGTTATAATGACCATTGCCTGTCTGTGTTATAATGACCATTGCCTGTCTGTGTTATAATGACCATTGCCTGTCTGTGTTATAATGACCATTGCCTGTCTGTGTTATAATGACCATTGCCTGTCTGTGTTATAATGACCATTGCCTGTCTGTGTTATAATGACCATTGCCTGTCTGTGTTATAATGACCATTGCCTGTCTGTGTTATAATGACCATTCGATTGCAGCCAATACTTATGGTAGATAAATATACCATATTGTAAAATGGGAGATAACTCATTTACCAGAAATGTCAATTTTGACTGATTTGTTGTCCCCCATGTCCATAATTAATCACTTAGAAGTACTTTTATATATTCTGCAGACCATATTTGATCTCCTTTATTCACCTGTTTATATACATAATACACTTTGATACCCCAAGTGTATTAGCCATCATTTACAGTTAAACCTGTGGAAACCAAACCTCCATATGACCAACTTTTGTATTCCGAATACACAGGTGTTTGGTGTATACAGATTGAATTAACAAAGATTTCCTACATTTGGACTTTATTTAAAGTTCAGTTAATACAGGATTTCATTTTATTCAGGGTTTAGATTAGACAGGTTTCACAATATAACAAAAGACCATCCCAGGATATGACATACGCAATGATATACAATATAGTTCAGTATATCTTTACCAGGTTAGCGATATGAAGCTCATGCGAGCCTTTATTTTGTATCTTTTAAATGCATTACATTTATAAACAAGGGACCGTCTTGATCATATGATAGTTGGATTTACCACTATCTGTGCAATCAGTGCTTATAACAATAGAAGTTGTGAGTTCGAATCCTGCTCCTGATGGGGTGTACTCGATACAACATTATATGATAAAGTTTGTCAGTGACTTGCGACAAGTCAATGATTTTCTCCGGGTACTCCGGTTTCCCCATCAATAAAACTGACTGTCAAGATATAACTGAAATATTGTTGAAAATGGCGTTAAACACCATAACCCACCCCATCCACCCATTTATAAACAAGTACACAATGGGGATGAAATATAGTCTACATCATATATTTAAATACTTCTAAGTGTTTCTTATTATCATGAACATGAACATTTAAATACTTCTAAGTGTTTCTTATTATCATGAACATGAAGATAACAAAAAGACAAAATAATAATATGTTTCTTATAAATGAGTTATCTCCCATTTCCTGTATATTTTAAATACAAACATGTACAAGACTTAAATAAAAAAAAAATTATGTCATACAAAATTTGATAACACAAATTTGTTGAATAAAAAAAAACACTAAAAACTAAAACCCACTTAATTCTATCATTCTGTCTCTAGTTAGGAAATAGCTTTAAATTGATTGCTGTGGTGATTTAGACTTGGAGGATATTCTTATTGCTATATTTATTTCTGTCAAATGGGATTTGTAAACTACTTTTGTATGCACAGCTTTTGTTAATGTTGTATGGGGAAATGTTTTGAGGCAGAGAGTATACATTGCATTTCCCAATTTCAGAGGTCATAAAAATGTCAAAATCGTAATTATTTAAGATTACAGTAATAGTGATCACATGATTTCAATCTTTTTTTTCTTTAAGTATTTCATTTCAATATTCCTGAAAATGCTCTTTTACACAAATAAGTGGTGACATTATTTTTACATTTCCAGATAGAATTAGGCAGAATAATGAGTTACCATGACAATGAATGTACGGTTACACTTTATTTAACAATTTTGCTTTTGAAAGGGGGTCCAAAATAGTAAACATTACATTTTGAAGTTCATGAAATGTTTTTCAAATAGATTTTTTTTTTTTTGAAATGATGAAATCCAATTTTGTATTTTTCTTCTCATATGAATCCTTTATGAAAAGAAAGTTTAAACAGTAATGGTCAACAATTCCACCATCTTTGTTCATTTGGGAGACTTTTTTTTTAATTATAAAAAATGCATGGTTACAGATACTTGTACTTTTATTGAGTGAACAACACAAATTCTGACTGCTCAAGAAATGCATCGGTGGTGTAATGATTAATGTGCTTTCGTTGAGTGCAGTAGATCGTTAGTTTGAGCCCCTGATATGTCAAACTAAAGACTATAAACTTATCTCTGCAGTCAACCGACAAGGGGAAAGGGCAAGCAATAACCGGTTGACTCGGTATCTGGATAATGAGTCCGAGTTGAGCGGCATTTCTACCATAGCTGGCAATATAAAATCCAACTTAGCATCCGTTGGTCTAGTACAAAGCCGACATAGCTGTGGAAACGTAACTCTTATGGCCTTTATTTTTGGTGTATGGTCCCAATTTTTTTTTTAAGAAGTTGCAAATTTAAAAGCTATGGTTCCGTACGCCATGCGATATATCTTAAAAGTTGATCATTTGGTGTAAAGCAACATTCACAAACTCGAACGGCTCAAGTTTGTTTACTCAATACCGGTAATGAAAATAAGGTCTCAGGAATACTAGTAGATTCTTTTTGTTTAAAAACATTACATTTGTATAGTGCCCTGTAACATGAATAAAATCTTATAAAATTGAAGGAATATGATTTCCATTAGTTAGAATAATCGGAGAAATTGTATATAAGCAGTAGTTAACATCAGAATAATATTCTACATATTTATTCATTGCATTAAACACAATATTTCAAAGTTTTTAATATTACAAGTGTGGACACAGAAATGTGCTGTCCAAACAGCAAGTGTGGATGTCAATATTTCATATTATTAACTTTAAAAAAAAAAAAATTCATGGACACAGGGGTCCTGGATTTTTTTACTAAAAACTAATCCTGGATTATTATTTTTGCTTAAAGTCCGGTCCTGTGTTTTTATTTCAAATTTTAATCATAGCCCCCTCTCCCTCCCAAGGGATATAAAATTGTATCATTAATAATAAATTAATAAATAATAAATTTAGATTTTCTATTTAAAATAAATCTCATTTACAAAACCACTAAAATTTGTTCAATTTTTAATGCTGATTTAAGCTTTAGTCGCAACAAATTTTTATTTTTCTCTTTAAACTGTCGAAACATAACATTTATTTAACTGTAAAATTCACAAATAACCCCCCCCCCCCTTTTTCCCTTTTTTCTTGTTTAAATCAATGATCAACAATAATCCAGAATCAAACAAATGAATAAATATAACATAGATTTCTTTTACATGCATATTTTTGTTCTTGTCCAAGATAAAAATATATCGCTAAAATTACCTGTGGATGTTTCCCCACTTCAACTCGTAAATTTACATAGAAATCAGAGATATTTCGTCATAAAACTTCACACATGGTTTTGTCTATCATATTTCTTGAAGACAAACATAAAATTTTATTGCATTTATCAATATTTTAAGAGTATCAACAGTTTTTTCAACACCATATCTGTTTCTCGATACAGCCACCCGATTACAGTGACCTGTGACCCACTTTAGCACATTCTACCAGTTTTTTCTTAATAATGTTGTTTAATTATCAACAGTTGATTTGAGAAAGTTCAGATTAAATGGCTGAATATCTGATCACATTTTCTCCTTGGCAGGAGTATAAACATTACAGATGTTCCTAGTTATGTTGAGTAACTTTAGCCTGTAGGCAATAAAGTCTGCTTCAATCAATTTTACTGCTTAGTTATATAATCTTCACAATGTTGAAGAAAAGTAGTTTTTATTGAAAATGCTTCAATTGTTTAATCCCATTTGGAATTTTATGACTTGAGAGTGAATGTGGGGGAAATGTTGAAATCAAATTAAAACTACATGCAGATATTGGATTTTGTTGTGGAAATACACATATGTACATTTTAATTTTGTTTGCTCACTTGACTTGAATTCAGTATGAGGTTATTAAGCTTAGTTATATTTAAAGGCATACAGGCTGTCAGAATTGAATTTTTTTGTTTATATTAAAAGTTGCCAATATTCGATGTTTTATACTAATAAAATGTTCTGAACAAAAAGCTAGGTTTAAAAAATAGTTATAATGTCATAATTAGTGAAAAGAATTTAAATATCTGTTGGTGGAATTGCCATTAACACGACCTAATTATAAGTCGGTTGCTGTTCCGAAGTTTGCCGAACACTGGTAACTGCTATGAATAACCAAGAAGTATGTTGCATGTAAATTCGTTTGAATTAATATAATTTAAGAAATATATCTATGAAATTGGATCCTGGGGTACTGTAAACCAACTTTTGTTCGCGTGCTATAAACCTTCGCGACTTTCGCGAAAGTTTATATCCGCGAACAAGTCGGTCTAAAGTGTGTAAGAAACAAGAACATATATAGCCTAGCAAACACCATATAGGGTAATGTATTTTCTTGTATAGATCGATATCCGTTAGACAACACAAAGTCATATATACGTAGTTGAATTTGGGGGGTCATGTAAATTAACATAATTAATTTTCAAAAGAACTTTATTTGTAAAATACTGACAATTAATTTAATGCAGAGTACTAGTAAGTGTTATACTTCATTATATATGGTATATACAGGATTTCGTTCCACAGTATTACAATCTTTCTGCATTAAAATTTATAAAGTTACGCATTGGCAAATATAATTATAAGTGAAGAAAGTTATCGAAATGTGTTCAAAACAGGTTTTATAATTATACATGTATATTGTAGTATAAAGTGCCGTGAGCATAATGTTGACAGGTAATTAAAAGCGTTTGATTGTAATAATCAGCTGGGATTATAAAACCTTTTTTTCGTTTTTTGAGAAAATAGCACAGGTGACAAATTTATTATATGATGACAAAACCTGGACAAAAATATACACACTTAATTATGGAGTTGGCATAAAACAACAATCAATCAATTAAAAGGTACTGGATTGTTGTTGGTTATAATAATACTGTATTGATGACTGACAATTAAAACATGTAGAAATGTTGAAGATATCTAAAAAGGAAAACTCTAGTACATATGTGTTCACGAAATCAATCGAACGATCAATAATATATTATGAAAGACAACTCTTGTTATAAAAACAACCGATGTCGGCGGCGATGCAGACCAAAGTAATACCGCGAAAAATTTGAACTTTTAGCATTTTGGTTATCGCGAAATTAAATCTCCGCGAAACTGTCTTGAAGCAGAAAAACGCGAAACATAATAGCCACGAAAATAAGTTGGTTTACAGTAATCAGTTAATATTATATAATGGTATTTAGTTATAAGAATGACTCTTAAAATTGGACATATGTGATGAAATCAATAAAAACAAACCCAAACTCTGCAAAGGGGCCCGATAAAGGGAAAATTATCAACAAATTATATTGTATATTATTGACAACACTTGAATGAGTTGACTTGATTATATTTTTTTAGAAAAAAACAGACATGAAGTTTATTATTTTAGTCTCTAATTTAAAAGAGATATCACCTGGCGTTTTCTCCTGAAAAAAGAATATTTAAAAAACTACGATGCAATTCTACTGTCAAAATACGATTCGGCCGAAAAAAGATACTAAATTATGCTTACTGTATACGTGTTGAAAAATGGAGTAGGTCGGTATAACATATTTTTTTAATTTTTACACAAAGCTTGCTAAATCCTCCGTTTTGTGTCGTTTTCGTCAATGTTTTTGTTCTTCCAAGATTTGATTTTAGCACATTTTCTCAACAAACACTTTCCCGAATGAGTTCACTGTAAAGTCGTATGAATATTGCACGGGTCAACATTGAAATTTTACTGGATACAAGAAAATCAAACAGCGACATATTTCCTTCGTTCTAGGCTATTTACGTATGATATTGTGAAAAATTTCAACTGCAATTAGTATAAAACATCGAATATTGGCATCTTTTAATAAAAAAAGATTCAATTCTAACAGCCTGTATACCTTTAAGCATTCTTATTAGATAATGCAAATATTGTTGCTATTTAGTTGACAAAATATTATGAATATCATGAAATACACTTGAGAGGGGCCGTCGTGGTCGTGATCGTTATCATATGGTACTTGGATTAATAACTACCTGTGCAATCAGTGCCTATAATAACTAATGTTGTGAGTTTGAACCCCGTTCATTTCGAGGTGTACTCGATTCCACCTTATGTGATAAAGTTTGTCAATGACTTGCGACAGGTCGGTGGTTTTCTCCAGGTACTCCAGTTTCCTACACCAATAAAACTGACCGCAATGATATAACTTAAATATTGTTGAAAGTGGTGTTAAACGCCATAAACCAAACAAACCAAACCAAACCAACCACATGAGATTAACAGAGATTATCCTAATATAGAAAAAGGATATAACCCATAGCAACACTTCATGCTGAATATTTTAATTGGACAAAGTTTATATACATGATAATATTCTTCTTTTTTGAAACCACTTATATATTTGAAAGGAAACCGAAACTTGACTGTAATTACCCTCTAAGGTCTACTATAAATTATGTTGTTTTTGTGTCAATCGAAGATCATAAGATGGCTTCAACTGGTGCTTACTACAGTATACCCCCTCCCTAAAAGTTAAATGGTACCACCTAATAATAACAATGTCACAATATAGCTGAAATACTGCTAAAGTTGGCATTAAACACCAAACTATCACTCAATCCTAATAACTTCATACCAAGGTGATCTTAGATTTCTATCAAATTTATGTATTGAAAGATGGCTGATCTGAACATCCAAAATGTATTCCATATTAGTTCCCCACCATTTACATGTACATTATGTATTCAGAATTAGATAAGACCTCGTCCTCCGTAGATAGGAGTCTCCTGTCAATTATAAGGCATGGAATCGTCACATTCTTTGTTTCTCGATCAATTGGATATAAAGCTAATAATACAGCAATAATAAATTATAGCATAAGGAATGTTATTAATATGGTAAGCAATATATAGGAAAACAGAGAACTGAGGCCAAAAAAAACCAGCCTTTGTTCTCCTTACCCTACAGACACTAATGTTTGGTGCCTGCACTTAAGTTTTTATTGCCATGTTTGGACAAGCACTGATAAAGGCAGATCCTAGTCCTGTATAGCCTAGGTTAAAATTTTAAGAAACATATTTTTTTTGTCTTTGTACCTACCTTGCCTATTTTTTTTTTAAAGACTGTTAGCAGAGACACTGATATTTTTATGTTTGGCCTGATACAAGAGATTATTATGTTATTGAATTCAGAATAGATATGTACAATGTTCTGTGCCCGACTTTCATAGTGTTGACTTCTGGAAAGGAATTATAGATGGGTGTTTTTAAATGTTTTTGCCTCTAGGTAGGTCTGTAAGAAAATACTTAGCTTCATCTTATTTTATTAACTTTTCAGAAAGTGATGCCTGAAATAAAAATTTGACACTACTGAGGTTTCATTTTTTTTTCTTTTTTTTTTTCTGTGGTGTAAATTTTCATGACTTGTCAGAAACTGAAATATTCGTTGACATTTTAATTTGTGGATTTGATACACATAACTTGCAAATGACTACGTGTTATTTATGCCTTCTGAAGTGCACTAAGTGAAAACCACAAATATTAGCATTTGACACTAGAAACACTCAGTGCAGGCTAGATCTAGTTTCACGCTCATTTTAGGGTATGAGTTATGCTCATTTTTGAAGACCTTACAGTGACTGAAATGTAGAAAAGCAATAAAAGTACTGTTTGTATCTAAATTTAATTAAGGATTGATTGCAATTTTTGTTCGGTTCATGAAGAAATAGCATCAATCAAGTTGTACACACCGTGAAACCCACATAACGGGTTACACAAGGGTGTGTACAACCTGATTGAGGTTATTTCGAATGAACCGAACAAATAATTTCGATCAATCCTTATAAATTAATTCAAACTTTTTTGTTATGATATTGAAACATATATTTATTTTTTCCAAATAAGGCAAATAATCGGAAATAAATTTAAATAACCGCAAAGAAAATCACCTGATGACAACGGCATGCAATGCCTTCAACGTCTATTTTTCGATTCCGTACATTGACAAATAACCTCAACTTTTTAAACCAATCAAAACACAGATAAAATGACATATGACTCTAAAATTAATTTATTGTTGGATAGACTATCATGTTCATTTACATCCATATCCTTTCTTACTAATTCATGCAAAATATAGTTAAGAGGTACTTCTTATCAAAGAAGGAATCATTGGTAATTTATAAACAATTTAATCCCCTACCCAATATATTAAGTAGCTTATCTAAGTGGTAGGGGATGTCAGATTTTTCACTTGTTATCAGAGATTATATTTGGCACTTACATTTAGTAAAAAAGGATATGGATATAAATGAACATGAAATACTATCCAACTTTACATTTAGACACAAATTAAAGTAAAGGAACAGTGCTTATATTGTTGTTCTTCATTTCACAGTCACAGTAGGGTCTTCATTAATGAGAATAACTGCCCCTGAGTGTCAAACAACCCCTAGCCTGCAGTAGAGTCCTACTCTTTATTTCTGTATGCAAAAGAAAAGAAAGGAAACATTCAGAATAGTTTTGAATTATGTTTGTATAAAACATTTCTGAGGTGTGAATTTTTTTTCTCTCCAGATATTTGAAATATTTTCTTCACTTGTCTAAAGCATAGTTTATTTATACTGAGGGAAATTGATTGAGTACCGTAATCTGCCCATGATAAAGTCATAATGATTTCTATATTAATTTACACTGGAGGTAAAAAGAGTACTTACAAAGCAGCGTTTTGTACCTTTAGCATGAATGATGTTAATTTCATAGTAAAAGATGTTTATTTCATAAAACAAACATAGGGATAATATCGAAAAAAGCTTAAAAACAGGAAACATCGTAAAGAAATAGCTTCTTCATCTGTGTAAGATATGAAATTATTCAACTTTATGCCAAATTGTTTGGTAAAATCACCTGGTTTACAAATGGTTTTATTGGGTTTTCTTTTCAGTTTTCTTTTTCTCTGCATCTTTCTGATAGAAACTTAATTACAAAATGTGTTGATAAGCTTTAAAACAGACAGGATGCTGACAGGAATTAGAATTAATTAACTTTTGTTAAATGCATATAAAAGTTGAGAGTTTTTTTTTAATTTGATTTCATTTTACTGATTTGTAATGTCATTAAGGACATAAAAACCAATTTAGCAAAATTTTGATAAAATTGATCTTTTATTGTTGATTGTCATCAAATAAGTCCATTTTAAGTTGATTTGTTAACAAATCCTCCTAATTCAAGGTAAATTGTATAAAAATTGGTTCATGTCAAGATAAATTGTAGACAATTAGTCCATGTCAAGGTAAATTGTAGACAATTAGTCCATGTCAAAGCAAATTGTAGACAATTAGTCCATGTCAAAGCAAATTGTAGACAATTAGTCCATATCAAAGTAAATTGTAGACAATTAGTCCATGTCAAAGTAAATTGTAGACAATTAGTCCATGTCAAAGCAAATTGTAGACAATTAGTCCATATCAAAGTAAATTGTAGACAATTAGTCCATGTCAAGGTAAATTGTAGACAATTAGTCCATGTCAAGGTAAATTGTAGACATTAAGTTCATGTCAAGGTAAATTTTAGACAATTAGTCCATGTCAAGATAAATTGTAGACAGTTAGTCCATGTCAAAGCAAATTGTAGACAATTAGTCCATGTCAAAGCAAATTGTAGACAATTAGTCCATATCAAAGTAAATTGTAGACAATTAGTCCATGTCAAAGTAAATTGTAGACAATTAGTCCATGTCAAAGCAAATTGTAGACAATTAGTCCATATCAAAGTAAATTGTAGACAATTAGTCCATGTCAAGGTAAATTGTAGACAATTAGTCCATGTCAAGGTAAATTGTAGACATTAAGTTCATGTCAAGGTAAATTGTAGACAATTAGTCCATGTCAAGGTAAATTGTAGACAATTAGTCCATGTCAAGGTAAATTGTAGACAGTTAGTCCATGTCAAGGTAAATTGTAGACAATTAGTCCAGGTCAAAGCAAATTGTAGACAATTAGTCCATGTCAAAGCAAATTGTAGACAATTAGTCCATATCAAAGTAAATTGTAGACAATTAGTCCATGTCAAAGTAAATTGTAGACAATTAGTCCATGTCAAAGCAAATTGTAGACAATTAGTCCATATCAAAGTAAAATTGTAGACAATTAGTCCATGTCAAACAAATTGTAGACAATTAGTCCATATCAAAGTAAATTGTAGACAATTAGTCCATGTCAAAGTAAATTGTAGACAATTAGTCCATATCAAAGTAAATTGTAGACAATTAATCCATGTCAAGGTAAATTGTAGACAATTAGTCCATGTCAAAGTAAATTGTAGACATTAAGTTTATGTCAAGGTAAATTGTAGACAATTAGTCCATGTCAAGGTAAATTGTAGACAATTAGTCCATGTCAAGGTAAACTGTAGACAATTAGTCCATGTCAAAGTAAATTATAGACAATTGGTCCATGTCAAGGTAAATTGTAGACAATTAGTCCATGTCAAGGTAAATTGTAGACAATTAGTCCATGTCAAAGTAAATTGTAGACAATTAGTCCATGTCAAGGTAAATTGTATGCAGTTAGTAGATGTCAAGGGTTCATTCAACCTATGCCAACATTTTGAAAATAAGTATCAAAAGGTAAGAAAAAATGTTGCATACAATGTAGGTTGAATAGGTCAATAGGTTAAACATGATTGGTGTTGTTTAATTAGTATAAAATTGGGGGAGATAACAATGTACTCCAAGTCCACAATTAATTTTTAATGTAGAAGTTAATAAACTAAGTAGCAAGTACAGATATATTTTATTATCTTATTTTATGAAAATAACAAAATAAATCAGTACATGTACATTATAAGAACATATATTTTAATATCATACTTTATGAGAATAAATACAAATTTTGAATTAAAATTTAAAAAAAACCTGCTTATTTGCAGAGGCATCGTGGAATATTGAGAAACTTAGACTTTTTAGAAAGATTTTTTATTTAGATTATTCTAAGATTTTAGATTTTCACCTTTTTAATTACAAAATTATTCATATAAATTTCTACTACACTTTTTTGTTTACTTTTAAGCTTCTGCTTAATTACCATTACAGAATTACTCATATCTTTTAAGTTTAGATTTTATATATCATTTTTTACAAAACTTTTTGTTTAATTTTAACAGATTTAATCTAATACTTTTAGATTTTTCCCAGCTTACAATCACTATTTTTTTTGTTCATTCAATTTTTTTTTTGTCATATCTTTTTTTTTTATTTACAAAATGTTTTGGTCATATCTTTTACATTTTATTGTTTAATTTTAATATTTCACTTTTGAGACCTGCATTTCCAAATTTAATTTCCATTAATTGTATGTGCTATTCAAAATGTTGGCATAGGTTGAAGATAAATTGTATATAATTAGTCCATGTCAAGATAAATTGTATGTAATTAGTCCATGTCAAGATAAATTGTATGCAATTAGTCCATGTCAAGATAAATTGTATGCAATTAGTCCATGTCAAGGTAAATTGTAGACAATTAATCTATGTCAAGGTAAATTGCATGCAATTAGTCCATGTCAAGGTAAATTATAGACAATTAGTCCATGTCAAGGTAAATTGTATAAAAATTGGTTCATGTCAAGATAAAGTGTAGACAATTAATTCATGTCAAGGTAAATTGCATGCAATTAATCCATGTCAAGATAAATTGCATGCAATTAATCCATGTCAAGGTAAATTGCATGCAATTAGTCCATGTCCAGGTAAATTCTAGACAGTTAATCCATGTCAAGGTAAATTGTAGACAATTAGTCCATGTCAAGGTAAATTGCATGCAATTAATCCATGTCAAGATAAATTGCATGCAATTAATCCATGTCAAGGTAAATTGCATGCAATTAGTCCATGTCCAGGTAAATTGTAGACAGTTAGTCCATGTCAAGGTAAATTGTAGACAATTAATCCATGTCTAGGTAAATTGCATGCAATTAGTCCATGTCAAGATAAATTGCATGCAATTAATCCATGTCAAGGTAAATTGCATGCAATTAGTCCATGTCCAGGTAAATTCTAGACAGTTAGTCCATGTCAAGGTAAATTGTAGACAATTAGTCCATGTAAAAAAAAAAGGTGCAGTAATCCCCCTCTTATAAGCTTCCTCCCACTAAAGACTACCCCTCTAATATCAGGCCAGATTTCAGATATACTTGAGATATTAAAATACTACTAAATTGAACTCTTTAAGAGACACAAACCTTTTTTATTAGACCCCAAGGTGTGATCATATAAGATGGGGACTACTGTAGTCAATCAGAAGGTACATTATAATGATTAGCATAACATGTATTGTATATCATGGCTGGCAAAAAAATTCTTGTTCTATTCTTTCCAATTTTTTTTTTCAATGGAAAAATTAGGGATATTTTCATGAAAATCTTCTCTGAAACTTGTATGCCAGTTTGACTAAAACAAGGCCTTAATCATCCTTAGGCTCTCTGTTTCAAAATTAGGGAAAACACACTGAAACACCTACAACTAGTTAATGCTGCCATATTTCTCACCAAATGAGCTTGAATTAGATAGTACAGGTCTGTATGTGCATTAAAATTACATTTTTCAATGACTTTGTAATTACACATATTATGTTGAAATATAGAAAACAAATTGATTACCATAACAACCACAGAAAATCAATATAAAAATGCAAGTGCTACACGAAGAGGCCATAACAAATTGTTAATTGAACTTGCATGTATCTAAACTGAATACCTGTCTAATTCCTAACACAATGCTCTGTCTCCAGGAGTTTTGGTTTAGACAAATTCACCATACAATATAGTCCAGTTAATATTTAGAGGAAGGTCGAAATGAAAGAAAAATTATTCATTCCCTGCCATCTTTAACTACCGCCCATCCCCACCACCACCACCACCACCTCCATATATAATTATAACTAAATATGCACTCTCAAACAAAAGATAAATATTTACCCGAAAAGCAAATAAAGTCTTTGTGACACTGGTTCACATATAAACCAGAAATTGGCTTGCAACCCAGGTAAGCAATTTCAGACTGTTGCATGGGGCCTCTTGTTAATGATTTTTTTCAATCTCTTATTTTGATGTGCTGTTTTGAATAGATAATTGTTTTGGATTTTAAGATTAGGCCATTCTTCTTCATATTTACCAACATTTGAAGTTCGATCATCCTAAATGAATGAGTACTAAGTAGAGTCATGAAATAGATTAATTATCTTGATAAAAATATGACATTAATTGCATTGCCTGAAATAATGTCCTACAGTTTTAAATTACTATGGTTACGTAGAAAGAAAATCTGAAAATCTGACAAATATCTCTAGAATTGAGAATAGAGAAAGGATATAATGATATTTTATTTAAAAGTCAAATAAGAGTTAACCCTAGCTATCACTCTGGCTTTTCTGCACTGGAGATATTTCCATTAAAGTACTAAAGAGATAATAGCATTACCAAAGAGGTTGATAGAACAAAGACTGACATATTCTTAAGATAACTATTGGATTGCTAGAGCTTCACTTTTTAGTTCTATCTATCTATAATTTGTTGTTACCCAATTTTAAATGATAAAGAATACTGAATTACAGGCTAATGAAGGATATAAATAAAAAGACTATAACATTTCATTAAGGTTGAGGACTAAATTGACCTCATATCACATCAATACTTTGTATTATGTTAACTTGTAGCTAAATATAGATTCATGTAAGATATTTAACTTATCAACAGCGAACCTCCTTCACACTAACTGCTTTGTTAGAAATAGACAGGTGTTTGGTTTATACAGGTGAAACAAAGATATCCTACATTAGGACTTATTTAAAGTTTGATTTGTACAGAATTCCATCTTATTTAGGGTTCACTTTAGACAAGTTTTACTGTACATTATTATATATGTATTGGTATGATGTCAGCCATTTTAAATTAACATCTCTAAAACTATTGGGTTCAACCTCAACTTGGCAGGATTAATTTTGATATGATGATCCTCTGCATTATATATAAATTAGGTGCTGTCGTGGTCCTGATCGTATGGTAGTTGGATTTATAACTACATGTGCAATCAGTGCCCATCACTACTAAAGTTGTGAGTTTGAACCCTGTTCATGGCAAGGTCTACTCGATACAACATAATGTGATAAATTTGTCAGTGACTTGCGACATGTCTGTGGTTTCTCCAGGTTCTCCTGTTTCCTCCACCAATAAAACTGACTGCCACGATACAACTAAAATACATGTATTGTTGAAAGTGGTGTTAAGCACATTAAACCAACCATACCAAACAAAATCAATATGATTATGCAACATCAGCTGAATTTTCAAATAAATGAAAATTTTGGGCACATTTCCATGTTTGTAGTATTTATGTATGAAATGTCATAGTTCAATTTATCATACGTATCAAATTACACATTTTTAGAAAAATTGTTAGTGGGATTCATGTTTCTCGATCTTTAGTTTTCTCTGTAGTGTTTTGTAGAATGTTGTTTGTCTTTCTATCCCTTATCTTTTGGCCATTGTGTTATGTGCCCTTCAATTTATGGCTTCTGATTACTCCTTTGGTTTATTCAAACTATTTTTTACTTATTTTAATGGGTTTTTTTTTTAATCTATAAATTTCTGTCTAGAACAAAAGTACAAATCAAATGAATTAATAAGTTGAGTACATAAGATGTGGTGACATCATATAGGATTAATATCAGAAGGTCTGACTGTGGTGACATCATATAGGATTAATATCAGAAGGTTTGACTGTCGGTGACATCATATAGGATTAATATCAGAAGGTCTGACTGTGGTGACATCACATAGGATTAATATCAGAAGATTTGACTGTGGTGACATCATACAGGATTAATATCAGAAGGTTTGACTGGTGATATCATATAGGATTAATATTAGAAGGTTTGAATGTGGTGACATCATATAGGATTAATATTAGAAGGTTTGACTGTGGTGACATCATATAGGATTAATATCAGAAGGTTTGATTGTCGGTGATATCATATAGGATTAATATCAGAAGGTTTGACTGGTGACATCATATCGGATTAATATCAGAAGGTTTGACTGGTGATATTATATAGGATTAATATTAGAAGGTTTGAATGTGGTGACATCATATAGGATTAATATTAGAAGGTTTGACTGGTGATATCATATAGGATTAATATCAGAAGGTTTGACTGTCGGTGACATCATATAGGATTAATATCAGAAGGTTTGATTGTCGGTGATATCATATAGGATTAATATCAGAAGGTTTGACTGTCGGTGATATCATATAGGATTAATATCAGAAGGTTTGACTGTCGGTGATATCATATAGGATTAATATCAGAAGGTTTGACTGGTGACATCATATAGGATTAATATCAGAAGGTTTGACTGGTGATATTATATAGGATTAATATCAGAAGGTTTGACTGGTGATATTATATAGGATTAATATCAGAAGGTTTGACTGGTGATATTATATAGGATTAATATCAGAAGGTTTGACTGGTGATATTATATAGGATTAATATCAGAAGGTTTGACTGGTGATATTATATAGGATTAATATTAGAAGGTTTGAATGTGGTGACATCATATAGGATTAATATTAGAAGGTTTGACTGGTGATATCATATAGGATTAATATCAGAAGGTTTGACTGGTGATATTATATAGGATTAATATCAGAAGGTTTGACTGGTGATATTATATAGGATTAATATTAGAAGGTTTGAATGTGGTGACATCATATAGGATTAATATTAGAAGGTTTGACTGGTGATATCATATAGGATTAATATTAGAAGGTTTGACTGTCGGTGACATCATATAGGATTAATATTAGAAGATTTGACTGTCAGCACCCTCATGACAATTCTAGGTTAAATGATGTAAATGATAAATTTAGGAGCCAATATTGACAAATCACAAAACTATTAATAGCAACATACTGACTTTGACAAGGAATGATAAAAACAGAAAGACAATAAAAAATATTACAGCTATCTGACCATGTTAGAGAATTGTGACAATTCATGTTACTCTTTTATTCTAATGTTAACAGTAACTAAGAAAATATTGTTTGATACTTGGTAGTAAAGGACATATCCAATCTGATATTAGTTAGACTGACATCAATCAGGTTTATGGATTATGGTGTTTTATGCCACTTTCAACAATATTTCAGTTATATCGTGGTGGTCAGTTTTATTGGTGGAGAAAACCAGAGTACCCAGAGAAAACCACAGACCTGTTTGCAATTCAGTGACAAACATTATCACATATTTGTTGTATTGAGTGCACGTCACCATGAACAAGGTTCAAGCTCACAACTTTAGTGGTGTATATCCAACTACCATACGATCAGGACCACAACGACCCCGACATTCTGGTATTCAGATCAATAGATCATTTGCACATTTCCGACTTGGTTCTAAAATTATATGTTTCTATAGGAGTTATTTCCCTTTAATGTGGACAAAGTGTCCTCTTTCTTGCAAAGTTCAATGAAAATAGATAAATAATTGCTCTTGCTAGAACAGGTACCAGTCTGCCTGATGTAAGGGAAATAACTCCTATAAAAACATAATTTTAGAAACAAATCTGGAATGTACAAAAGGTTTATTTGATTAAAATAATCTAAAGAAAACATGTGTTACAATGAATTTAGGGGAAGGAAATGTATCTTATAAAATAATCTAAAGAAAACATGTGTTACAATGAATTAAGGGCAAGGAAATGTATCTTATAAAATAAGCTAAAGAAAACATGTGTTACAATGAATTTAGGGCAAGGAAATGTATCTTATAAAATAATCTAAAGAAAACATGTGTTACAATGAATTTAGGGGAAGGGAATGTATCTTATAAAATAATCTAAAGAAAACATGTGTTACAATGAATTTAGGGGAAGGAAAAGTATCTTATAAAATAATCTAAAGAAAACATGTGTTACAATGAATTTAGGGGAAGGAAATGTATCTTATAAAATAATCTAAAGAAAACATGTGTTACAATGAATTTAGGGGAAGGAAATGTATCTTATAAAATAATCTAAAGAAAACATGTGTTACAATGAATTAAGGGGAAGGAAATGTATCTTAGAGAACAGGATATAATGGGTATTAAAAGTGGAAGGAAAAACTCAGGTTATAACAGATTCATTTGGAAAAAATTGTACTGCATCGGTGGTGTAATGGTTAGCGCGTCGCCTGGAGTGGGGTAGATTGTGTGTTTGAACCCCGATCGGGTCAAATCAAAGACTATAAAATTGGTATTTGTTGCTTCTCCGCTAAGCATGCAGCATTAAGAAGAAAGAGCAAAGACTGGTTGGCTCGGAATCAGGATAATGTGTCAGAGTGGGGCAACATGTCTATCCGTGGACTGTTGTTTCAGTGAGCTAGCACTATAAAAATCCAACTAAGCATGTTGGTCTAGTACAAAGTGGACCTCATCATCATCTCCCTGAAAATTAACTTGTTCTTGCCATGATATAGCTGAAAAATTGATGAATTGGCATTAAACAGCAATCACTCACTGTGGAAAAAAACGTAGATATAAAGAGGAACATAGATGTCTGATGCATACCTCTTCATTCTCCTTCTTTGAAATAGTATTCCTCCTAAATATGGATAACATAAACACCACTGAACGTTTAGCTACCTCCAACAATCAACATATTTATATTATAATTTAGACATAGTCCAAAAATTTAATGTACTGTATGAAAAACAATGGTGAGAAGCCTGTTATAACAATACATATTAAAAGATTTCTAAAGACTTAATTTAACTGGTAATTATTCTATTGTTCAACCATCTTTGAAAAATATAAATTGTTAATCTTAACAACCATAAAATGAATTTGGTTATTATACAATAATGCGTGATCAAATGTATTGTTTCACGTCAATTTAGTCTTATTTAGAATATTTCACCAGTAAAACCATTAAGGAATTTACACTATCAATAGCGACCATTGTCACTTCACCTGAATTCATATATACATTTCTACTAAATACACATATATGCATTAGTTTAAATTGAGAGGATGAATGTAATGTTTATTTCTATTTGTGAGTTGGTGATTCTTGCTAAGTAATGCACCGAAATTTAAATGCTGAGTAGTTTAAATAAAAAGGTAGTTGTAGATATGTAGCTAAAAATGAGAGAGTGCACCGAGAAATGGGTCAAAAGTTGTACTGCACTCTATATATTTCATATAAAAATCTGATTACAAAAAAATATTGTCAAGTCATTTCTTGCTCGATTTTCATGCAATTTTTCAGGATTAAAAATAGGAGAAATAAATATAGTTTATTCTTGGTATAATTCTTATATAATTAGAGTTCTGTTTTTTTTAACATAGGATTTAAAAACAAATTTTAATTTTTGTTCCAACAAATATTATTTGTTATTCAGCTATCAGACAGGGTACGGCAGGACTTAGTTAAACATTGGACCTTATGGGGAAAATGTTTCAAAACGCTTCTTCTCTTAAACCACTTGGACAATTGAAACCAAACTGCACAGGAATAATCATTTGAAGGTCCTCTAAAAAGTTTTTTTTTTTATGCCGATCCGAAATCCAAGATGGCTGCCACCACAGGTCATAGTATTAACACAGGATCATATGGGAAAATACAGAAATATGTTCTTCTCTGAAGCTATTGCACTGATTGAACCTAAACTGTGCATCAATCATTGGAAGGTCCTTTACAAACTTTGTGTTTTTTATGTTGATCGGAATTCCAAGGTGACTACCACTGCAGGACATAGTTTTTACATAGGACCAATTGGTTCTTTTTATAACCAGGTGAACAATACAGGCTCTTGAGAGCCTCTGGTTTTATAGTTTCCCTCTTATTATGCCCCTCCCACCAACATCCACACGCATACCGGTCCAGATTTCAGAAGTACTTATATATTAAAGGTTTAGTAAATTTCCCCTCTCAAGAAGCGTTTCATTACTCGCATCAACAATTTTCCTCAGTTGCCTTATTGACTGAGTGACATCATTTGTTACAAGATACTTACATCAATTCATTTTTGATTACTAATAAAACAAAATTACAGGAAAAACACTGTCACATAGTTTTAGAAATTCTCAAATAATTTATGTTCAAAATACATGTTCATAGATTAAGCAAAATTGTATAATTACAGTGAAAATAATAGAAAATAATTTTGTTCAGGGGAGATAATTCAGTTCATATACATGTTAAAATCCAATTAGGGACCGACCATTTAACTTGAAGGGGGGGATTATGGTTTTTTGTTTCGTTCAGAATTTTTTTTTTTCGGACAACACAAGAGTTCGAATATTTATTTTTTTTGTCGCGCAATACGTGAATTTTTTTTCCAGAATTTAACATTAGGTTATATGACAAAAACTCTGAATCAGATTATTTTTTCTTTCCTCACCAAAATCAGAATATTTTTTTCAGCAACATTGGGAATCAGAATATTTTTTTAGAAAAAAACATAACCCCCCCCCCCCCCCCCCCCCTTCAAGTTAAATGGTCGTTCCCTTACAAATGTAGTTGTCATGTAGGATACTTGTGGAATGTCATTAGCTAGTTTTCTATTTTTGTGTGATAATTACTTATTTTAGAAGGAGCTTCAGGTATCTTGTACAAATCAACTTAGAACTTGAATGTAACAAATTAATTATGGATTTAGTATTTGAGGCATATTTTTGGGAATTCATAAAAGCGTACGAACATGGGTACTGTTAAAATAAATTGTTTATATACAAATTACTTACTTTGTATGTATAACAGAGTCCCCCTCTTATAAGACCACTCATTCTGTCCCCCTCTTATAAGACCACTCCTTCTGTCCCCCTCTTATAAGACAACTCCTTCTGTCCCCCTCTTATAAGACCACTCCTTCTGTCCTCCTTTTATAAGACCACTCCTTCTGTCCCCCTCTTATAAGACAACTCCTTCTGTCCCTCTCTTATAAGACCACTCCTTCTGTCCCCTCTTATAAGACCACTCCTGCTGCCCCCCTCTTATAAGACCACTCCTTCTGTCCTCCTCTTATAAGACCACTCCTTCTGTCCCCCTCTTATAAGACCACTCTTTCTGTCCTCCTTTTATAAGACCACTCCTTCTGTCCTCCTCTTATAAGACAACTCCTTCTGTCCCCCTCTTATAAGACCACTCCTTCTGTCCTCCTTTTATAAGACCACTCCTTCTGTCCCCCTCTTATAAGACAACTCCTTCTGTCCCTCTCTTATAAGACCACTCCTTCTGTCCCCTCTTATAAGACCACTCCTTCTGTCCTCCTCTTATAAGACCACTCCTTCTGTCCCCCTCTTATAAGACCACTCCTTCTGTCCCCCTCTTATAAGACCACTCCTTCTGTCCTCCTCTTATAAGACCACTCCTTCTGTCCTCCTCTTATAAGACCACTCCTTCTGTCCCCCTCTTATAAGACCACTCCTTCTGTCCCCCTCTTATAAGACCACTCCTTCTGTCCCCCTCTTATAAGACCACTCTTCTGTCCTCCTCTTATAAGACCACTCCTTCTGTCCTCCTCTTATAAGACCACTCCTTCTGTCCTCCTCTTATAAGACAACTCCTTCTGTCCTCCTCTTATAAGACCACTCCTTCTGTCCCCCTCTTATAAGACCACTCCTTCTGTCCTCCTCTTATAAGACAACTCCTTCTGTCCTCCTCTTATAAGACCACTCCTTCTGTCCCCCTCTTATAAGACCACTCCTTCTGTCCTCCTCTTATAAGACCACTCCTTCTGTCCTCCTCTTATAAGACAACTCCTTCTGTCCTCCTCTTATAAGACCACTCCTTCTGTCCCCCTCTTATAAGACCACTCCTTCTGTCCTCCTCTTATAAGACAACTCCTTCTGTCCTCCTCTTATAAGACCACTCCTTCTGTCCCCCTCTTATAAGACCACTCCTTCTGTCCCCCTCTTATAAGACCACTCCTTCTGTCCTCCTCTTATAAGACCACTCCTTCTGTCCTCCTCTTATAAGACCACTCCTTCTGTCCTCCTCTTATAAGACCACTCCTTCTGTCCTCCTCTTATAAGACCACTCCTTCTGTCCTCCTCTTATAAGACAACTCCTTCTGTCCCCCTCTTATAAGACAACTCCTTCTGTCCTCCTCTTATAAGACCACTCCTTCTGTCCTCCTCTTATAAGACCACTCCTTCTGTCCTCCTCTTATAAGACCACTCCTTCTGTCCTCCTCTTATAAGACAACTCCTTCTGTCCTCCTCTTATAAGACAACTCCTTCTGTCCTCCTCTTATAAGACAACTCCTTCTGTCCTCCTCTTATAAGACAACTCCTTCTGTCCTCCTCTTATAAGACAACTCCTTCTGTCCTCCTCTTATAAGACCACACCTTCTGTCCTCCTCTTATAAGACCACTCATTCTGTCCCCCTCTTATAAGACAACTCCTTCTGTCCTCCTCTTATAAGACAACTCCTTCTGTCCTCCTCTTATAAGACCACTCCTTCTGTCCTCCTCTTATAAGACCACTCCTTCTGTCCTCCTCTTATAAGACCACTCCTTCTGTCCTCCTCTTATAAGACCACTCCTTCTTTCCTCCTCTTATAAGACAACTCCTTCTGTCCTCCTCTTATAAGACCACTCCTTCTGTCCTCCTCTTATAAGACAACTCCTTCTGTCCTCCTCTTATAAGACAACTCCTTCTGTCCCCCTCTTATAAGACCACTCCTTCTGTCCCCCTCTTATAAGACAACTCCTTCTGTCCTCCTCTTATAATACCACTCCTTCTGTCCTCCTCTTATAAGACAACTCCTTCTGTCCTCCTCTTATAAGACCACTCCTTCTGTCCTCCTCTTATAAGACCACTCCTTCTGTCCTCCTCTTATAAGACCACTCCTTCTGTCCTCCTCTTATAAGACAACTCCTTCTGTCCCCCTCTTATAAGACCACTCCTTCTGTCCTCCTCTTATAAGACCACTCCTTCTGTCCTCCTCTTATAAGACAACTCCTTCTGTCCTCCTCTTATAAGACCACTCCTTCTGTCCTCCTCTTATAAAACAACTCCTTCTGTCCTCCTCTTATAAGACAACTCCTTCTGTCCTCCTCTTATAAGACCACTCCTTCTGTCCTCCTCTTATAAGACAACTCCTTCTGTCCTCCTCTTATAAGATCACTCCTTCTGTCCTCCTCTTATAATACCACTCCTTCTGTCCTCCTCTTATAAGACCACTCCTTCTGTCCCCCTCTTATAAGACAACTCCTTCTGTCCTCCTCTTATAAGACCACTCCTTCTGTCCCCCTCTTATAAGACAACTCCTTTTGTCCTCCTCTTATAAGACCACTCCTTCTGTCCCCCTCTTATAAGACCACTCTTCTGTCCTCCTCTTTTAAGACCACTCCTTCTGTCCTCCTCTTATAAGACAACTCCTTCTGTCCTCCTCTTATAAGACAACTCCTTCTGTCCTCCTCTTATAAGACCACTCCTTCTGTCCTCCTCTTATAATACCACTCCTTCTGTCCTCCTCTTATAAGACCACTCCTTCTGTCCCCCTCTTATAAGACCACTCCTTCTGTCCCCCTCTTATAAGACCACTCCTTCTGTCCTCTTATAAGACCACTCCTTCTGTCCCCCTCTTATAAGACAACTCCTTCTGTCCTCCTCTTATAAGACCACTCCTTCTGTCCTCCTCTTATAAGACCACTCCTTCTGTCCCCCTCTTATAAGACAACTCCTTCTGTCCTCCTCTTATAAGACCACTCCTTCTGTCCCCCTCTTATAAGACCACTCCTTCTGTCCTCCTCTTATAAGACCACTCCTTCTGTCCTCCTCTTATAAGACAACTCCTTCTGTCCCCCTCTTATAAGACAACTCCTGCTGTCCTCCTCTTATAAGACCACTCCTTCTGTCCTCCTCTTATAAGACAACTCCTTCTGTCCTCCTCTTATAAGACCACTCCTTCTGTCCTCCTCTTATAAGACAACTCCTTCTGTCCTCCTCTTATAAGACCACTCCTTCTGTCCCCCTCTTATAAGACCACTCCTTCTGTCCCCCTCTTATAAGACAACTCCTTCTGTCCTCCTCTTATAAGACCACTCCTTCTGTCCTCCTCTTATAAGACAACTCCTTCTGTCCTCCTCTTATAAGACAACTCCTTCTGTCCTCCTCTTATAAGACCACTCCTTCTGTCCTCCTCTTATAAGACCACTCCTTCTGTCCTCCTCTTATAATACCACTCCTTCTGTCCTCCTCTTATAAGACCACTCCTTCTATCCTCCTCTTATAAGACCACTCCTTCTGTCCTCCTCTTATAAGACAACTCCTTCTGTCCTCCTCTTATAAGACCACTCCTTCTGTCCTCCTCTTATAAGACAACTCCTTCTGTCCCCCTCTTATAAGACCACTCCTTCTGTCCTCCTCTTATAAGACAACTCCTTCTGTCCTCCTCTTATAAGACCACTCCTTCTGTCCCCCTCTTATAAGACCACTCCTTCTGTCCTCCTCTTATAAGACAACTCCTTCTGTCCTCCTCTTATAAGACCACTCCTTCTGTCCCCCTCTTATAAGACAACTCCTTCTGTCCTCCTCTTATAAGACCACTCCTTCTGTCCTCCTCTTATAAGACAACTCCTTCTGTCCTCCTCTTATAAGACCACTCCTTCTGTCCTCCTCTTATAAGACCACTCCTTCTGTCCTCCTCTTATAAGACCACTCCTTCTGTCCTCCTCTTATAAGACCACTCCTGCTGTCCCCCTCTTATAAGACCACTCCTTCTGTCCTCCTCTTATAAGACCACTCCTGCTGTCCCCCTCTTATAATACCACTCCTTCTGTCCCCCTCTTATAAGACCACTCCTTCTGTACCCCTCTTATAAGACAACTCCTTCTGTCCTCCTCTTATAAGACCACTCCTTCTGTCCCCCTCTTATAAGACCACTCCTGCTGTCCCCCTCTTATAAGACAACTCCTTCTGTCCTCCTCTTATAAGACAACTCCTTCTGTCCCCCTCTTATAAGACCACTCCTTCTGTCCCCCTCTTATAAGACAACTCCTTCTGTCCTCCTCTTATAATACCAATCCTTCTGTCCTCCTCTTATAAGACCACTCCTTCTGTCCTCCTCTTATAAGACAACTCCTTCTGTCCTCCTCTTATAAGACCACTCCTTCTGTCCTCCTCTTATAAGACAACTCCTTCTGTCCTCCTCTTATAAGACCACTCCTTCTGTCCTCCTCTTATAAGACCACTCCTTCTGTCCTCCTCTTATAAGACCACTCCTTCTGTCCTCCTCTTATAAGACCACTCCTGCTGTCCCCCTCTTATAAGACCACTCCTTCTGTCCTCCTCTTATAAGACCACTCCTGCTGTCCCCCTCTTATAATACCACTCCTTCTGTCCCCCTCTTATAAGACCACTCCTTCTGTACCCCTCTTATAAGACAACTCCTTCTGTCCTCCTCTTATAAGACCACTCCTTCTGTCCCCCTCTTATAAGACCACTCCTGCTGTCCCCCTCTTATAAGACAACTCCTTCTGTCCTCCTCTTATAAGACAACTCCTTCTGTCCCCCTCTTATAAGACCACTCCTTCTGTCCCCCTCTTATAAGACAACTCCTTCTGTCCTCCTCTTATAATACCAATCCTTCTGTCCTCCTCTTATAAGACCACTCCTTCTGTCCTCCTCTTATAAGACCACTCCTTCTGTCCCCCTCTTATAAGACCACTCCTTCTGTCCTCCTCTTATAAGACCACTCCTTCTGTCCTCCTCTTATAAGACAACTCCTTCTGTCCTCCTCTTATAAGACCACTCCTTCTGTCCTCCTCTTATAAGACCACTCCTTCTGTCCTCCTCTTATAAGACAACTCCTTCTGTCCTCCTCTTATAAGACCACTCCTTCTGTCCTCCTCTTATAAGACAACTCCTTCTGTCCTCCTCTTATAAGACAACTCCTTCTGTCCTCCTCTTATAAGACCACTCCTTCTGTCCTCCTCTTATAAGACAACTCCTTCTGTCCTCCTCTTATAAGACCACTTCTTCTGTCCTCCTCTTATAATACCACTCCTTCTGTCCTCCTCTTATAAGACCACTCCTTCTGTCCCCCTCTTATAAGACCACTCCTTCTGTCCCCCTCTTATAAGACAACTCCTTCTGTCCTCCTCTTATAAGACCACTCCTTCTGTCCCCCTCTTATAAGACCACTCCTTCTGTCCCCCTCTTATAAGACCACTCCTTCTGTCCCCCTCTTATAAGACAACTCCTTCTGTCCTCCTCTTATAAGACAACTCCTTCTGTCCTCCTCTTATAAGACCACTCCTTCTGTCCTCCTCTTATAATACCACTCCTTCTGTCCTCCTCTTATAATACCACTCCTTCTGTCCTCCTCTTATAAGACAACTCCTTCTGTCCTCCTCTTATAAGACAACTCCTTCTGTCCTCCTCTTATAAGACCACTCCTTCTGTCCTCCTCTTATAATACCACTCCTTCTGTCCTCCTCTTATAATACCACTCCTTCTGTCCTCCTCTTATAAGACCACTCCTTCTGTCCCCCTCTTATAAGACCACTCCTTCTGTCCCCCTCTTATAAGACCACTCCTTCTGTCCTCTTATAAGACCACTCCTTCTGTCCCCCTCTTATAAGACAACTCCTTCTGTCCTCCTCTTATAAGACAACTCCTTCTGTCCTCCTCTTATAAGACCACTCCTTCTGTCCCCCTCTTATAAGACAACTCCTTCTGTCCTCCTCTTATAAGACCACTCCTTCTGTCCTCCTCTTATAAGACCACTCCTTCTGTCCCCCTCTTATAAGACAACTCCTGCTGTCCTCCTCTTATAAGACCACTCCTTCTGTCCTCCTCTTATAAGACAACTCCTTCTGTCCTCCTCTTATAAGACCACTCCTTCTGTCCTCCTCTTATAAGACAACTCCTGCTGTCCTCCTCTTATAAGACCACTCCTTCTGTCCCCCTCTTATAAGACCACTCCTTCTGTCCCCCTCTTATAAGACAACTCCTTCTGTCCTCCTCTTATAAGACCACTCCTTCTGTCCTCCTCTTATAAGACAACTCCTTCTGTCCTCCTCTTATAAGACAACTCCTTCTGTCCTCCTCTTATAAGACCACTCCTTCTGTCCTCCTCTTATAAGACCACTCCTTCTGTCCTCCTCTTATAATACCACTCCTTCTGTCCTCCTCTTATAAGACCACTCCTTCTATCCTCCTCTTATAAGACCACTCCTTCTGTCCTCCTCTTATAAGACAACTCCTTCTGTCCTCCTCTTATAAGACCACTCCTTCTGTCCTCCTCTTATAAGACAACTCCTTCTGTCCCCCTCTTATAAGACCACTCCTTCTGTCCTCCTCTTATAAGACAACTCCTTCTGTCCTCCTCTTATAAGACCACTCCTTCTGTCCCCCTCTTATAAGACCACTCCTTCTGTCCTCCTCTTATAAGACAACTCCTTCTGTCCTCCTCTTATAAGACCACTCCTTCTGTCCCCCTCTTATAAGACAACTCCTTCTGTCCTCCTCTTATAAGACCACTCCTTCTGTCCTCCTCTTATAAGACAACTCCTTCTGTCCTCCTCTTATAAGACCACTCCTTCTGTCCTCCTCTTATAAGACCACTCCTTCTGTCCTCCTCTTATAAGACCACTCCTTCTGTCCTCCTCTTATAAGACCACTCCTGCTGTCCCCCTCTTATAAGACCACTCCTTCTGTCCTCCTCTTATAAGACCACTCCTGCTGTCCCCCTCTTATAATACCACTCCTTCTGTCCCCCTCTTATAAGACCACTCCTTCTGTACCCCTCTTATAAGACAACTCCTTCTGTCCTCCTCTTATAAGACCACTCCTTCTGTCCCCCTCTTATAAGACCACTCCTGCTGTCCCCCTCTTATAAGACAACTCCTTCTGTCCTCCTCTTATAAGACAACTCCTGCTGTCCCCCTCTTATAGGACCACTCCTTCTGTCCCCCTCTTATAAGACAACTCCTTCTGTCCTCCTCTTATAATACCACTCCTTCTGTCCTCCTCTTATAAGACCACTCCTTCTGTCCTCCTCTTATAAGACCACTCCTTCTGTCCCCCTCTTATAAGACCACTCCTTCTGTCCTCCTCTTATAAGACCACTCCTTCTGTCCTCCTCTTATAAGACAACTCCTTCTGTCCTCCTCTTATAAGACCACTCCTTCTGTCCTCCTCTTATAAGACCACTCCTTCTGTCCTCCTCTTATAAGACAACTCCTTCTGTCCTCCTCTTATAAGACCACTCCTTCTGTCCTCCTCTTATAAGACAACTCCTTCTGTCCTCCTCTTATAAGACAACTCCTTCTGTCCTCCTCTTATAAGACCACTCCTTCTGTCCTCCTCTTATAAGACAACTCCTTCTGTCCTCCTCTTATAAGACCACTCTTCTGTCCTCCTCTTATAATACCACTCCTTCTGTCCTCCTCTTATAAGACCACTCCTTCTGTCCCCCTCTTATAAGACCACTCCTTCTGTCCCCCTCTTATAAGACAACTCCTTCTGTCCTCCTCTTATAAGACCACTCCTTCTGTCCCCAACTCTTATAAGACCACTCCTTCTGTCCCCCTCTTATAAGACCACTCCTTCTGTCCCCCTCTTATAAGACCACTCCTTCTGTCCTCCTCTTATAAGACCACTCCTTCTGTCCTCCTCTTATAAGACAACTCCTTCTGTCCTCCTCTTATAAGACAACTCCTTCTGTCCTCCTCTTATAAGACCACTCCTTCTGTCCTCCTCTTATAATACCACTCCTTCTGTCCTCCTCTTATAATACCACTCCTTCTGTCCTCCTCTTATAAGACCACTCCTTCTGTCCCCCTCTTATAAGACCACTCCTTCTGTCCCCCTCTTATAAGACCACTCCTTCTGTCCCTCTTATAAGACCACTCCTTCTGTCCCCCTCTTATAAGACCACTCCTTCTGTCCTCCTCTTATAAGACCACTCCTTCTGTCCTCCTCTTATAAGACCACTCCTTCTGTCCCCCTCTTATAAGACAACTCCTTCTGTCCTCCTCTTATAAGACCACTCCTTCTGTCCCCCTCTTATAAGACCACTCCTTCTGTCCTCCTCTTATAAGACCACTCCTTCTGTCCTCCTCTTATAAGACCACTCCTTCTGTCCCCCTCTTATAAGACAACTCCTTCTGTCCTCCTCTTATAAGACCACTCCTTCTGTCCTCCTCTTATAAGACCACTCCTTCTGTCCTCCTCTTATAAGACCACTCCTTCTGTCCCCCTCTTATAAGACCACTCCTTGCGTGTCCTTTCTCCCCTTTATAAGACAACTCCTTCTGTCCTCCTCTTATAAGACCACTCCTTCTGTCCTCCTCTTATAAGACCACTCCTTCTGTCCTCCTCTTATAAGACCACTCCTTCTGTCCTCCTCTTATAAGACCACTCCTTCTGTCCTCCTCTTATAAGACCACTCCTTCTGTCCTCCTCTTATAAGACAACTCCTTCTGTCCTCCTCTTATAAGACCACTCCTTCTGTCCTCCTCTTATAAGACCACTCCTTCTGTCCTCCTCTTATAAGACCACTCCTTCTGTCCTCCTCTTATAAGACCACTCCTTCTGTCCTCCTCTTATAAGACAACTCCTTCTGTCCTCCTCTTATAAGACCACTCCTTCTGTCCTCCTCTTATAAGACAACTCCTTCTGTCCTCCTCTTATAAGACCACTCCTTCTGTCCCCCTCTTATAAGACCACTCCTTCTGTCCTTCCTTTATAAGACCACTCCTTCTGTCCTCCTCTTATAAGACCACTCCTTCTGTCCTCCTCTTATAAGACAACTCCTTCTGTCCTCCTCTTATAAGACCACTCCTTCTGTCCTCCTCTTATAAGACCACTCCTTCTGTCCTCCTCTTATAAGACCACTCCTTCTGTCCTCCTCTTATAAGACCACTCCTTCTGTCCTCCTCTTATAAGACCACTCCTTCTGTCCTCCTCTTATAAGACCACTCCTTCTGTCCTCCTCTTATAAGACCACTCCTTCTGTCCCCCTCTTATAAGACCACTCCTTCTGTCCTCCTCTTATAAGACCACTCCTTCTGTCCCCTCTTATAAGACCACTCCTTCTGTCCCCCCTCTTATAAGACCACTCCTTCTGTCCCCCTCTTATAAGACCACTCCTTCTGTCCTCCTCTTATAAGACCACTCCTTCTGTCCCCCTCTTATAAGACCACTCCTTCTGTCCCCCTCTTATAAGACCACTCCTTCTGTACCCCTCTTATAAGACCACTCCTTCTGTCCTCCTCTTATAAGACCACTCCTTCTGTCCCCCACTTATAAGACCACTCCTGCTGTCCCCCTCTTATAAGAC